>CM077099.1:24298417-24311631 GCA_039619505.1 Cimex hemipterus
AATCCTGGCGAAACCATCAATGCTGAATCATACTGTAACCAAATTAATACCATGCATCAGAAATTGGCAGTAATGAAGCCCTCTTTGGTCAATCGGAAAGGGCCCATTTTGTTGCATGACAACGCTCGACCACATGTGTCACGTGTAACGTCACAAAAATTATTGGAGCTTGGCTATGAAACTTTGCCTCACCCACCCTACTCTCCGGACCTCTCGCCTACTGACTACCATTTTTTTAGACACCTGGACCACTACTTACAACACATAATATTCAAAAATCAAACGGAACTGGAAAATGCATTTATTGACTTTATCAATTCTAAAAATTCTGAATTCTACTCAGACGGAATTAATAAGTTACCAACACGTTGGGAGAAATGTATTGAGAGTATGGGAAATTATTTTGATTAAAGAACATTGCTTTAAAGTAACTAGTTTCTTTTTTTTTTTTTTTAATACCAAAATCCTGCATTATTTTCCGGACAACCCAATACATCAATTGGTGTGAACAAGATCGGATTAAAATGTTATTTTCGGATTAGTCAAGATTTTGTTTGAGGTCTTCTGTCGGCTGAGGGATGGTTTGGAGAAGAACAGGGAGGGGTTCGGTATATCAACGCATCCAAAGCGTGAGTGAAACAGTTTCACTCCGGAGAAGCTGTGGAGGTGGTGGTGTTATGTTATGGACAGACATGCCTCTGAAAGGTCTGAAACTTAATGATCTTCATCGAGGGTACGCCAAAAGCTGAGCGATACATTGAAGATGTATTAACAGTAGAAGTTGTTCTTCGTTTGGGCGACGGTTTTATTTTTATGCATGAAAATGCAAGACCCCATACACATAGAATCGTTGGTGGTGACTACCCGGCTTCAATTCAATGTTTGGAGTGGCCACCATTTAGTCCAGAGAATTTGCAGGAATTACGAATGGAGGTGTTGGACGGTATGAAAATATTCCGCGGTACTACAGTCAAAACCTCAACCACGTCGAATGCAAACGGTGATCAATTGAATTGAATTGTGTAGAGATTAGTGACCGTTAATCGATAATTATTCAGACATCCTGAGATAGGTTTCAGAAAAATATTTTCTTTATCGTGCCACGTTTCGATCTTTATGAAGATCATCTTCAGGGCTCAAAGTGTTTGTCTTCTGTATACTTGTGTCATTGTTGCGTGTCGTGTTGGGAGTGGTAATAAACAGCAATATCTCAACAAGCCACGACTTAAGATAGAAGCTGAAATTAGACTGAAACGAAAATTGTGAGGGTAATTATTACGAAATTGTGAATTGCGGTCTGGTGTGAAGTAGGCTTCAGAAAGCATTTTCTTTATCGGGCCAATGTTTCGATCTTTATTGAGATCATCTTCAGGGCCTGGGACCACTCCAAAATCCAACGTATATAAACATAAAACAGCAATATTGCAACGGCACTCTCAACACGGCACGCAAGAATGGCGTAAGTACATAGAAAACAATTACACTTTTACACGTTGAACCGTGAAGATGATCTCAATAAAGATCGAAACGTTGGCACCATAAAGAAAATGTTTTTCTGAAAACTACATCACACCTGACCATATCTGAATAATTATTGAATTGAATATTTTCTTCGTTATTTTATGGCAGCATTTTTCATAAAATTGTTTTGCTCGGTTTAATACCGTTTAGTTATATTTTTATATTCTTATTATTTGGAGAACATGAGATGCGGTTTGGTGTGATGTAGGTTTCTTTATTGTGCCACGTTTCGAACTTCATTGATATCACCTTCAGGGCCTGGGATTTATAAACATTATTTAAATATACAAATACGTACGATGTGAAAAATGACTTTATACAATGATAGAAATTTTAGACTCAATCAAAGTAGTAAATCCAGTAAACAACAAAAAATAAAAATTGTATGATTGTAAGTATTTAGAAACAAACCAGGGTGGAAATTATTTAAGCCTCTCAGTACAACGTATTACTGAAATAGTACTAGATTGTTTATACTGGTTTTGTGTAATTTTGCTGTACAGTCGTGCGCCAGATCTGATATCACTTGTAGAATACATTATTTCTTATATATTTTATACAGATTCCCCTCCATTTGATCCTAAAAGCGTTTTGATTTTTATAATGTTATATATCCATATTTTGTTAATATAATTTCAATGTAGTAAAGCTATGTTATATGATCGTTCCCTTCGAATCGTTAACAAGATTATACAGTTAGATCCCTGAACCATCTGAAGGTGGAAAGACAGTCCAAAACTATCGGGAACGAAAAAAAAACTACAGATCAAGCTTTTCTGAAATATAAAGAAAATTGATGAAAAAATGCCTATCGATTAGGTATATCGTATCATCAATAAAAATCCACTCCAACTCGTGTGTTTTATTGTTGACGAGCATTCACATTCTTGCTAGGATTTTTCACGGGCGAGTGAATAAAGAGAGAATTGGCGTTGGCGGAGAGAAAAGCGATGAATGGGCTCCTCAAGTACAAATTGTTCCCTTCGTTCCTCGGCATTGTGTTGAAGTACTACAGATATTTACTTTAGGACTGCTTTGTTCTCTTATACTTGAGCATTCACGCTATATTGCACCTGAGGTAAAGAAACCCACTTGACTGTTCTTCGTCTCCACTCGACAAATTATCGGACGGATCCTACGAGATGCAGACACCTGCTGTCAATCCGATTCTACCCCAATTCATCCCAATGTCGAAATTGTCTTTAACTTTAACTCCGCATTGAATGTCCCACATTCGATACTCAGTGTAAAAAGAAGGGGGTGGTTTATATTAAATGCCGTGAGGATTAGGTCTGCAGAACTTTAACACAGCTGTCCAACACCCCTCTCAAATGTTTCAGCCCCTACAGATGCCTTCTGGAATTATGTTTGCCCAAAGGATTTGCTTACCAAATCCGAATGATAGTGGCGCAGAATTAGTTAACACCAACGATATTGTATTACTTTCCCCTTGTGGAGTTATGCGAACATGGAAATATTTACCCGACCAACAATTGTTGCATTGGCAGTTGTTCTTTAATTTTCATACAAAAGGCAAGCTTTTGGTTTAAAATTATTTAAACTATAATAACGAAATTATAAATGACAATAGGGATTATTCTGGCCAACACTGATCGACTCTATTTATAATCAAAATCAGTAGCTAGTCTTAGTTTTTGTGGTCAAATATTTGTACGCAGTGAGCCATTTGTAAATTATTTTTTATTTTATTTAGCCAATAAATATTTTCTTTTCAGGAGTCAAATTATAATTAAAACAATCAAAAAATGTCAGTTGCATTTACGAGAAGCTCGGAAACCCGGATTGAAACATCGGCTGAGATGTGAACAACGAAAAATATTTTCTCGTTTCTATGATCCAACCGCCGGCATGGCGATGAAAGCTTTTTACCAAATTTTTAACTCTGCGCCCATCCTTAACACGTGATATGCAATACAAAGAGGAGTTTTATTAAGTATGAGATTGTAAATATGTAAAATGTGATAAAAATAGTAAACGTTGTTTATTTAAAATGCCATTTCTCTGTTCACAGATCCGAGGCTAAGATGTGGCCTAACAACTTGACCTCAGGGTAAGCCTACTTTTATTATTGCAATTGTTACTAGTGTTATTCCTAGGGATTTTATATAATATTTATCTATGCTTTTGAAACTAAAAACCTAGTTGTTTTTTTCTAAACTTGCTTGTTAGGAGTTTACCATTTTGATAACATTGGACTTATACTACATAAGTATGTAGTAGTTATAATTGACTGCATTAATTATATTAAACAATTATTATTTTTATTTAAGGTCTTGGTTGAGATGAAAAAGTTAGTGTCACGTGCGTCATATTTAGCGGAAGATTGCGGGTTCGAATCCCGCTCGTGACGCTACCTTTTTAATCTCAGACAAGGCTTACAGAAAAAGAGTATTTAGTGACCGTTTCTGAATAATTTTTAAATCATTTGATTGAGTTTTGTAATAAGGAGGCCAAATTAAATTACCGTACGTCTCAGTACGCCCCTGCTCTAACCACTTGAAATAATGGAGTTGGTGTCCGATAGCTCAAATTGTTAGAGCACCGGCGTATTAAATCGAAGGCCGTGGGTTCGAATCCCGCTCGTGACGCTACCTTTTCATTTCTATCTAGACCTTGATAATTAATTAATAATAGTAGTACAGTAGTATAGTAGTATAGTCAATTACCGCTTAGTAAGTCGCCGAGAATCGAATCCTGGTTAGACGATAGTTCCAACTATGAAATAAAGAGGGAAAATTCGTAAGGTTGTAGGTTAAGATGGGTTGGCGTTCGAGAGAATCTAAGTGACGATAGCTTATGTGGTTAGAGCAGCAGTGGATTAAGCTGAAGGTCGTGAGTTCGAATCTCATTCGTGACTCTAGGTTTTTCATCTCGAACAAAACCTTCGAGAAAAAGAATAATTAATTGAACTTAAAATTCATCAAACGATGGCTTACATACTATATTTTTTCAGGGAATTTACGAAACAATAACGGGCTTGAATTATAGGATCAAATTCCTTAAAACTTAGAAAGTCTAAGAGTCTAAGAGAGAAGATCAGCAAACTTTTCATCCTCTTGCAATAAAAATTATATGTTTTAAACTTTCTTTTTCCAATATTTGTTTACAACCTGTTCAGAGGTCATCTCTTGAAGAAAATGGTGATAATTATTATTCTTAAAAAGACGACATTCTATAATTATTGTTTCATCTTCTTTTTCTTACGGTTCAGTTTTGAAGTATATACTATAAAAGCAAAGTATAGAATAGGTTGATTGGCTTTTCATAACAACAGAAAGATGAGATTTATAACGTACCAGAACTCTTGTTATTTTCTTTTTTCCTTTATTGTTTCATAAATTTTATCAATAAACTTTCTTAGGCCATGTGGGCGAACTTTTCTGAAAACTCTCCCTTACGAATTAGGTCTACCCTGTTGGGCCTGAAAGGCGAGCTCATTCGTTTCGCAGAGCGGAACGAACTAGTTTCTCATGATCAATTGCAACTGCCACAACTTGTAACTCGGTTCCGGAGGTGGAAAACGCTTTAGGTATCTCTTTCCAACCGGAATGAGTTAAGTGGAGTACGTTTTTGCACAATCGACTTTTTTCCTGCCTTACACCTGCGTGGGTACAGGTCTAGGTACTGAGAGGAACGTGTGTGCATATTCAACTATTTTATTAAAGGAAGGCACACTGCATGTGAAATATACTACTATGTTGTACAGTCATGTTTGAAATAATTCATTCTGTCGATAAAGTAGCACAACGATATATAAACCCATACATCCATTTCATTTTCAACTAAACGTTAAGGGATGAGTTTATTACAGGAAAAAATATTACGGCTTTTATGAGTGTAACTGTTATGTTGGAAATCCGCCCAAAACAGAATGGATGTTAATGCTTGGGCAAAGTTCATAAAATTCTCATGTGCCCTCTCGTCCAATCATCGTCTTTGCTATGTAGTTCATATTATTTACTATCGTGTGCGAGTATTGGTCGGAAAATGAATAATAATAATATGTTCCCAATTTTGTTTCTAATCCATTCTATTGACTATTCAAATTAAATCCTGAAAAGATATTTTATCTATGCGTAAGAATGATGATGGAATGAAACATCGCATATTCCGTTACTCCTAAATATAATTTTCCCCCTCATTTTCCATTCATAGAGACGGGGATCATTTATATTTTCTCCTGCTGTACATAATTCGCGAGGAATGATGACTCATGACCGACACCCCTATGTGTTTATGAAAATATTGGTCAAAACCCCAAAACTCTGGCAGTGCAAACCTTAATTCATGCGTCGCATTCATCATTTTTTAAAAATAAATAATAAAACAAAACTGTTTTGTTATGTTTTACTTCATTTATTAATAAATGATATTTACAAAAAGAGGCGCTATTGTTGGTAATTAATTATACGAAGATACAAAGTTATAAATTTCATTATTATTCGGAGTTCGTGAGATGCGGTCTGGTGTGATGTAGGTTTTGGAAAAATGTGTAGAGATTAGTGACCGTTAATGGATAATTGTCCTGATATCCAGACCGCATCTCACGATATCAGAATAATTAAGTTTTAGAAAAACATTTTCTTTATGGTGCCAACGTTTCGATCTTTATTGAGATCATCTTCAGGGCTCAAAGTGTTTGTTATCCGTGTATATATGTCATTCCTGTCGGTCTTGTTGAGACTAGGCGCCTTGTGTTGGGAGTGCCCCGAATCTGCACGACGCGCAAGAATGGCACAATTACACAGGAGACAAACACTTTGAGCACTGAAGATGGTCTCAATAAAGATCGAAACGTTGGCACCATAAAGAAAATGTTTCTCTGAAACCTACATCACACCAGACCGCATCTCATGATATCTGAATAATTATCGATTAACGGTAACTACTCACCATACATAATTTATTTTGTTTTGAAGGTCTTTAGTCTTAATAATATTAAGTTGAATTTTGATCAATATTTTGGTTTGAAAAAAGGTTAATTAAAAGATGTAATAGGTTATCGAACGACTGAGAGCCTCTTAAAGGACACGATGATCCAAAATAAATACAGCAAATGCTTTCGTTTGCTAATTAAAGTTGTACACATAGTCCTAATTTGTTACTATAAACGAAAAAGTGGCTCATTCAAACTGAAGATACATCAAAAAAGATAATAGAGATTAATCCGACTGCTAAGGGCCGCCTATATACCTAAATCAATTAGATTATGTTTATGGAAGCAACGTTATAGTCATAATTTTGATGAAACTGATTTAACTCCTGTGCCAGAAAGATATACTCGTATACAGATTGGAAAATAAATCGAGGACGTATCAAAATGTAAACAGAGGTCGTTATAGAAGGAAGTGAAAGATACACATGCTCAAACTAATAAATGTTGTGTAAAAAGCAGATCATGATTGCATCTACAGTAGCTGTTAAAGGCACTTGAAGGAGACAGTTTGAATCAATCCCTTCTGAATGAGCTGAAACCCCCTGAAACATCAATCCCTTCTAATCCTTGGATTTGCGGGCCAGCGTCGAGTTCATTACGGGACCGCAAGTAACCCGAGTGTAGAACAAACAACAAGGAACTTGCGGAGATATTAAACCCACAGCAGGTGGCTCTAATATTAGACGTTATTACGTCTCGATCGTTTTGTTTGCCGCGATCCTCCGGGCTTACGGCTGTTTGCCTTTCTCGGGGCTGAACTCGAGGAATTGATGCCGTCGAGGGATGCCCCCCGGGACGCTTTTCCAAGCTCTTATCCAACAAGGGTCCTCCAAAACTCCGATTGGGCTTTGCGGTCGGACCGACTTGAAAGCCTTCCGGGGGGGGGGGAGCTTTATTTCGTAGTTTCCAATTTCCCAAGCATCCTGCGTTCGCTCGGTCACTTGAACACACAATCACTTGAAAATGCCGTTCAAAAAATAACGCAATCGAGATCAAGTTAGAAAAGATACTGGACTTCACATTATTATAGTTATGACAAGCAACGCGTGGTAGAAAACTGAAAAGTGAATCGCGGATTTGACCAAGACCGACATGTGGCATATCGCATTCCCGCAAGAAACTCAGCAAAAGGAACTTTTACAGGACAGACAAATGAAAGTTAACTTTTTTTTACAAATTAAGTGCACGTCTTTACGCTGTTGGCGATAAAAACTGTCATGATCCATCAACATTGTGTTTCGTTTCTCCGAGGTTTAAGCGAGAACACATAACTTTAAAAATCTACCCCTAAAAGAACAACTCGTTTTAGTTCTGCCATTTTTCTATCATATTAGGAACTCAGTAATTTAAGCTAGTTTGTTTGCTCTAACAATAATGGTGCTCAATAAATCAATGTAAGGGTATTAATTTATTTGTAGTAATATAGGATATACAAACCTACTAAAACTATAAAGTAGCATAAAATTTAAAAGACAATATTTTAAAAAAATTATGGAAAAAACAATACTATAATTAAGAATATTATTTATGTTCGTGACAGCAAAGGTTATATCAAGGTTGAAAAAAAGCCGATTTCTAAGTATGTCCGGTTCGAATTAAGGGCCGATGGATTCCAAACCGGGACCTTTAATTTACAGGGGTGAGCCTAAACAGTTGCGGCCACCGACGCCCAAAGATTGTTGAAACTAAAATAATTTAAGACTACTCTAGATCGATGTATGGTCTTGAAGAAAAAAGCAAATTATCATCACTGACTATATAAATTTCACATAACGAAAAAAGTTTGCAAACTTGATTTATGCAGGAGTTTCACAAGGTAGCATATCAGGTCCACTGCTTTACTTGTTATACACCAGTGATTTTCCGAAAATAGATGGAGTAAAATTTACGTTTGCAGATAACCCAGCGGTGATATCACTAGGACCGACTGTCAACCATTCAACCAAAATCCTCCAAAATGCATGTAGTAAGTTAAACGAATAGACAAAAAAAGAAAGGAAAATCAAGCTAAATCAGTTCATCTAATCTTTATAAACAAAAAGATAGACCATGTTCCGTCGCTCACAATCGATGGAACTACTATACCATACAGCAATACAGCTGGGAATGACCTTTGATGCTAACCTGAGATGGAAAGAACAAGTGAAGAAAAAAAGGACAGAAATAGGTTTAAGGTGTAGACAATTATACTGGTTGATAAAAAAATGGCTCCAGTCTTGCTAGACAAAATAAAATATTATTATATAAACAAGTCATAAAGCCTATGTGGACATATGGTATTCAACTATGGGGTTGCACCAAACACAGCAATATCAAAATCATACAAACACTCCAAAATAAAATCTTACATAACATGGTCAATGCACCTTGGTACATAAGGAATAAAGACTTACAGAGACTGTTGCCATACACTGTATACTGTATAGGCTCAACAAATCAGCAATCATTAAACATTTAGTATCATTCGGGTAATTTCAGCGCCCTAGTGCTTCTATCAAGAAGTTTATGAAATCTGATTCAGAAGGAAAATAATCACAGTCTTGCGGGGTCGGGATTTCGCTTTAATTCTCTTGCTTGGAGGTAGCCGGAGAAGAAGGGGTCCCGAAAAAACGACAAAGGTCGTAAAAGCCCAGTACATTCACTCCCCCGGCAGGTAAAACGGGGTGCATTGTACCGTTCGGAATCAATGACAAATTTCATCACCTGCAGAAAAAAAAAATGGCAACCCACAGACATACCCGTCTCGCCTGGTTTATTATAGGAAATTCGGCCTGCCAAAGGGTGTCGGGATCAACGAATAAAGAATACGAATTGCCTTTTTTTTTACATTTTAAAAACTCTCTTTGTTGATAAACATCTTGCAAGGAATCCCCCCTTACTTTTTAAAAAATGGGCAGCAATTTTTCAAATTAGCGGTGGAAATACAGACGTAAATTACCAAAGCACTAATTATATAAATATTTAACATTTTTACCTCTAAATCTACCTAATTTTTCCTATAATTTATGTAGTTCTTCTAATTTTTCCTTAAACTCATGGATTTTATGACGAGTAAGAATAATTCTTAAATACCAATTTGATTTAGGTGAATTCTCGCCAACAGATTTAGTGTTTAATTCTTGAATGTCCTAGAATAAACAGTAAATTTGTTTATTTTTTATTAACGTTGGCGAATGCTGGTTTATTTATAAAAATATTTTAGATAATACATTGATATGTACAGTTTTATAGGTATAAATACAAAAATATTTCCGATTCTGTTTGGATTGCAGTTAATCCATTTCGATTTATTTCACGCTTATGATGATTCACGGGTTGGAATCAATCGTTTACAATTAATATCAATCGTTTAAAAAAGGACTGAACACCGCACTCACTCCACCAGTTATCATTTCTACAATCGTTGTATTCATAAACACACCAGCGAATTGTTATGCTCACTATATCAATCAATATTCTAGAAAATACTCCGGAATGCCCTATGGCAAGCAGGCAATACTGTCATACCTACTTTATACATATTTTTTATTAACGATTGAATCGTTAATGTGGAATTACTTTTAAAACAAAATACTTAGATTACTTAGATACTTGTGTGATTACAAATTTGTCTGTTTCGTAATTTCTTCTTTTCCTTGCATTCTGCACCCTCCAACATTCCAAAAGAAATTATAAAATCCCCCTCTCAGAAAAGATTATTTATTTTAGAAATATAATTAGGTAATACTGATATGCCCTATAATAAGGATCACTCTGTAATCAAAGTGCCTTTAGGTTTATTAGCAAGACTGACAATAAGACACGACGTTAATTCTGTATCATTTTTATTAATTCATTGGTTATGAAAAATTTCTAACAATAAACGAAAATCTACTAATTAATCTATTCCAGCATGTTCTTGATTTTTTCTACAACTTATAATTTATTTTCAAATAGTTCAATTCTTAAAAATCATTTTAACATAGAACTTGTGTATGATTGTTTATTAAATTCAAAATACAAGCCTGCTGTATACTACGAGAAGACAATGAAGCTGATCGGGCATCACTTTTATTTTCAAGACCACGTTCTTTCATATTGGTATTCAATTAATAGATTTTTAGATTAACTTAAACCATCATCATTTAATCATCACTATTATTTTTTTATAAATCTTCAAAACGTTGTACTACGTGTAAATTTGTCATAAAACAGCATAAAGTTCCATGTTCTTAAGTTTTAACAGGCTTATTTTCCTTAATCGATAGATCATTTCGTAGATTTCGTGGCCATCGCTTCTTCAGTAGGCGAGGAAGGTTCAAGGGAATTTGTGGAATGCGGGTTGTCGGATAGGATGGGGGTGGTATTGTGAAATTTTCACGGGAGCAGTTTACGTCTTGGACGAATGGAATATTTATGTGCAGTTTCGTTCTATACATAAAAATAATACATCAAGGATTTTGCGTAAGATTGGGCAATTTGGATGAGGCGGATGTTGGAAAGTTTCTAGAAATTCTATAACGGCATAACTGTCGTGTTGTATATAGCAGCTTTTTAGTTTTGAAAGGTATGTCAGAACAGAAATAGAGCATTGACGTTTCAATCGTATGTGAGGATTCCACGTCAAGTCTTGTCGATGTACACCCGACGTACCGCACTTTGGCTGCAGATGGGAGGGGAATATATTTAAGTAAACTGGAGAGGGGATCTTTGTACAGAGAGCAAGGGTGGATTGGTAAATATTAAATTGTATGATTTCCTTTTCATACCATTACTCTTACCTACTAGTGTGAGGTGTTGTTGAAGGTTCGTAATGGAAAAGATATGGCAGGATAGGAACTACTAGAGAGGATTGCTGTATCGTCTGCAAATGTGAGTACGATGTTAGAGGATGTGATGGAACGTCAGTTGTGTAAACATTGTTTGTATAGTATGCGGACCCGAAACCGTAGCATGTTTATTCTGAGAGGGAATTACGGGTCAGTGAGATAACTGTACAGTATGAGTTCGTTGGTACAAGGATGAATGCTCTTAAACATCAAAAGAAGGTCTGGGTGCCAAGCTTGATGAAAAGTTCGGCTTAAGTCATCAAAGTAGAAAACAGTAATTCCCTAACTCATGAAAGGAGGAGATAATGTCTACCGTACGATGGCACGTTGGATAGTTTAATGGCAGTTGTAAAAACCCAATTGATGGACGGGGTTTATATTTGAGATTTTATGATTGGAGGAATTCTTTTTAACAGGAGCTTTTCTAAAATTTAACCCAAAATGGGTAGTAGACGTATTGGCCTATGTGAAGTAGTACATAAGTATGCGAGTGTCTCCTTGCTAGGGAAATAGAGTTGTACGACAAACAGAATTAAATAGGTATGTAATGAATATAATGATTTTTTTGAGTAGGTGTTGGATGGATGTGGATTTTAGGAGTAATGAGATCAAACCTGGAGCTTCTTTTTATTTGACATGGCAGAATGAACGCCGGAAGGTGAAAAAGCTTTAGAAGTGAGGGATAATGGATAGGAGAGTGTAAATATTTCTCGATAACTGTCGTGAGTACTCTCTTGTCAGGTAAAATGCAAAAGCGTTCGCTTTCTCCTCGTTTGACTGCCAACTGCCGTCGACTTGGCGAAGCGTGATAAATATTGTATGGTTGCGATTAGTTATCTGATATCACCAATTTTCGGACAATCGCATTGAGGTTAAATATAGGGTCAATTATTCCAACGGGGTTTTCCCGTCCAAACGACACCGACCTCAAGTTCCCAGGTTATGGTTATTATTGACTCGTCAGCGGGATATAGGCGTATCGCGATAATTGTGAAGGCGTGGGTTTTGACAAACGCGAACAATGAGAGGGCAGCTGGCTCCGCCGGGGTTCCTTCATCAGGTGACGAGGGTCCGACTGTTTGACAACCGCATACACACCCGCCCAATATCATGGGCCCAATGTCAACACACAATGACACAATGCGCCATGAGACTTGTCACTTAACATAAGTTCGCTCCTCCCTTCCCGTTCATTGTTACACATCCTCGGAGATAGGAGGCCAAGAAGACTTGTAAAGACCCCGAGATATTTATTTTCAATTTTTTTTATAAGGCTTATACTGAAAAAACAAACCGCTTTCAGAATTGAAGGAAAATGCTGAAGAACGAGTACTGTAAAATTTATTGTAAGATTTCCTGTGGGTTCTTCAGGGAGATTAATCTGCAATTTGGTTCTTTGACCCGCTGTGGGTCTGAGCACTCCAAAATGATCGGAACGTTCAAACTATAAAATAGTTTATATAAACTGACTTCACCTCTTATCTAACATCGTTTCTGAAAAAAAGGAAACCATGTTTCTTTTACTGCGATTATTTACTATACCCTTAGGATGTAACAGACATATCAAAAATGTATGAACCTTATAAGTGGAAGAAATTCTCTATTTGTTCCTTCCCTGTTTTTTTGGCATATTATTCATTGTAAAATGAACGTAAAATGTATGTTGCATATATGTATGTTGTATGTATGTATATATTTATGTATGTATATATTTATGTATGTATATATGTATGTAGTAAAATGAATAAAATGAAAATTGCAGCTTGGCCATCTTGTGCACGAACAACTTTTTCACAAGACATTTATTTATCACTATATTTTGCTAACGCTTTACGATTTCAGTAAAATAAAATTCAATAGAATAAAGATATGAGCGATATTACACACACACACACACACACACACACACACACACACACACACACACA
>CM077099.1:24316638-24381675 GCA_039619505.1 Cimex hemipterus
TCTCTCTCTCTCTCTCTCTCTCTCTCTCTCTCTCTCTCTGTTTCTCTCTCTCTCTCTCTCTCTGTTTCTCTCTCTCTCTCTCGCTCCCTCTCTCTCTTTCTCTCTTTCTTAATATATCTATCTATATCTCTACCTATCTACTCTATCTGTACTTATATCTCTTACGATATCTCTCTCTCTTTCTTTCTTTCTCTATCTATCTATATATCTATTTGTCTCTCTCTACTCTTTCTCTATCTAGCTAGCTTTCACATTCTACGTATGTATCTAACTTTCTTTCTGTTTGCTTTATGCTGTCTCAGTCTTAACACATATGCGTGTACTCTTACCATGGCAAGTACGAGAGTCGAACGTACAATTTCATTTAGGCATTTTCTACACTCTCGATTGTCGAATACACCCAACACAACCCAAATTTAACGTAACAGAGCATGTTTCACCTTGACTGAAAAGATACACTTGTATTCGTATGTGTGCAAAATGCCCATCATTATATTGTAATAATCTTTCTGTCCAAATGGCCACCAGCCTAGATATAAATTAACCGAATTATATTCAGATTCACAAAACAAAGATTTCGCGTTTTAGTGGAATGCGATTGTTAATGAGAATGTACAGATACAGGTCATAAAGGATAATTTTATTTTACAGTTCAAGATAAAATTTCATCGAATTTAAACGGATAGGATTTTTGATAATCAGACAATGATTATAGAAACAGAAAGGGATGAGTCAGTTAGAAGGATAATAAAGGATCTAAAAGTTTTGTGGTCAGGGATGATTTTAGGTTGATAAAGTCCTTTCCCGTTTATTTTATTACAAAAGTTGTTAGATTGTTTTGAGGTATGTTATCACATGATTAACGTTTTGAATTCCATTGGCAGAAAACGTTGAGGGGTGATTATGAAAATAAGGACGAGCTCGACGTCAATAAATTCATAAAACACCCTTCTCACCCCCCGGGGATAATATATCTTCCCGTTATTCATTCGGTTATTATAACTATGGATAAAGAAGTTCTTTCTGCAGCTGTGTAGCGCCCCCTCCATTTTCACATCCGAGCGGCGGTTTCGTCGTCGTCAAAGCTCCCCTCCGTTTCTGATTAATGTCTTTATCCCTGGACTCGAGTGGTTATCACGCCCTAGGCTGTACCCATAATTGGACCAATCCCATTTATTTGTTCTCATACATGCGGGAGTATTTCACGCCCGGGGTACTATCTCAGTCATACACTCACCCTCCGCCACGGCTGTCATTTTCCCTCCTATCTCCATTCCCTCAGCTAAAGACGATCAAAATTTCAAAATTCCGCTTCACCATTCGTTCTAATTGGAGAGAAAGCGTTTACATCTCTTTGATATCTTATGTCGCTATTTATGGGCAATCTCTTTTAAACAGTAAAACTTTTATTTTCTTCCTTGATAAACGTTTCCATCAGGTACCAAGTGTCCAACTAACATCTCGTATATAGTACTGTAGACTTATTCTAGTAACCTAATCATTTCTACTTCTAGCCTAGATAATCAATTTTGCAAAATTATAGTTCCCTTACAAAAGATAAAACTTTTACAATCAAGTAGTTTTGTCGTTTTCAACCATTTCGGTTGTTCTTTTGCTCTAGTAGCCGCTGCCATTTTGTATTTGGTCTCGGCTCACAGTTGTAATAAATACACTTCAAACCTGTCTGTTATATTACCATTATTAATACAATTAAAATTAATTGGCTAAATATTAATTAAGAAATAACGTATTTATTCTTTGTAAGTTTTATTTGTAAGCTAATGGAACATACTAATAATAAATATTACAATTTGCAGTATGCGTTGATACCAAGAATTGGGCCATCTCGGCAAACCTGTGGTTTTTGTCTGGGTGCTCGGACCCCTAAGCTTGAACGTTAATCAAAAAGCGGACGAAGCGCTAACGTCCCAACTTAACCGTCGCGATTCGGCCCTCTGACGATAAAAAAATAAATAAAAGAAAGTGGCAGCGTCAATGGGCAGGATCGGCTGAGAAGCTCTCGCGTAACCAAAGCACTGTCTAATAATCTGACTCGTAGACAAGCATGTCCTCCTCACCCGATTAAGGATAGGCCTTGCGAGGTTGACTTACTTTAAAGGCAAAGCCCGCGTGCATTTCCAGCATGTAGAAAAAGGTTGCTCTACGAATACCACCTAATTGAAGGGGGTCCATCTCTCCATTTAGAGGAATGCCACCCGATTAAGCAGGGGAGCGAGTATCTGGGTTGTTTCGATACTTGGAGGAAACTGGATTGTTACATAAAATAAGTTGTTATATAGTTTTCAGTCCCTAGCGTGTGTTGAGAGAGAATACATTTATTGGCGTGAATGTTCTTACGCCGAGAATTCGCGGGCTTCGCTCCGTGGAGAGGGGCGGGGTTACTTAATATTAATTTTTTTTTTAAATAAATAAATAAAATGGGCGCCACGATGTTTATATACTCGGAAACAGCGAACCATAAAGGAAAACAAAATAATAAAATAAAATAAACCAAAGAAAACTCACTAACCGAAAAATTAGCTTTAAAAAAAGAACACAATATTTACATGAGGAAACAGAAAAACAAACCACATTTATTTCAACAGAAAACTAAAACGTTAATCTTAAAATCTAAAGCTAAACTTTCCTTAAAAACTAAATCTTCCTTAAAACCTAAACTTTCATGCTAACTAGTGTCGAGATCTGCTTCTTTTCTAGGCGATTAAAAATCCCCGCTTCTAGGAGTGTGGAGCACCTTCTCTGCAGATGAGTGGGTCCACAACCGCCTTCGTTGATGGAAAGGAATTGATTTCTTTTTTTTTTCTGATCCTATGATCCGGCCAGGCCGTAGTGATTTCCGTCACGAGGCACACCGTCCTTTCCCCGACTCACTCCTCTGAGCTCCCTTAAGCCTATCCTAGGGTGTTTTAATTTTCATTCACCCACCACACGCCATTAGTATAGGTGGCATTATACCATGTTACGAACGTAACAATGTGAATGCGTTGGGTGTTGATGTAGTTGATGACCGTGAGCCCAACCTCGTTGGCTGGACGGATAAGAACCAAGGTTCCAACACCCAAAGTGAGTGATCTCGAGGCCTGCTGATGATTTATTTAAATTACACAAAATGAAAAGGCCAATGGACCGCGATATGCTCAATTCTGTACTTTTAGATTGTGTGTGAATGTGCCGATTTACGTTTTTCCAGGCAAGCCTTTTAAATGTAAGAGTAAAATTTCCAATTACACGAGTCAAATGGCAGAACGCTCCATCGTCTCATGGGCAAAGGTAACAGATTCTAATTTATGTCGCCGAGGGTGGTTGAAACGTGCCTTCGTTATATAGGAGGGCAGGCATTGTGCGGTAATGAGCAAGGCCTTATGCGGGTCCACGGCTTCTACGCTGCCTTCCTTACCTGCCCCCGGCCCCCGGCCTTCTACCCCAATTACAAATTACACGAGTTGCCCCACCCCCGTGAAAAAAAAAAAAACTTTTCTCCTGCCTTGTCCGTACTGGGTCATTACTCATCTCCTGCCATTCAAGTGGCTCCTTCTTCCTACGTCATTAATTACGGATTTACTCGGGGTTTTTTCATTTCGCCCGGTTTATTAATTATTTGAATGGAGGTCCGCCATCAAAAGCCTTTTTTCTGCTATAAACTTTAGTGAACAACCTTTGTGATGAAGTTTTTCAAAATCCTTTTACATGGAGTAAGTAAGATCATTAAAAATACAAAAAAAAATAAGTTAACAGAGATTTTCCATTTCTCTTAGATGTATCTTCAAACATGAGAGCCTAAACAGATAAATACCATTGATTTTATATATATATATATATATATATATATATACATACACCCAAGAGAAATGGAAAATTTCTGTTAACTGATTATTTTATGTACATAACTCGATTTGTACATGGTTTTATATATTAATCAAAATTTTTCGTTTTTTAACGTTTTGTCTAAAAAAGTTTTTAAAAAAGTAAATTTCTAAGCAAAATGAAAACGAAAAAAAGATGGACAGAAGAACTTGTTTTAATTAGATTTTTTATTAAACTTTCAATATCGTGAATTACCTCCATTTTTACGAGCGTTCGCAACAGCAGAGGTTATATCAACCCTCAGGGTGCCGATTTTGAAAAAAAAAACATTTGTAAGCATGTCGGGTTCGAATGCAGGATCACTGGATTCGAACCAGAGACCTTTACGTTACATTGATGAGAGTCGTGTCAACGCCTAACCGTTGCGGCCAACGATTACCTTTTTGCCTTAATTACAACTCGCAGACGTTCTTCCAGTCTGGAAATGTCTCTCTGCTGAAAGTCTTCCTTTTAAGATCGTGCAGTGTATCAGGATAGACATGTCCGTGTTCGTCTTTTGAAGTTATCCCATAAATGTTCGATTGTGTTCAAGGTTGAAGAACAAGCAGGCCAGGTTAATATCCTGAGGTTATGCTGATTTCGTCAAGGATTCATGATGTTCCAAAATTTCATCCATATAGCCAGTGGCCGTCAAAGAATCTCCACCAACGACAACCAACTCTGTGCAACTCTCCTATGAAATTCCCGCCCACACCATCACTGAGCTACGTTGAAAAGGTTGGCTCTGGGAAAAATTACAGGCTTGGTAACCTTCATTTCTCCTTGACTGCACTCTTTCACACCCGTCTGGAGCTCATAGAGCAAATCTACACTCATCTGTAAAAAGTACAGCGGACCAATCGTCCAAAGACCAAATAGTTCTCAAGCAAATACGAACTATGCAACTCTTTGTGTTTTGGTCAATTCTGGTTCACTTACAAGCCGAAAAGTCATCAGTGATTCTTCGAGCAGTGCGTTCAGAAATTTGGACACCTCGAACTTGAACAACCAGGTGCCAGATACATAAAATTCTCTAAGCCAAAAAACGGTCTTCCTATGGTTCTGTTACCCTAGGGTGTCCAGAGCCGGGCCTTGTTTGGTAGGACCCAGTTTCACGAAAACGCCTAGTGTCGTCTCGCAGAGTTTCGTGGGGAACTCGGGCGGCAATAGCCAATGGAACTTCCATCTTCATACGTGGCACCCCACGCCCAATCAGCAATAAGTGGCATTTTTAAGTTTAAAAATTGAAATCAAGAAAACAAAGATGAAGACTAACGAGTTTATTGCTTCAAAATTCAAATGAGACTGCATAAACATTTTAAATTCCCTAAAAAGTAAACACTGAAAAAACCTTTATTCTTGTTAGTGTTTTAGTTGTAGTGTGTTTACCTCTAATTGAAATTCCCTATTTAAAACATAGCATAAGCACATATTTATTGGTAAAAACAATGAGACAAATTTAGGGCAGAATTTTCTTTTATCGAGAAAATGGAAAAAAATTAATTGGGTGGAATTTTTTTCCTGTTAATGTAGAAGCATCCAATTAAAAGATCTGCAATTTTGTAAATTAATTTCGGCTCTCGTAATTGTGATAGTATTTGTATTTTGATCGATTTAAAAAAAGTTAAACATCTCCCATTTAATAAGTGTGTTGTGAAAAGTTGGGGTTGAGATTCTTCTTCATTCTTTCAATGATCGAGTCATTTGTACCCTAAAGGGCGGCCGCAGGGGTGTTCAGCAGACGGGGAAATCGGCACTCAATGCTTGTTAGCCTTCTATTAGATTTCTTGGCAAGGGTGGGCGTAGTTTGGTTTTAGGGGCATCCCCTACGATTATCTCCGCTCCGCCTCCTTTCGCACCCTCTTTGTTTGTCTTGTTAACAACCCCACGGAGAGCGGAATGCAAATCTACTCCCGCTGAAATTTCAATGACGCAGATCATTAATTGTCCCCAATTGTGAAAAAACACCTGCGGATGTTTGTCTAGTTCGGGACGACCAAAATGCGATGAGAGTGGAAGATTCTGATGAGACAATAATCAATAAACGTGGTTAATGAACAATAATAATTTAAAAAACCGCGGTCGTATTCAAACGAAATGTTTTTTAACGCCAATTCAATTAATAATTTAATTATACATATATTAAAATTATGTCATAAATAAATTGATTAAATTTGTGTTATTTTTCTAGATAATATTGAGTTGTTTCACACGGAATGTCCGTTTCCAAAGTAAAGGTTTTTTTTGTACAATTACTATATAAAAACGAAATCATTTTATTGGAAGTATTTTCTTCAATTTCTACACATATTTCCCAGCGCGCGGCCAACTTTTTTATGGGGGAACTGAAGAATTCTTAGCTTTGAAATGAAACAAAATCTGAAAACGCTTTTCGGTCTTGAGCGTCATTTTCAAAAATTTTGCCTTTGACGAAGTTGTCTAAATTACTAAAAAGGTGAAATTCTGTTGGAGGCAAGTCTGGGGAATAAGGTGGATGCTGAAGAACTTCGTAGCCAAGCTCTTCCAATTTGCTTACAGCATATTCTGAAAATGAGGCCTGGTGTTGTCGTGGAGGAGTGTAGTAACTTTTCGATTTGCCGTGAAGGCGGTTAATTCATGCGTTTCATCAATATCTGTGCAGTACGATGTAGAGGTAATGGTCTCACCTCTAATGAAAAAGTGGTAGTGATTAATTCCAGCCATGGACCACCATACGGTCACCATCAATTTTTTATTGGGTGCAAATTGGGTTTTGGCATATGTCCTGGTCTTTCGTCGATGTTTAACCACTACTGATTGTCATTTGCAATCCATTTTCCTCGCAACTGATGAAAAACATTATTTCTAGAAAACGCTCAGGATTTTTCCCTGGCGAGCAACGAAACGCATGTCTAGCTGACCCATAGATCAAGCTTTTCGATTTTTCCTATGTTCCTTTCCTTGCATTTCATAGACCCATCCCCATCTCCCTATCGGACTAGGCAAGCCCTACCATCAGCTCCGGTGTCTAACGGTAACCAATGATGAAGGAAAATTTTCCCCTTATCTTCCCTAACCTTACTTACCCCTTTCCTTTTCCTTCCCCTCCTCCTCCGATTTGGCATAGGCTTCCTGGGTTACTGAACCCGCATCCCTCAGGCAACGGGTGCATCAGTAGGGGGTTTGTATTAACTCCCGGGTGGGCGATCAGTCCCAGTTGAAAAATAATACAGAACCATGGGGTTAAAGTATCCAAGACACTTTTCTACTAATTGAGGTAGGACTTGTGGTGGCCGTGGTTTGATAACAAATTGTACCTTAACTGTAGTGTAACGGCCATCTGGAGCCGGAGATAGAATGCCTTCTCTATCTCTCCAGCGGTACGGCTGGAAGGCTGTGCCAGAAACCCCAACACTGCCTTTTTCAAGGCACATGTATGGATGTGGACTTTTGAACTTGGGTAACATTGCACTACCTCGCTACCCAAATAATGTGACAAATCCACGCATGTAAAATCTTCCTGGTGTTCTCTTTGAGAATACTGGGCGTCTAAAGAAGTCCCCCTAGGGAATAAATCCGGGCGTTAAAGATCCTCATGGGCCTCAACATCCCCAAGATGGGAACATCTGTTCCTTTTCTTGACAGGGTAGCTGCACGTGCAATTAATTGTGCTACGAGTCATCTGACTGTTTGATAGTGGTTATCTTCCTCATGAAGCTCAAGGACATCGTTTGCAATTAAAGTTAGTGTTCCGCGAGGCACCTTTTCCACTTCGGTATTCCCTTCCGAAAACCTAGAAAACTAACGGCAATGGTCCATTTATACTCACTTGCCCAAACACCTTTCATGTTTCTTGCGGTCTCAGCTACCAAATGACCGAGTTTAATTCGTAAATTTAATTACACAAAAATCGCGTGTTTCTGTGTTCATATTTGGAGGTATACAAATACTGTGTAATGGATTGTTGAAATCATTGTTATAAACAAAACAAAGGTAGAAGATAAATAACTGCTTGCTGATAACATCCTCTCGGAATTTCTGAAACTATAAAATCAGACATTTCATGTGAAACAATTCAATATGTTTCATAACTAAACTACATTCTTCCCTTTATTACATCTTACCTCTCTTGAGTTACTAAAAGATAAAAATAACCTTTAAATGAAAATCGAAAGTACATTCAAATTCTTTTTTTGTTTAAATGTATTTTTATAAAATATATAAATAATAAGCTTTCCGGCAATGATTTGTAAAATAAATAAATATGGATACTCTTTCTTGGCTTATACGAGGCTTGTGCGAGAGTACAAAATTATTAAACTTTTCAATTATTTAATTTTTAATTGTGTAAAAAATATTAACCAATATACCGTTGCTTATATCGCCTTCCGTCTGGTCCCAATTCCAAAATTGATGGATAAAATCAAATTTTAAAAATCTATAAAACTACCCTGCTGCATCTAATCACGATAATGTTCACAAATTGTCACACTGAGAAACTAAGAACGCGAAGGTTATTGTCATACCGAACAAAGCCAAAAGGGTAAAAACAAAGCATATTTTTTCAACTTTGTCCCCTCGAAATGTCAATAATAGTCAGTGTCTGTTTCACGAAGTAATACAAGTGAGGGAAGCCTTTCAGAAGGCAAGGCTTCCCTTACAATCTAGACTTCTCGTCTGAGAACTATGCCCTCCTTTTCACTTGTCTCGTCTCACAATAATTCGCCGGCGTCATCAGATATAGCGTTATTGAAAATTTATTGTTTAATATTCAGCTACACGGCTTCTCAGATAATTAGACCAGCCAGGGAAATGTCAAAAACGTAAATGTTAAAAACAAAAGTGAAAAGTTAAGTATTGCAAAATCGGATGGGCGTAAAATAAAGGTGGAGTAAGAATATTACAATACAATTATGAAGTGTTGTTAGTAAATATTGTACTTAAATTAATTGTTATAAAAATATGTATTTTTATTCAAAAATTTCCTTCAAAAAAACTAATTGAATTACGTATATAACTTTATCCTGTAATCCACCTAAAAGTGAAATATGAATTTATAAATTACGAGTTGTTTTATTAAACCGATGTAAATTGCAATTGTCCTCAAATTTGAAATTGGAAGCCCAAGAATTAGAAGAAATTCCATAACGGAATAAAAACGAGCTCCGTTGGTGCACCAGCTTCCGTCGACGGATTGTACTGCTGGGTTCCTTCTAACCAGATCAAAACAGTTCAAAGTAGATGGGGTGCACCACACTGACGACGGACAAGCGTAGAACGGAAGAGGTCGGACACGCAAACTGCAAGTGAAGCTGATATAGGATGGACTTGAGCCAATTTAGTATGGACGTTCTACAGCCAAAGTATTGGAAGAACTTGAAAGGATAGCGTCGAAGTTTCCCATGCTACCCTTTTCACAATCAATGGATGAATCCAATGTTTTATCTCCCTTCTGCTACTCCATTGTCTTGTAAATTCATAAAATGAAAAGTTGTTTCATTGTACCGTACACGATCAACCGGGTCACGTTAACTACTACAAATCCAAAGAGTCGTTGAAGTCATTCCGTTCATTCCCGCTTGTTCGATTTGAGAGGATTTTTCGTCGCGAAATTTACGTCACAAAAACTTTCGTCGCATTCCGTCCACTGTGGCGCCGGCCTTAGACAAACAATATTTGCCCAATGTCTAGTCAAAATCCTGGGCAAAGTGTTTGTCCGAAATTGCTGCAAAATCTAAAAATAATACGCTTTTGGAAAATAATCAGCAAAAATGAAAACAAGCTTTTTTTTAAAATTAAAAGTCAGCTACGAATGCTGCAAAGCCCATTGGCATCCCGATTCGCCTATCCTCGCTGTGTAAGCCAGTTTCGGCATGTCATTCCCTACAAGGCACCACGAAGAATACTAACGGTTAATAGTTTATGTTAGTACTATTCAGGATAAGGGTAACTATAAAATTGATATACTCACTCCATTATAACCATTTTGTGAGATTTCCTCCTTTGGTCTGCGGAGTGAACATTAGATATTTACCTATCATCCTGGTCCGCCTATCCTCGCTTATTTTTGCCAGGCGCGTTTGGCATTTCGCCATCTTCATTGTTTGGGCGTTTTCTGTGGAGTGAAGTTACAAGATCATGGATTGTGGGGCACAATATAATTTTTTTTTAAATATCCCGCTTTGATCAAATTGGATAAAATAAAACTCAAAAGCGTATAGATCCCGTGTTTGACGTAGGCAAAAGTCGAACAAATGGGAGTAGTCAACGGCTCGACTCGCCCTGCATACATCCCTGACGAGTGTCCAGCCTTTTTACTATGAAGGTGTAACATCGTCGCCAAAATCAAATTATGGCCAAAAGATGGTTTATTCGGTTGTACTTTTTATTAATATTTATAATACTACATAATATTAAAACTGACTTTATGTACAAAAACCTAAGTAACAATTTGCGTACGGTTCAGTTCTTGAGATCTTGCATTAAACTGCACATGTTGCAAAATGATTTGGCCTATTATAAGCTATTACGAATTTTAAATACGAATTTATAAATGAAATAATTTAGGCATTCCACGTTCATCGAGTGTACATTTTTTATACGAGGGACGTCGCTCGATTACGATTTAACGAGAAGCATTTATATAATATTTAAGGTAAATTCTATTCATGGGGTTTCGGACAGTCAGGCGGAACTAAACTGCTTATTTCTCTTTTATAAATCGAAATGCTCACCCTTCTTCTTCGGAGGGTATGTGGGAACCCGGGCCATATGCCGCCCCCCCCCCCCGTCATCAATAACATGATTTACTTTAAATTATACATAAACCGGCGATGATTGGCGAAAGGCGGCCTCTATCGATCATGCTATTATGACGGAAGGGGAGCGAATTCTGCCAGATGATCGACGTGAACAAAAGTGTTGACAACTGATTTAATTAAAAGTTATTATTCAATAAAACCCGAACTCATTCAAGATGAGATTTTTCAGATTTTTAAGTAAACGTTATAATTATTGTGGGGGGAATTGTGTTGCACAATTTCATCTCCAAAACGGGTAGCAATTATCATTATAGGATAATTTTAATAATAATTATAAGTGGTGAATGATGTTGACTTCAATAATTAATAAAGTAAAAAAATTACAACAAAACTAGTCAGTGAATGCATCCAAAATCTCCAAAACCTGCGGAAACACAATACCCTGGTGATATCTTGGGTGCCAGGACACAAAGGAATTTGGGTAACAAAAACCTAGGCGCTGTTGGGATCACAAAAAAACAAACACAGAATCCTCCATCACAGAATGGATCTAAATAAAACAAAAGGAGAATTGAATTGGATAAGCTCTAGTGGCGCTATAGGCACAATAGTAAACTTATGCTAAAACAACCCTCACCTAGATTGGCAAACTCACTGCTGTAGTTGTTGGGGCCAAACGCAGAGGGGTGATAGGAATATTAACCAGTTACTGGCATTTGAGAAAACATAATGGGCATATGTGCTGATGATCCCATTTGAAGATTATATAATGAGGAGGAAGAAACAGCCACCCAAATTATCTTCAAATGTAAACCAGCTGTTCAACGGAGAAATAACCTAGCATACAGAAAGACCTAGGGAATGAAATTGTCTGAAGTCTGTTGCTGAAGTCAATAACCTAATACTTCTGAGAAGAAGGGATTGAGTCTACGGCACTGAACTAGGGAACTAGGAAGGTACAATAAGCCAGAAGGCTGCAGTGTCTAGGGAGCACAAACCCTGCTTCCGATTTCTCCTCATCACCATCATCTCCTCCACACAGTAAACAGCTTAGCTTATCACATCTCAACAGCTTTTTTACCTTACAAGGAATTACTAGTAGGTCTCAAGAATTATCCATCTTGGGTGTTGGGAATCCAGGGTCAGATCTTGATTTTATCCATCCAGACACCGAGGTTTGGCTGGATGGATTCCTCGATCATCCTTTACACCTGTTATTTAACTAATGTAAATCAGAGGTGAGATGGGGTACTCAATAACTTGCCATCAGCCCTTTCACACTACACATTTATGACAGTTGATACATTCACTTTCAATAAACACTAGGGATCCCAAACTATCATTATCATATACAATAAATCAACACTATTTCCTCCAAGATCGGAACAGCAGATACTCGCTGCTTGCTCAAGCTACAATTCTCTCATCAGGTGGCATTCCTAACCACTCTCTATATGGAGCCAAGGAATTGTACCTGAATTTTTTTTTACTCAACCTCATATGGCGTGACTTTCTGTAGTTCCTGTGATAGTGGGCAAGTTATTTGGTAAAACTATTCATTTTTGGACATTTTTTTTTTTTAACTTAAATAAAAGCTGGTCACTGATGATGGTGTGAAGCTAAACAGTTGCTCACAATGGACACTCAAATATGGACGCAATAAAACCATAAATCAGGTAGAAGCAGTATAGGGGTCAATGCACAAAAACTGCCAAGCGGTGACATACCCAGTATGTGAGTTTGTGCTGCTTCAATGAGTTCACCAACTCGCAGACCAAAACCCTTTGTCAACTCTAAAATAATAAATGTCAATCTATTTATTTTCACAAGACTTTATGTTATTGGATCACAGATGAAATGTTGATCTGTACAACTAGTCTCTTTAATTTTTCAATATGGTTTGTTTTCCTATTGGCTGTGTAAACTTTGTTTGAAATTGAATATGAAAAAATACTATAACTATGACTAATGACTAATGGCATACCAAAATGTACCAAATCAATATAGAATCAAACTTGTTTTCTAAAAATGTGATAAATAAAGTCATAGTTATTGCTCAATTGTCAAAAGAAAACAGTGTTAGTTTCCTATTGTAACGATTATTATCTTAATAAACTAAATTTATGTTTAAGGTTTGGTTTAAAAATAGAAGAGCAAAATGTAGACAGCAGGTGAAGCAACAACAGGCTCAATCTGGAGGAGAGAAGGCAATGACAGGAAGAGGGTCTTTGAAGAGCAAAACGACAGGGAGTAGTACTCCTAAACCTCTCACAAACAATGCAACGAGGGAATCACCCACCACATATCCCAAGTTGAATCAAACTTCATACACCACAGGTATGCTCAGGAGTAAATTGTAATCGATCAACACAATAATGTTACTAACTCTGATTAGGGTGCAATTCTTCCATATGGAGCCCAGCGGTTCTGGATTCTAATGACCAGAGTAGCAGACTGGGCAGCAGTACCCTATCGAGTGCTGCTTCAAGCTATGGCAGCAGTTATTCCCACAATTATTCCTCTTACTATTCTAATATGGACTACCTACCTCCTCCTCCACCGCCTCCCGCCGTAAGTACTTTTAACTCCCATTTCAAATTTAATAGAAATATTACCACAATCATTGCAAAATACTTTTGTGTGAGCATCTTCAGCTTCTGAATCTAACTTTATTCATAAATCAACTTATTATTTATAGGAAAACAGTATGGATAGCACTTGGGGTAAAAGAGAAGACAGTTCTTGGTTTTACAACTCGGGTGGTTGGGACCATCGCAAGTGAGAAACAAGGTCTTAAAACGAACAATTTCAATTTCTGCAGATCAGTGTGCGAGGAAGGACCCCGGAATTCTTTCTCCTGGAGCCAACTGTAGCCTATTATCAACATTAGGGGAAATCAGGGAGTAGACGGCTCAAGCTAGCTGCACTGAAAATCCCTTTCTGTTTTTATTTTATTTTATTTTAATTTATTTTTTTGAAGGCCTACCTTTTAGGTCCTTGCCAACATATCCCCATTTTCATGATCTGTCTCAATCCCAATTTGTTTACAAAAATTGGCTGTATATAAAAATAAATAGGTTTATTCATGGCTAAAATGTATTTAGCAACCAAAAATTAAAAACTTTAAAAAACTAAAAAAACGAACATGTTGTGGACTGTGATTCGTTTTAGTTTAATGTTAGATTACAACTGAAAAAAAAAAAGAGAAAAACATAGTTGTTACCAAAAATAGTGTGTACCTCAGCTTACTGACACTCCCAGTTGGTTATCTAACCATTTCTGTTATATTTTAGGTGTTATTTATTGTACTCAAGAATTAAGGATATTCTTTGCATTAACTAATAAAACTTTATAAAATAATTTATTATATGCTTAATGATAAAAATGTTGTTACTGTTTGACATTGTGCTGTTAAAACTTCATTTTTTCATTTCAACTGAATTGTCATCTTAATTGAGATAAACGACAATGTTGAAACAATTAGTCACACTTATAATTTTATTTTAACATTTTGATTGATCGATGAGTTGTGCAAATTATGTATTGGTTAATATAATTGATACAAGATTGTTTTTTTGTTATTGCTTGTCAATAAAAACTGCAATGTTCCTTTAAAAAGGGAAAAAAGGTTACGCCTAGTGACTTAATTTTGATTCATTCAAAGAATTACTGAAGAAAGTCGCTTATAAACGATTGATTAAATTGGCCTAAAATCATTTTAAATAAGTAAATAGTTCCTCAAAAAGTGAATATGCAAGGCCTATGTTGTTTTTCCTAAACAATTTTTTAAAAATGACACCAAATATTCAAAACCGATGTAAAATTGTATAAATTCTGACAAACTTCGAAATAATAAATTGAAAGTTTTTTTTTCCGTGTATTTTGACACATTGATGTATACGAATTACAATCAAGGAAATGCCTATGTTGTATACGGAGAATCTTAGACTTTTATTGTTGGAATGTCAATTTTTTTTTTTATTACTATTTTGGAAGGTGATAAGCATCGGGTTAGTGTAAATGTTTATAAATAACTAACTAATCGGTTAGATAAAAGACAAATAATAAAATTCTGTGCATGTAGATATGTAAATTAATAGAGTTACAAATGTGGTGTGTTTTGTTCAATTGAGTGTACATGAAATCTGTAGAATTGCATTGCTCAGACTGGTACTAAGATGTGTTTTGTGTTCATAACTATATTCGATTATTTAAAATTAAAAAATAAAAATAAAATAAACTATATTAAAACAAGTAATTTTATTTATTCTTTTCACAGTGAGAGATAATCTCAAGGCACGTATTATGTGACTTCAATTCCAGGTCTATAATTTAAAAAAAAAGGGGACTATGGTGCAGTCAGGATGTCCAATTATCAGTCATGATTTTTATATTATTGGGGGGGGGGGTTAAATAGTTGGACTTAGAACTCTGCGGCAGGAATTATTTTTATTTTCAAGAGAAAAAAATTCATGGCAGAAAAGTACAAATAGACCATCTATTGATTGGACTGACTCAATGAATGACGATTTCCATCCTATACATGAATAATGGTTAAATTTTTTTCTCGGTTTTTCATGTTTAGTTTTAATGCCGTTAATCAACTTTAACATAGTAGGATTTAAGTTTTTATATATTGGGTTGTCCGGAAAATAATGCAGGATTTTAAGTTTTCATTAAAAAAAATCTATATAAAATATTCTGTTTACGTTTACAGGATTACTCATTTGTATGAATGTCAACACTTATTAATCCTCTTCCAAATGATATTGTTTGTTTACCTCTGTAGCATTCCGCTACTTGGAAATAATTCAGTCATCCTTATAATGTCAAAGCGAGAATTTCGTACGATTTTCTTTTACGAGTTTAAACTCGGCCGAAGTGGCTAGCCCAAACGGCTAGAAACATTAACCAAGTCTGGGGCGAGGGTTGTGTTAATGAGTGCAAAGGTGGTTTAAAAAATTTCGGGAGGGAGATTTCAGCCTTGAAGATGAAGAAGGTCGTGGAAGGCCTTCCTCTCTTAATGATGATGTTCTGCGATCAGTGGTGGAAGAAAACCCCAAAACAACTGTTCGAGAACTTGCAGAGCAACTCAAAGTCAGTAAAACGACCGTCGCTGACCACCTCTTTGGTCAATCGGAAAGGGCCCATTTTGTTGCATGACAACGCTCGACCACATGTGTCACGTGTAACGTCACAAAAATTATTGGAGCTTGGCTATGAAACTTTGCCTCACCCACCCTACTCTCCGGACCTCTCGCCTACTGACTACCATTTTTTTAGACACCTGGACCACTACTTACAACACATAATATTCAAAAATCAAACGGAACTGGAAAATGCATTTATTGACTTTATCAATTCTAAAAATTCTGAAATCTACTCAGACGGAATTAATAAGTTACCAACACGTTGGGAGAAATGTATTGAGAGTATGGGAAATTATTTTGATTAAAGAACATTGCTTTAAAGTAACTAGTTTCTTTTTTTTTGTTTAATACCAAAATCCTGCATTATTTTCCGGACAACCCAATATTTATGAAACCAAGATGTTAATACATCAGATCAGTTAATAAAGAAAAAAATGTCAAAATGTCTTTAGCAGTTCATTATGAATTTTAGCTCAGTAATGGGGTGAGTAGCTGAGCACACTAGTAAAATTTGCACTGCATTCTATAGTGAAAAAACAAGTGTGTGCACTGCCCAAAAATGGCTCAAAAAGTTTGCTTCTGGGAATTCTCATTTCAATTCCTCCCGGTCTTGTAGACTTTCAGTCTTGAATTGTGGGAAGCTATCGAACTTAATTTGTGTCAAACCTGTCAGAAGTTTGTTTTTCAACATAACTGATCGAACCATTTGCTCTGGCTTGGATTGAATTGTAAACTGAACAAAAATGGATTTCTCATAAATTGACCGACGATAAAATGCTTCAGCATCGAAACATTGCCTTTCTTTGCTTTCACAGCTCAAAGTAGAGACTTTTTGGGCCGGACTGTCATATGAATGATGAAGAGGACCATGAACATAACACCAGAGGGTCATACCATTGGACATCATCAAATGACCCTAATTTGCATGTAAACTGAATATTCACCAACAAAAGGTGATGCTTATTTAATGGAGTACTTTTTTAATTTTTTTTTCTTCTAATTTACAATCGTTTTCTACAAATAAATTTTCACCAAAGGGGGCAAACGAGAGAATAATAAAACTGCAGCATTTTTAGTTTTATTTGAATCAAAAGTAAACACAACATATTTTACATTATTATGGTAAAAACAAATAAGGAGCAGGATTTTTCGGTAGTTCTTTGATTATTTCTAATCATGAATGCACAATCTCACTGATTATTAAAGACCAAGCATCTGACCGTAAGTCAATGTATGCCAAGGCTGAACAACAATCAGGAATTTTGATTATTTCCAAGTGAGCTAAATAATTTCTAACATGAGCAAAAATCAAGGTTTCATAAATAAAATATAGAAGAATAAACAATTAAAATTTCCCTTACATTTAGATATCACAGGTGTACAACTATTACCTTAACTGTACAAACATGGTGCCAAAAAAACAAAAACAAAACAAAAAAGGAACTAAAAACATCTTTGGCCACCAAACAGCATGATTCAACAATGACTACTGTGTCCTGTCCTTTGGCTTTATGCTAAATAAAATGAATTTAATGGCACATGGCCTTGAGCCAAAAACTAAGCAGTATTTAAAAAACAAATAAAAATAAAGAAAAAGAGGGTTACTTAAAAAAAAAATGTCATTTATAGTCGGAAGACTAACACTTGCATTCAAGATTAGAAGTGTTAACATTTATTCAAAGAAAATTAACTAAAGTTCTTATATATGTAAAGTTCTACTGTCATGGTTGTATAATTTTAACGTTCAAACTGTTAAAAAAAAAGGAAAAAAAAAACAATTCTAAACTTCAAGTAAACACTGCCTTGCCAAGTTATCCCGTAAAAAAATAAATTTAACAATCTCTACTCTTGTAACTTGAAAATAACTTACTTATTTCAAACACATATACCCTTTATATGTAATAAATACACTTTTGTTTTTGTGAAAATATAAATTAATTCTACAACAAAAAAGAACAAGTTTCCTTTTAAAGTTATTGTTTTAATTATACAACAGTCCATATGTATCTTTTAAAAATGAATTCGCTTTCATTTACTAGACACATAAAAGAAAATTAAAATAGCGCAGGCAATGTATTTTTGTAAAAGAAGTGATTAATTAATAAATAACTAATAATTTCTAATGTAACCATGACCCTGAAAAATTGTCTCTTCTAAGCTAACAAAGAAAAAAAAATCACTACATAAAATACAATTGCCTGCAAAAATTATGATCCAAGGCAGTCTTTTCGAATAAATTTCACAAATGAATTTTAATCGCCTATGCAATATAAGTGGAGAGATGAAAATATACCTAGTAATATTTATATCATCTCAAAATAATTCCTCCAACTAATGCATCTTCTCAGTACTATCTTTTTCCCCTCCCTTAATAAATTAATAAAACCAAACGCAAAATAGAAAAACAAATAGTTATATTGCATCTATTGAGGGTTCAGATTTTTTCGTTGCCTCAACTGAGTCTCAGGTATCTCCGCAAAGCCATATAAGGGCTCTAGAAAAAAAAGAAAACATAAATTATACAAAATTTGGTAACCCAAAAATAACATAAAGGATGAAGTAATTTAAAATTAATATTCTAGATGACCTATTATTATTATTATATTATTATTAGATATTATTCTACTAGCTAACCTTAAGCTAGCTAAGCTTTATCTATTGGTTTTTTACACATTTCAACTCCTTAAAACACATCAACTATCAATTAGTTGATGGTGTGAGTGTGCTGCAATTACAATTTATAAACTACAATAATGATTATTTCATTACTCTAATGAATCATTCTAGTATATTAAAAATAAATCAAGAATTATCATAACATAATTATTAACTAGTGATTGTGAAATTTACATCATTTAGCACTTTATTCCTCATTCACGCCAAACGCCATTTTTCCCTTTTACTCCAATGTACAGCAGAACTAAATTTATTTTTAGCGATTTCTACAAAACATACCGAATAGCAGTGCACAAATGTCAATATAATGAACTATTCTGACATTATTATTTTCAAGAAATTGTCAAGATAAGTAATTTTTCAATAAAATTATAACCTGGGCATCTAGATCCTTTAATGAATGAAAATGTGAAATTTATACTTTATGTCGATTCTCTTAAATATTATCAAAATATAATTATTTCTTTGATTCATGCTTTTTATTGTAAAATTGATCAGTGTTCAAATCCAACTATATTATTAACAACCACAAAATTATGTCCAACTTTGAAAACAAAATCAATTGTAAAAAACAAAAATACAAGCAATAAGAAATGCAAAAACAAAAAGAAAGAAATAATACAAAATACTTACAGCAAAAAGTGGTCATGTAAATACAAAAACTATGGCATAAATTACACAAAGAGAGTAAATTATCACAAAATAGATTACACAGCCTATGCGCAATATAAGTCGATATTGTAAATCTTTCTACCCCCCATTTTGACAAGATACAAAGAAGAAGAGAAGGAATGGCAACCGACGTTTCTTTTTAAAAATTGACTTACCACCATTCCCTGCCAATTCATCGGTTATCAATGGGGCAGTCTCGGAGACGGGTGATGGGTCGCTTGAATAATTGATTTCTTCCCCAGTCTGCAAAAACCAGAACCCAAAAACATAATGCAAGCACTCCTTTATTACACACAATAGAATTATAAACACACAATAAGCCCCCGTGTGTTTCATGCAAAGGGGTAAAAGCCAAACAGATGACACCGCAAGTCTTGTTTCTTTCAAGGAGAGTCAAATTACAAACCCGTCGAGAGAACAGAGTATTACCAGCAAGATACCTTAATTAAAACCTTAATTTAAAACGGTTTTATTGTTTAAATCAGTGTTACTTTTACTAGGTAACCAGAAAATGTCATGCTGTTTTTTGTTATTTTTTAATTGTTTTAATACAGACAACCAACATTTAAATTTACATAAGAAGATTAGATGTTAACAACATGTAATACAAATACGATAATGAGTTCATATTATGTCTTCAATACGTCTTTGACAGTTTACTGTAATTTTTTTCCTGTTTTTTAACGATGAATGTACTAAGGTATCTGAGGCTGCCATAAAATTTACACTGTGCTCAGTGACGAAACAACAAAGTGATCGCCCAGCCCAAAAGTTGTTCAATAAGTTTGCTTCTGGGAAAAATGAGGAGATTGAAATAGAACAGCGGTCTGGTAGGCCTTCTTTGAATGACAATGGGTTAAGCTACTGAACTTGATTTGAGTCAAATACGTCAGGAGCTTCCCAGAGTGTTCGACACAGCATTGTTGAATTGAGAAAATGGGCTCCTCATAAATTGAATGGTAACACGCTTCATCGTCTAAGCATTTGCCTTTCATTGCTTTCACGGCATAAAGTAGAGAGTTTTGATCAGATTGTCACCTGTAACGAAAAATTGATCCTGTTCGGAAACACCAATAGATTGTATCCAAATAATCACCAACAAAAGGTAACGCTTTGGGTTTGGTAGAGCTACCATCACCGCCTGACACCTTATGTTGCTCTAGTCAAGAAACAACTTGCTCTTATGAACAAAAAATGTGTAATTTGTCTCTATGACAATGGTAGAAACAAGGTGATAATGAAGCTTGTCAAGAAGCCCTACCACACTAAACCCTCCAGAACTGACTCTATCTGACTTTTACATTTTCTTGAACTATTCTACAATGTGCAATCAAGAGTTCAATAATCGAAAACAGCTGGAAAATGAGCTAAATTTATTTGTTAAGTCCCAAAGCTCAAACCTTTATATGAAGGGCATAACTGGGCAAACAACTCGTATATGTTTTGTTTATTTTTTTAACCAGGGACTGGAGAAGTTCCATTCTGAGCACTGCAGCTGAGCTGTATTGAACTTTATCCCTGACCCCACTTTTTTCTTTTTTTTTTTTGAGGGGGGGGCTCGCAACACAAATGTGAACTTGAGCACTTGAATTGAAGAAACTCATTTTTGAAGGGGGTTGGGATCAAATTCAGAGTCGCTAAGATCCGATGATCCTACCCCTTCCATTGATGAGTGTCGTATTGATTCCTTTCAATTGTGGCCACCGGTCTCCTTAGGCGTCAGAAAAAGTCCATATGCGACGGTTGGGGATCGAACCCACGACCATGGGATCTACTAGCCGAGGGACTGATGCCTTAACCACTCAGCTACTGCAGCCCCCTGTAAAATCCTTTAAGCCCAATCTTTTCTGGTAACCTGGTATGTTAATCTGATTGGCTCTACCGGACCCTCTACTCTTGCTGTATATATTTCAGGAGAGCTCCTCACTTAAGATGGCATAAAGCTTAAATGTGTTTGAGTGACATGTAAACCCACGAGATGAGAGTGGATGGGTAGAGTAACATAAGTTTAAAATGTGTTCACTGGCTCACCATAACTTATTTCTCCATAAGTGTTTAGCAGTCATAATTGGCCTTCCACTTCATTTGTCGCCGAGAATCCAATCAAATTACACAACACTTGAAAAATGGCAAAAAGGAGGGAAAATTCAAAAGGTGTGGTTGAGGGTAGGAAGTTGGTGTCCAAGTGGATCTAAGTCATGGATATCGATCATGGGTTTGAATCCTGCTCGCGCCATTGACTTTTTATCACAACTAAAAACCTTAATTAATTGTAATATATTAATTGGTTAATATATTAATTAATTGGACCACAAAATTAGTGAACTTATTAATTATAATTATTGTAATTAATATTATCAATACATAAGAGCCAAAGGTCGAGGTTTCAAATCCACCTTGTCACATTTTTTTCATCTAATCAAGACCTTAGATAAAAAGTGTAATTAATTGAGAAAAAAATTATTACTTTTCTATATTACAATACATATCACGTCTGTTTCACATTTTAATTCATCATTCAACCTATCGCTATATATTTTCTCTATAATTAAGAAGATCAAGATTAAAATATTATCATCGTTTTAAAATAGTAAATGTATAGCTTTTAGATTAGAGAAAATAAATATGATAATTCTATATCAGTTGTACTTCATAAAAGATTGTAATAAATAATTTGACTGTCTAATCATTTCTAAAATAAACAACTTCAAACAGCTAGGAGTTGTCCTTTGCAAACGTTTTAATCGATCATTTCGCGAAACAGGATGTAATGACATCTCCTATATGAAGAAGCAAGAAATGAGAGAGTCCCTTAGATAATTTCTCTCATTTATGTACAATAAATTAGAATAAATATAAATCAAACTAAGCAGGAAGCACACAGGCACTCACTTTATTATTGAAGTTGTCCTAGTTTGGTGCTGAGAGATCTGAAAACTAATATTTTACACTTACCTGAAAATATTTATGCCAAGTGTAACAACCGTACACGCACAGAATGGACATAAGGGTTTGAATTAAAAGCCAGCCTATTATGTTGGCTGCTTGAGTGTGGGAGAAGAGCTCTTTTCCATTTTTGATACAAAGTAGGGCCTCTGAGACCATAATTGCACCGTAGACCCAGCACTGTGTGCCCACCCTCTTGCAGTGGGGGTCTGTAGCGTACATGTAGAATTGTCTAAAAAGATACCCACGGTGAAAAATCATCTTTCCGATAGTTTCAGTTCGGCGTATACCTGACAGATGGGGCAACTATTATCCCGACGAATGCTAGCCTGGCGATAACTAGTGGATGTGTAGGTGGCATCTCGAAGATGTGCTTAAGAAAAAATGTGTTGAGTTCGCAAACTTGCCAATAAAGGACTAGCTGACAAATTGCAACAAAACGCTTGAATGTGCATTTCGGCTCGAGCCACCTCACATGGGTCCAACTGCTGGGAGTAAACTGCAGCATTGCTCGTTTTATTTTACCAGTTGTTGTTTCGATTTCCCTTTTGAAAAAATATATGTATATATATTTTTTTTAAATGAAAATTTCCAAACAAAAAAATTATACAATTTGGCTCACTTTATTCCAACCCAATTGTAATCTCGCATTTCTAAGATTTTGCATATTTGCAGGCCAACCCAGATCCCAAGACCATTACAGATGATAACATCTAAAATTAGCGCATCCCACCAGCACTCCATGAAATTCGGAAGCAAATGGCAGAACATCATCTACGATCGATTAATTAGTTTATTTGACGTTCATATCGCACATGAATGGTATTGACATTACCTCGGTAAACTCCCAGGTGAAGCTCACAGTCCAACATATTCCATAATGTCTGACGAGGACAGCCTTAAAAGCCCAGCCGAGGAAATGAGCCAAAGCAAATGCATCCATATGATCCCAGAGTTTCTCGAGACTAATTTCTGAACAGTTTACACCATATTCCTGCAGCACGAATGTATTAAAAACAATTTAATTGTGATAAATATTATAATTTGTTAATGGGCTGATGAAAAAGACAGATTTAATTCCCACTAGATGTCACATTAACAGTTACACATGTAAAAAATTATTATATTATTATATATCAAAATTAATTTTAATATCAAGGGGATTTTCATTCCTAAACTCTAATGAGCAAAGTAGAAATTAATTTGAAATATTTAATCGTAACTGCAGGAAAACATCAGGACAAAAACAGAGAGTAAGAGATTTTAAGAGGCGTTTTATGGTTCAAACCAAAAGTTCAAAATTAGAAGCAAGTTTCTTTTCATACATGTTCATTAATATCTGCACATGTTAGATCAACTAAAACATGTTGAAAGTATGCATTAGGGCATGTTTTGTCCACATTTTTAAATTAATTGTAATAATACAACACTAAATAAAAAATGTACACTAGAAAAATGAATTGTTTAAAATTGTTTCTTTTAATATATGCCTAATTGTAGGGTTTGCTCTCTTTTCCTTGAGATTAGACAATTTGGGACAAATACCTTATCCATATCTATGTGAAAGTGTTCCAACTTTGGGTCAAGCCAAACGAGGATGTGTTTGACCGTCTTATAGTTCTGGAATAGAAGAAACATGAGGCAAAGCAGATAGAGTACGCTGAGGCCGAAAACTATTCTCCAAAATGCTGGATGAGGCCGGGTGAACGGCCCATTGGGAAACGTCAGGATTGAGATGATGATAAATAGAAGAACGATACAATAGACTCCTGCCATGATGTTGTTGTCCATACTTTCCTCATTTCTATAAAAACAAAACAAAACAATATTAATTAAATTATTTTCTTTGATATCACCAAGCCTGTAAAACTCCAATTAAATAAATTAAGAATTTTAGAATTGATAACAAAAAACGTTAAGATTAGCAATCGCAAAGAAATCAATTTAAAACTTGTTCTGAGATACCAATTGTCTTCAATAAAACAATTAAGTATTAAAATATCCATAAAACATCCATAAAATGAATAAACAAAATATAAAATTAAAATAAATAGAATTATATTCATACTTCATGAAATATCTAACAAGATTCAACAAGACTTTGTTGTCAGTCTGGGAAGCTTCCTCGGTGAGCACCTTAGTCGTTGAACCCCTTAGTTATTAAACAGCTTTAACACAACACTCTCAATTTGACACACAGCCATGTCACAGAAAACACATTCTTTGAGCCCTGAAGATGATAAAAGTCAAAACGTTGGCACAATAAAGAAAGTGTTTTTCCAAGCCTGCACTAAACAAGACCTCACCTCACTGTCTCCAAATAATCTTTAACACAATAAAGCAACTCTGTATAAAGGCACACTACTACTGTTTGCTTTTGTTTTGTTTTTATAATCTCCATAGTGTTTACATTTCTTGTTTAACATGTTGAACATGCATCATGGTCTGCATACTCCTATTTTACTGTTCCAATTCTCCTACTAGTTCACCTGCTACATGATTTCGTTCAAAATTCCTATGGCCGCCTTAGGAAAGGCTAATGTCACTGGCTTCAGTCTTTCCAAATTTTGTCAACCAGAAATGATGTTTTAGTGATTTATTCTGTGAAAACAATATAATTTGCTTTTCTATAAATATAAGAAAAAAAAATACCTTGCTTTTGTACAATTTAAAGTATGTAAAATAAAAGAAAAAATTATTGTAGAAACGACTTTCATTCAACTACATACATAAAAATTTCGTTTATATTATTTTTAAGGACCTGAGGAACTGATTTGCATGATAAATTGGAATCCAATGAGGGGACCTAACATGGTCAAGCATAGGACACAGTCGATGTGTTTTAAAAGAAGGCACCAAAGATCAAAGTTCCTCTTTGAAGTGTATTTTTAATTTAATTTTTTTAAGGTAATAAAAATATCTTTATTTTATTATTTTATGTACATTTATTTGTAGCCTATACAGATTTATATATATGTATTACAAACGTGATCATTGTACATACTTACATTTACAGCACTAACGCTAATATGCTGAGGACAGAAATATCTTAAAATCAATTAGAAAAGAATAGGCAAAGCGTTGACAAATCTGCTAGGGAGGAAATTGATTCCATATTTTAAAAGACTCAAATAATGGGGCATCTCGGCAAAGCACGGTTGTTGTACCGGGGGCACATAGGTCTGGAGGCAGACAAGGTAGGTAAGTCTGGGACATCCCAACCTCCAAATGCCCTCTACCCCTACAAATACATTTTTAAAAAATGATTAAAAGAAATTAGCAGCGTCTGTGGGCAGGTTCAGTTGAGAAGCACTGATGTTAGATAACCCCCAAAGGAAGTAGAAAAGGGGCATCTTCACCCAAAAGAATAGGTCATGTGAGGTTGATACAGAGTAATGTTTTTGGGTGAAAGCCCGCATTTAGAAAAAAGGTCACTCAATGTGTCCTCCTAGTTGAACAGTTCCCTTTGCTCTATACAGAGTGTGTAGGATTGCCATCCAATATGAGATTGGTAGTTAGTATCTGTGCCCCCAGTTCTGTTTCTTAGAGAGGGTATTGTAATAATAGTTTTGTGTCTTTAGTGTGTGTTGAGAGTGAATGTATCTATTTGCATGAAGTTGTAGTTTGAGAGAGCTGGTGAAGGAATAGTGAGTACCTTAATAACCCTCAATTAGGTTAGGTAAACAATAGGGATAAAGGGTAATGGAGGAATATGAAATACTCCACCACTGGAATAGCCAGTGAACTACAAGAAGCAAATAGGCTCAACTTGGCATATGTTTCTAAGTGTAGATACATGTGCAGATTTGAGCCTATTTGCTTCTTGTAGTTCGTATATAAATTGAGCATATGTAATGTAAATCCAAATCCATCTCAAGCAAAAAGAAGTTTGCTCATTTAAAAGTCAATTCTCGAGAACTGATTTTTTTGCCCTTGTGTACTATGCATAGTAGCCAATACCGGAATACCGGACTGTAATGCATTCACATTGAGGGGAAGGGTATTGCAAAAAAAAACCAGAGGCGACGGCAGGAATTGAACCCATGACCGCAGGGTCTAAAAGCAAAGATTCTCTGTTACCACTAAGTCTATAAGCCACTAGGCTTCCCTAAAAATGATAGGCTCAACTGTATAATGCATGTGCCGATGTGACCCCTTAGTCAGTAATCAGTAACTTTATAATAATCAATTTAAAATTTCACAATTAATTCACGTCTTAAAAACAATACAAAATATTCCAATTATTTGAATGAAAGTTTTAGAATATATACTTATAAATATATGGATTTTTTGTTATGGAAATTATCACTAGACCAGACTGCTTGTTAATTTTATTCACTTGTACAATACATGTCTATTTGTATCCAGTTTACATGATTACAACACAAATGAGCATATCTTTATAAAAAAAAAAAGTTTCTACTCACAGTTAGTTGTTTTAATGATCCAGATTTCAAGCTTATAACTCTTCATCAGGTTGAAGGAATTTCCTAGTCAATTAAAAAAAATGTATTCCTTCAACCTGATGAAGAAATTAAGTTCGAAATATGGTTTGATGAAAACAGTTAACTGTGAGTAGGATCTTTTTTATAAAGACTGAACAACATACTCACTCCACCATTTATCATTGTTATAAATAAGCATATATTCATTGTCAATTTATTCAATAAAATTTTACATACTGAGCAGATTTGGTAAAAATTTAGATAGTATTTGAACAACAAAAATTAACAATTTGTTGATTTATATTTGATCTCATTTATATTGAACAAAAATTACATTACATTTACATTAAAAACTCTTACTACATTAAAAAATATCTGACCTTTACAAAAACCATTATTGTCATTAATTTTATCTAATCAAAGTGGAGAAAGACAACTGCTTTGACTTTTGGGTGAAGAATTAATTAGTAATCATTTAAACAAATTGTAAAATGCCTTTACTCTTATCTTATTTAAATATTGATTCTGGTTTTCTTAGAATTGAATTTTCCCAATTTCTATCTCCTGACATTTGTTTGCTCATTCATAGTCTTTGCTCTTCCTCTCCAAATATTTTTTACTGAACAATAACATTACAAGGTATTTTTTTATGGAAAGTATGGTTGAGTTGAAAAATTAGTGTCATGAGCCGGACTCCAACCCAACACACCGGTGCCATTCTAGAAGTCACGATAGCACAAGTGGTAGACCATTGGGGTACTGATCTGGATGCTACAATGGGCTAGACTTCAGCTTGTGACACTATTCAACACAACCATACTTTCCATAAAAAATAATAAATCAATTAAAATAATTATTACTTTGTTAATAGGACCAATTTGGCTTTTTCATTTGTTGGTGAGATGAGTTGGAATTCTCCAATAGATAAGTTTTATCACCATTTAAAAAATCTAAGTTTTTTCTTTTTTTACCGGCATTAACTCATAATTTATATGATATACATGACGATATGATGGCTCAAGTGGTAGATCGTCAGGGGTACTGTCCAGATGTTGCTGGTTCGAGTGCAGCTCATGACACCAATGTTTACCATATTTTATTCATGTTATATTTGATGGGCAAGGTATTCACGCAATCAGTGATTTTTTGTTATCAGAGACTTGAATAAGCAAAATGAGAGAAAGTTAGACCCAAGTGTTAATTATGTAGGTTCATTTTAATTTTGAGAAAGGAAAAAAAGACAAATTTTCGAAATCATCTCAAGCAAATACATGAGTACGAACAAGTTTGGAACTATGTCGGGTGTTGAATTGGCATAGCAGTTGACAGCACCCCCCCCATGACCATCCTTGGTGGATGGACGGATAAGACTAAGCCATGAGGTTTGCCCAGGGTGCGAGGGATTTTCAAGTCTACAGCAGTTTTCTGTAAACAGGAAAGCTGGAATTGCGGACTACGAGAAATGAATAGGTTTAACTAGGAACATGCCTGTATGTGCGTACAGGTGCAGATTTGAGCATAAATCCAAATCCAGCTCAAGCAAAAAGAAGTTTGCCCCTTTAAAAGTTGATATTTGCTTTCTCAAATAGATGATTTTGATGACCATTTAAAAAATCTGACAGATTTTTTTTCTTTTTTATCAATATGAACTCATAATTTATATGATATACAAAATGCTATGATGATGACAAAATATGATAGCTCAAGTGGTAGATCGTCAGGATGCTGCTCCGGTTTGTTGCTGGTTCGATTGCAGTTCATGACACCAATGTTTACCATATTTTATTCACATTATATTTCACATGACCGACATATTTTATTTTTTTCAATTCATTGAAATCTCAATTTTTGATTTTAAAAAAAATTCTTATCAAATATGAATAAAAAATGTGACTGATTTGATGGGTAGTTGATAAAAGAAAATAAATAATAATTGAAATATTCCCATTAACAAAAACAAAAGAATATTACACGAACAAACGTTAATTTTAGATTAGGCATGGGTTTCTTTTAAATTATAGCAAGTCAGCTAAATTTCCCAACAAAATTAATTTGCTGAATTGCCTAGTATGTCCAATAGCCATTAAATGGGGCAATACAGTCATTTTTCTCACTCACATTTGATAAAAAGTACGGATTTCAAAGGAAATTAAGCTCAAAGGCTAAACGTAAAATAAAAAGAAAAAAATCCTGTTAATACGTCCCAAATTGCGCATTGTATGAAGTTGAAATTCAAAAAACTACAATAGTAAAAAAGAATGTAAATTGTTTCCCCAATTTTGCATTCATTTTTTTTTTTTTTTTTACTATGTCGTTTTTTGAATTTAAACTTCATACAACTTGGAACTTGGAATGTATTAACAGGTTGATTTTTGAGTTTTTCCACTCCCTGATCAAGGGGACTTTAAGAGTGCACCCAAACAAATTGTACTCACTGGCAAATAAGCCCTTGTTTCTTGTCTTTTTTTATGTCTACTCTGCAGTCTCCAGAAATGCGATTGCTATGAGCTCCATACTACCAGAAAATTGAAGTCCCCAATCCTTAATTGGAATTTTTTCTGAGTTTTCTGCGGTTTTTTTTCTGAAAGCCTATTGTATTGCCTCTATTCTATTAGAGCTTGTCGAACATAATGGTCCCAATAGTGTGGAGGCTCTGAGAGCATCTAATTGGCAAAAAATTTGTTCATCTGCTAATGATTCCTCTTTCATCATTATCACTTTTCTTTCTGCGACTCACAACAACAAGACCAAGTGCAAAAAAACAACCTGCGTTTTCAGCTTCGGAGTGTAGATTGGCAAGAATGGTTAGCTACCAACCAAATTGTATGCAATGAGCCAGGGGAATATTTAAAAGTCAGCGAGACATGCAGAAGCACTGGTCACAGGCTAGGTGTAACATTGGAAAATGGAAGCTGAAGCTAGCTGAGGTTTTAAGATATGTATGGTTGCTAGTTACTTTAGGGGTTTGGACACAAATAACTGCCTTTCTGTTAACACCTAACCTTTCTTCGGAGGCTTTCCTCGGTGTAGATTTTTGACTGGAAATGGGGGTGATTATGATACAAAACATCACAAAAAGCTATTATTTGTCCTACCTTGAACTTTCAAACGTCTATTTTGAATTTGCACAATTATTCTCACTGTGAAATTGTAAGAAATGACATATCAGACTGAACAAAGCAGCCCAAAAATTATTGGACAAACCAAACTGTTGGTTCTTATCTATGTAGACCCTCCCATAAATTTCATAAGTTGCTGGATGTGGTCAAGTATAAAATTGAAGTTAAGTCAAATTTCAACCCTCCACAAATTTGAAGAAAAAATTTTACATATTCATATTATCATATTTTCATCGGATGAAGTTCTATGCTAATTTTACTCTATATAAATAACTAAATACAAAAACTACAAGATCAATATAATATAACAGGTAGACTAAAAGCTCGGCAAAAACTGAAAGGAAGTTTTGAACTCTGTGTTGACCTCTTCCGTTTGAAAAACTTCATGTTTCCAGCAGGTCAATAACCCAGCTCATAGGTGATTTAAGTTCATACAGTCAATTTAAAAATATTAGATTAAAAATAAAAAGTAAAAGAAAAGAAATTGTAATAAATGACAAAATGGATTGTTTGTGCGTTTTATAAACTGAAAATCAATACAAAAAAATAGCCTGGTGGCTCTGTGTTGACTCTCTGGATCTACTTCAAGACTGAACAGATCAATATCGAGGATAAATTTTGATATTTAAGTCCCAATTTTTATATACTATTAGTAGAATTTAAAATTTGGGTAGAAAACTGGATATGGATCAAGTTCAATTGGTAAATGGTATATATATAAATTTCCTTGGGAGAAACTTTGTAAATAATCCAACGATGCCAAAATCTTTAAATAAAAATTGTACTAGACCTTGAGAGTGTTTTAAAAACGGGATGGCCGGCCTGGCAGGGGCGGCCGTCGAGTTTGGCCCCTGCCAAGCCGCCCGCTCGTGTGTTCACTGTTGACTGCCGACTCACCTGACGAGGGAGATGTAAGCCAGGGCGACGAACGTGACGATGAAGAGGGAGATTGTGTGCGGCCTGTAAAACGCCTCGATTGAAATGTTGTCCACCGGCCGCTCGTTGATCACGGCGAATTTGTCCGTGTACGACTCCTCCCGGTTCTTCATCTTTTTCGGCTTGACGCGGCGGATTAACGTGTTGACGGTGGAGGACGAGCCGGGCTCATCGCGCGACAAAACGAAAAACGAGGAAAAAGGGCCAAATGGCGGAGGCGGCTGAGGGAGGTGAGACTCGGTCCGAGAGCCCGTCCCAACGACAATGAATGCGGGACGAGATGTGAATGCGACAGTTGCGAAATAGTATAACCGCTTTGAAACCTCCCCGACCGCCTGATAACATTTCTACGCCAGGAGGTTTTATAAGTATAACAGATTATAAAAAGCCGCTAAAAAATATTCCTATTTTTAAAAACCTATTTTCCCTATTTTCAACTCGCCAATTCAAATATTCAGCAATAGAACTGTACAATATAAAAGAAAACATATACAAATACAAGTGCACTATTTTTTTTTATAAACTTGCTCAGAATTGTACGTATTACACTATGACTCCTGAAACTTTTTTTTAACAGCCTTTTATACTATGTATATTAGCCAAGCTAGACAAAAAATTGTGGTATCTGTATTGGGATGAAGAGTATCGTGAAAAAGGTACAAAGACGACGGTGGGAATCGAACCCATGACCGCAGGCGCATGAAACTACCTGAAAATTATGACAATATCCTACCAATGATTCCCCTATAATACACGGCAAATACTATTTAGAACACAATCAAGCTCTAATGTCATTCAAAATAAAATTAATGTTTAAAAAACATAAGAAAGTACTCCAGGTCCAGGTCACGAAGAAAAAAATTGGTTCAATTTTCTTCGCAGGTAAACAGAAAACGTTGGGCGTCGGTGGCCGCAACGGTTTAGGCGCTCATCACTGTATGGTAAAGGTCCCGGGTTCGAATCCAGCGGCCCTGCATTCGAATTCGATATACTTACAAATGAGCTTTTGGTGTGGTTTGAAAAACACCAGCACCCTGAGGTATATGACCTCTATGGTGCAAACCCTCGTTTGAAGAAAAGAACATTAGTGAAATGTTAATTAAATACAACAAACTTATCTACTTTTAAAAGCAATAAATATATATTTATAAATTATTGATTTTGCATGATTCATAAATGAAATCACATTACAGAGCTCTAGTTCATGAAGCAAGTTTCTTTTTCAAATCCTGGTTGACTTTTAAATTCAATTATTTCCCACTTTTTTGCTAAAATTTTTTAGTATACATTGTTTGAATGTGACTTCTAACAGTAGGTATGCCATACATATGTATATTATTATTCTTTTAATATCACGGCTGTTCGAAAAAGTTTCATAACAAAAATTCTTTGCCGAAACACACTTATACTTTTTACTTCCAGAGAGTAATTGCAAAATTTGAAAATTTAGAAATATTTATTTATTAGTTGACTCTGGACTTAGAGATGGGCAAAGGAATCGAGATTTGAGTCAAAGAACCGACCACCCAATCGATTCGAAAGTAAGTTGCGCTTCAGTTCAGGAAACTGGAGGTGACGGATATGTCACACGATTACTGGAATCCACAATATGCAAAATACCATACAAGTAATAAATATATATAAATAAATTCATTCAGTAAATTTTCAGTATGGGAAATTAATTAAACATTTTTTAAAATGTGTAAACATTAAAAAAATATATATTTGATAACAAATTCATTTACGTAGTAATTTGTAAACAAATAAAAATTAAATTAAGTAAGCAATAGTTATTATGTAATAATTTTTATTATATTATTCCTTAATGTTAAACGGTATAATTGACCTTGTTATAATTATTTCAATTAATTATTCTTTTTAAGTAAGATCTTGGCTGAGGTGGAAAAAAAATTAGCTCTTTATTTTCAATTTTGTATAATGATGCTATGAACCCTTGTTCAATGATCACCGTCTCTGGTTTTGTTCAAACACATTGTTATGGGTTCTGAAACGAGCTTGACAAGCTGGTGAAAGGCACAAATTTGTTGCCATGTTCCCATCCTGAACTTCGACATTACCAGCTACGTACTCGAAACTAAGTCTTTCGTCGAAAGTTCATTGCTAAAATTCACCGTCACAGTCCCTCAGTTGCAACAGACAACGCAAACAAATTATCATTAACAGATAACGAAGTCATTATGAAAAAATTTTACATCAGAACCATTTGTGCACAAAACAAATAAATCTTACAGATACTAAAGTGCAATAACAAAGCTGTAACCTACAAAGACAAACTCTGGGCCTAAGCTTGTCAGTAAAGTCCTTGAGAAGGTTACGCCGTTTGCCGATGAGTTCGAATTCAGTATTTAATAATATTTTGCGAAGTATTTTATTGCAAATAATACGTTTCCCCGTCCAAGGAGGAGAGACAGAAGGTGAGATCATTCACGGGAAAAACAGAAAATCCCCAACTGTAGTGAAGATGTCACACTTTATAAAAACAAACAGATCGTCAAAGTACATCATAAAGCCGAAATTAGGAGAGCCTGGTGGAAAGGACGATCCCTTCAGGAAAGGTTTGAGCGGGGCCATGACGAAATGGTACCTGAGGAGTATAGCTGCTGGGAAAACCCCCGAAGAAGCTAGGAGGATAGTGGAGAAAAGGAAGGCGACCCGAGCAAACGCCACCTTAGTAAGAAGGATGGAGATGAAAACGCAATCTTTCAAAAGGGGAAATTCGCCAGACTCTGAAGAAATTGAACGAGATAAAAGGTTTAAAATATCTCACAATCAGACAACTGTCGATGTAAATAACCAATCCACACCAAGCACCAGTATCGCTGGGAGTGTTAACATAATAAAAGTAGCAATATTGCCAGAGGATTACCCAAGGGTTACAATTTCATCACAAGAGGTGCTACATCTAGAGGATATCCTAGTAGAAGAAATCGCCAAAGGTTGGAAGGACAAGCTTCAGTTTGAAGGTATACTCTTCAAATCAGGAATGTTAATAATAGACTGTCAGGATGAAAAGGCAGTCGAATGGCTAGAGAAAACAGTCCCCCAACTCAGGATAAGTGTTGATAAAAAATTAGTAGTGAGCATTGGGAATTGTATACCAAAACCTCACTCTGTTATAATTTTCTTCCCGAGGTCAATATCGGGAGAAGAAGGAAAAATATTAGCACTTATACAGTCACAGAACGAAGGGGTGTTTACTGAGAAATGGAAAATCCACGCCGTCAGAACTGAAGGCCATGGAGTTGTCATGTACCTTGACATAGATGATACTTCAGCACTGGCAATCGAAAGAAATGGGCGCATACTTAACTATCGTTTTGGCAAAATATCCGTGAACTGCATTAACAGATATAGTCCTTGTGACGAAACCAGCGACAACCCTCATTATTTCGATCCACAGCCCTCCACTTCGCATACACCAGAGACCTATTGGGCGAGGCAACCTCTTCCGTGGTATCCGACACGAAGCCATGACTCAGATTGAAGATCAGACCCTGGGGCAAAATCTTTTCTCCCAGATTTACTGGGTGAGATGTTGCCAGATGAGAAGACACCTCCCCCCCCCTCCAAAACAAAGTGAATGAACCTAGTAATTAAATTAAGTACAATTATTGGAGAAGCACCCAGAGAGGTGTCACATAATTTTTTCTTCAAGGAAAAATTGTTTAATTTAAATGTGGGAACACTTGATAATCTTTGTGGGCTTTCTTAATCAGCAGATATGTTAGGCCTGGTTCATTAGTTGGATGGTATTTTGTGATGAGGAAGAAAAAAAAAATTATTTAAAAAGTTGGACATTTTTTAAAAATTACAAATTTGTGTTTATTAATCATCACTGACCAATGAAAAAGCTTAAACTGTATCTGAATTTTCACAGAGTCTCCAGAGATAGCTTCAGCACATATTAAAGAAGCAGAAAGTTTCCTGCTTTTTCTACAAATAACTGAAGGAAGTCGTCTATACACAAGAACGCGCCTTACAGCTAAAATGCAGTTTTGTGGAATTTACACAGAGAACTTTTGTGAACAACAAAAAGTGAGAGATAGGTAAACCTCGCTGGGAGTAACTGTAAGTAGGGAAGAAATTCTAAGTTTCTGGTTAGGGCACAAGAGACCGTTATTGTCTTGAGAACATGTGTAAAAGGAAGAGGCTACATACCTGTTACCGTTTAGTGGAATTATGGTTTTTAATTGAAAGATGTATAGAAGAATATCAATATTTTCTGACCTTTTACGAGGATGGCTGTTGGGAACTCAGCCTCGAAGCTGCTCTTCTTTATCCTGCACGGAGCCGGGGAAAGACCTGATTCCGGCACCGAGGCCGCCGCCTATTGGAAAGCCGGTGGAACAGCAGATCCTTTCATTCAACATCGCTCCTTTCGCCGATAAATCCCCGACCTTGCAGGAGTTGGTGAAGCTTGGCGTCGACCTGAGCAAGATCGAGAAGACGAGACACGCTCACGAGGTCGTCCTCCGGCTGGACTTTGAAAGGGACGTCCAAAAATACATTAGGTACGTTGTTGACTTAAGGTTTGGCCACACAGAAACGCGATTTGTCACAACGATCAGCGATATTGTACGCGACAGAAGCTCCATGCAACTGTCATGCACCAATTGTTATTTTCTCATGATAATAAATAATAATTTTTAATAATACAATTTGTGTATATTTTGAGCTGTAATGTCTGCTTCAAGGCTACGATAGCCGAGTGGTCAGCTTGATAGACTGTCGGTTTGAAGACCCCAAGGTTCAATTCCCATCATTCATCTGCCCCTTTGTTTCAAGCTACTCTTCCCCCAAACTACATATATTTATGATGAAAGAAGTACATACCCTGGCTAATATACAAGGCCATTATCACTCGGTGCTAGGGATCTCAGATGTCTGCTTAGTATTTTTTTTTTCTTCTAAATTACTAGATTTGGCAGAAGGCTGTCCTACCACCTACTCTCCTGACTAGTGAATTCATATAATTCCGTGTGACGATGACCTTGACCTCCAGACCATTTCTCTGAGACTCATTTGGATCGACAAGATCCCGCACAACCAAGTTCTTAAGTATTCTCATTTTATACAATTTTTTCCATTTTCATGCATATTCGAACATTTTGTAACTTATTATCAGTCTTAGAATAGTTTTCTTTGAATCATTATGTTTTAGTGTTTTGTAGGCTCTGTATCTGTTACACTTTTTTCCCTAATAATGTGTTAGTAATTTTTTTCTTCTATTTTATGAATAATTTTCATATTTTTTCAAAAGACATAATGGCATCACAAAATACGTTTGCTTTTCACAATACAGAAGACATTGCATTCATGTTTCGTTTGGGCGATTGTAATAATGATAAACCCGCACATAACAACTTCATCACCCTATCCGAAGAACCATTGCCTGGATTTGATGAAGCTGTAGAAATAGAGGAAGTTGAAGAAGACTCAAATTCTAAACTGAGTGATGCAGATTCTGGCAATGAAGAGAGTGATCGTTCATTTTATCCTTGCACTAGGGAAATGGGGAAGAAATTTTTTGACACCGTAAGTTGGAAGAAGACTCCATTCAGCAATTTTTTTTTTAATGTGCGCATGCACACACACACACAAATGTTAATTTGTATGTATTATGTATGATTGATGTTTTACCAAGGTTCAGTAATTAATTTTTGTTCTCTAACACTTTATTAGTCTATGTTAGTGTCACATGATTTGTACGAGTTTATTTTCAGTACGTACTGTTATCAAAGACTGTCAGAAAAAAATATGTTCCTAATTATACATACATAATAAGACATAACAAACATAATAAAAATTGTTAAAACATTACTTGCATTTTTATTTTGGCCAAAGATTAAAAATAATTACTCGTTATTCCCATAATTATAAAAATTTGATAAATGTAGGGTTAAAAAAATGTCTGCTTCAAGCTCAGATAAGGAATAACTTTTTTTAATGTATACCAGGAATTGGAAGAGTTCCCCTCCCCCTGTGCACTGTAGCTGTATTTCCTTCCTGGTGTGCTGATGTTCTTCGATCGAAGAAACTCATTTTTGAAGAGGGTCAGGACGAATTTCAGGGTCGCTGAGATCCAGTCCCACCCCACACCTCCTTTTGATGAGTGTCATGTCAGTTTTTTCTTCTTTAGTCGTGGCCACACCTTTACCACTCGACTTCCGTTGTCCTTTCTTCTTTTTGTTCTATGTAATAAGAAAAGATAGAGAGGATCATTATGACATATTGCTTCCTATGTGAAGTGAATGATGCAAAAATTCATCATATAACCTGATGAGCAGAGCACCAGATTATCGGATTGCATTCTGTATGGCCAAGTCTTCAAACTGTAAAAGCTTTTGTTTTCAAAAAAGATGAAACCAAAAAAATCAAATATTTTTATTTTAACTATGAATTTAAAAAAAAAAATATCTGTTTAGTTAAATTCATGCAAGATTAACAAATTTGATTTCATGAGTAAAGTATAAATTTCATATTGAATAAAAAAATCAGATTTGGAGGTACATCAGAATAATAAACCATTATTAGAAATGATGTAAGGTGGAGTGAGTGTAAAGTTCAATCCTTTTAAAAAGATAATTCCTACTCACAGTAAGTTATTTTCCAACAATATGGATTTCGAGCAGTTAATCAGTTCTGACGATTTTCTATTGAGGGGAGGTAGATTGGATTAAGGTTGGAACATTTTGCACACATTTTTATTTATACCTTAAAAACAATTTATTTCAGGTTTTTACTTGATGCCGGAGTCCCCATGGACAAACTGGGCCAGTTCTTTACCATAAACCCTTTTATATTCAAAGAGGATCTCAAAAATCTTCAAGTAAGGATTAACTATTTGGAATCTAAACAATTTACGCCTGACAGCATTGCCAGAATCATAGCTGTCAATCCCAATTGGCTTTCGCACAGGTTTTAAAATTCTCTTTACAACAAATAACTGGGAATTTGAAAACGTTTTTTTATTTTTAATTACAGCACTGTAGAAATAGACACACGCTTAGGATTTTTTCAGCAGATGTTCTCTTTAAATGGGAACGAGGTTAGGCTTGTGGCGACGAAAATGCCAAAATTGATAACTTTTAATTTACAACATGTAGAGGTCAGTATTTAGGATATACTACATACAATAATGGTAATAAATGATGTTCTTGTAGGCTAATAAATTCTCAGTCGTCGAAGAAATGGGATTTTCACCTGTTGAGACAAAAGAAATAATGTTGCAAGTTCCAAAAGTTTACATGAAAAGTATGTCAATCAAATATTCATCTTATCCGAAACTGTTTCAATAACGATTTTAAAACTCACAGCGAGGCATACGCTGCTCGCCCAGTTCAACCTTATCCACAACGATATGCTTGTTCCACACGAACTCATCGCCAAACAACCCAAGGTTTTGCTCTGCAGAGAACGACGGATGAAGGAGCGACACCTCTTTCTCAAATCACTCGGCCGAGATCAGTACGACCCATTGAAGCCGAAGTATGTTTCTCTTATGAGTATCGCTGCCCATGATGATGCCACATTTTGCAAAGAAATTGCTAGGACACCTGTATCACTTTTTAATAAATTTTTGAAAACTTTGTAAATTTTTAAATAGTGATTGTAAATATGTTCTGTAAAAATTTGAATAAATATTTTACATTTTTATATATCAATAATTTCATACATCTACCATATAAATTCAGTACTTAAGATTATTTTGGAATGGAAAGAAAAAACTAAATGTATCATCATAAAAATTGCAGTTTTTAAATTCAATCCACAACAAATCATTCATGTTTGGCTAAGGAAATTAATCATTCATCTATATTATTTAATTTTAATGAAGAAAACATTATGGGATTTCATTTTTTTTTTTTTTTTTCCCAAAGTGGAGATCGACCTGTGAAATAATTTGAGGGACGATCAGGTAAATGATCATCAAAGATCCTCACTTACTTTAAAACAAAGTTCAGTATTAAAACGCATTATTAAGGACACATCAGAGTTCTAGTAAAGAAAGATTCTACAAATCCATTCAACTTAAATATGGTACTTGCTGGATTAAGGTTGAACCAATAAACAAGGAAATATGCAAGACTGTAGATTACACTCGAACCATGCATTTGCAACGAGTATTTATTCAAAATAAATATCCCAAATTCAAATTTGTCTGACTAATGCTCAGAAAGATTCATGCGAGCACCTTATTATTTTATATCCTAATATATCAATTAAAGGGGGAAAACTTAGATTATTATTTTTATTGGCGATTATTCAATTCTGTATATCAATATCTGGCTCTACCTCTCAAAGTCTTGATTACAAAACTATTTTGTGTTTAAATAATTTACTTAATAAGTTTATCACTAAATTGTGAGTTTTTTTAAAAGGTATTAAACAAGTGTAAAGTATAAATATGTGGTGTTTAGTGACCATGACAATGATTATTCAGAAATCATGAGATTCGGTCTGGTGTGATGTAAGTTTATTTTCTTTATCATACCAACATTTGGATATTTATTGGGATCTTCAGAACCTGGGATTTATAAACATTGTTTAAATTTTACAAATATGTATAGAATGTGGGAAAAATGAATTTATGCAATGCTAGAAAATTTTAGATTGAAAAAAAATTACACAATGCTAGAAAAGCTTAGATTGAAAAAAATACAATGCTTGAAAATTTTTGATGGAAAAATATACAATGCTAGAAAATTTAGACTGAAAAAAATGAGTTTATAGAATTCTAGAAAATTTTAGATTGTAAAAAATGAGTTTATGCAATGCTAGAAAATTTTAGTATGAATTTGTAAGTATAAATACTTTGATTGAACCTAAAATTGGATAAATTCATTTTAAAAAAATTTGTTTGTATATTTTTTTCTACATCCTACATATATTTTTAAAATTTAAACAATTTTTTGTTTAAATTGTTTACAAATACTTTGATTGAATCTACAATTGTCTAGTATTTTAAAATTAATTTTCTTAATCAAAAAATTTTCTAGCAAACCCATTTTTTGTGATATTAAATTTTCTCGCATTGTATAAATTCTTTTTTTTTTTATTCTAAAATTTTCTAGCATGTGTAAATTCATTTTTATTTTTCTAGCATTGTATAAATTCATTTTTTCCATGTCGTACATATATTTGTAAAATTTAAACTAAAAACCTTAATTAATTGAAATAAATTAACTGGCCATGAGGACCCCGAAAACTAGTGAATTTAAGCAATCCCAGACACTGAAGATGATCTCAATAAAGAAAATGTTTTTCTAAAACCTACATCCCACCAGACCACATCTCATGATCCCCAAATAATCATAATAAAGTGTAAATAAGAAATTGAAACATAAATGATAAAAACGATACTTGACTATGGCTATAATTAACTTTGTTCTATTCTAACATATACAGAATAAATAAGTCAACTGGAGTAAAAAAATACATCTTTATTGTTAAATACCATTTCTTGCTTAAACTAATTTTATTAAATAAAATAGATCTAAAATATGACAAGAATACAATTATTTCGATAACTTTACAATACTATAAATATATTATAATTTAAAGATATTAACAGTGTTTAAACTTTTGAATTAAATGAATTTATTATGTATTATGTAAAACTTGAATCAAGCCATCTCAAAATACTAACAAAACTTTATTTAATTTGAAAATAAATCTTATTTATCTGACAATATTATCGACAGCGGCTTTTGCTGACAAGATCACATCATTAACACCGATACCTTTAAAAGCTGACCCAATTAGTGAAATAGGTAAATGTTTGTCTCTAACGTAATTTAACATCTTATTGACTTTTTCATGATGCCCAATCACATATTGTGGTATGGCTTTTTTCATCAGTTTGAAATGATAGGATTCTGGTTTCTCCTTGATATCAAGAATCTTTTCATTGTATTTCAAAGCTGTTTCTAAAAAGAACTCTGGAGATGATTCCTTTCCAAAAAACTTGTCATACCAGTAGCCGCCCATCATGAGGGTAAGAACTGTCCAATCGCCCTGGGGCAGATTACAGCTGTCAAAAACAGCCCCAAGAATTGGTAATTCCTGAGAAGGAGGGATCAAATACCCGAAAGCATTGTGTTTAAGGACATGCCCTTTGTAAGCAACGTTCACCACTGCGACACTTACATACTCAATTGACGCCAGCTGTTCTGAGAGCCAAGGGTGCTGATGTTGGAGCAATGACGCCAGCTTGGCAGTCGGCAAACTGCTTATTACATGACTGCATTCATCAATTTTTCCATTTAATTCATATGTTACGCTCTTTTTGTTCAGAGTCAACTTTGTCACTTCAGAATCTAACAAAATATCTCCACCTTTTTCGAGAACCTTTTTTGACAACATTTTGGGAAAAGTGTTAAGCCCACCCTCTAAGCCGAAAATAACCCAATTTTCTTCTTTTGATTTTTTACCCAGTTGACCAGGGAATTCTTCGACTTTCGGCTTTGGCTTTTTTTTCAACATTTCTTTAATGAAACCCACTCCGACCGAACCGTATTTCTGTTCCAAATCAAACAAATACGGCATCAAAAACTTAACACTGATTTCTTTTGAATTGCCAGCACAAATCCCGCAAAGCATCGAGCTTGTCAGATAATCGGCGATCTCTGAGCCGAATCTCCTCTCGACAAAGCCATGAACACTTTCATCTTCTTTGGGCACTTTTTTAACAAATAGATCTCTCAAAAGGGCAGTAATGAGCGGTCTGGAAAATGGGGGTACCGTTTTGAATAAGGCAGAAAACTCAGTCGGCAAATAATGTAGACTGCCATTGACATAGATCAACTTGTTCTTTGACGAGGGTCTGTCTGCAGTTATCGCTCTAACCTTCTCACCCAAGCCGATCTCCTCAATCAGAGAAAGGGTGTTAGCACCCACATTGCCCTTTATCCGCAACGTTCTCGGGCCTTTTTCATAAACAAGTCCAGTCTTTTCATCTCTGACACTCTGTATCCAACCGCCGACCGTTTTCCCGGCTTCAGCAACAACTGCCTTTTTGGAGTGTTGAAGAAGATAGTATGCCGCTGACAGACCACTTATACCTCCTCCTATTATCAATGTCATATTTCAAACAGAATCTGAAAACAAATGCACAACCAAATAAAATATTATTTAAATGTATACTACATAAAGTTAAAACACCCAATGGGGCCTAACTAAAAACACCTCTACGTATGAACACCAGGTGATTAATTAATAAAATATTAATAAATAAAAACTATTTACGATATATAAGATTTTTTTAAAATTGTAAAATAAAAAATTTCGTTCTGAGATATATAATAATCGGATGTAAGACGTTCTTCAAAATGAAATCACTATCAACCCAGCAGATTAAAAATCATCAGGTGGGCTTTTTAATTTTTAATTAATTTCTTAAAGGTAAGAAACAAGTGCCGGCTTGGCTCACCTGTAATCACCATCTTAGATAGGGTCTCCCCAAGTGGTACATATTTCTAATGAAGAAAAACAGTTTAAAGGAAATTAGGATTACGCAAATAATGCAAATCCAAAAAAATGTCACATCACTTGTCATCACAATTTACTTTACACGTTTTCATAGCAATATCGCACTATCACAGCCCCAGTAACCTCAAGATAAGGTAACCGTCAAAAATGATTGTGACTCAAGAGTCGAGATAGGACAACCGAAATTCATAACCGGTTTCACGCTATTAAAATGTGATTAAATTTTATATTTTATTTCTGAAAATTTAGTTTATGAGAAACGTTCTGTAAAATTTTGCATAGATATATTTTTCCGGAAATCCTTAAAATTACAATTTTAAATTTATTGGAATTGAACAATTTAATATATTTGTTACTTATGAGTTAACTATTGTTTATTTAAAAATGTACATAACAAAAATTGATATTTTATCAAATATCCTTGTACATAATGCCAAAGTGGTGGGTGCAATCCTCAATTATGGTACATAGGTGCATACAAGTTTGGGCAAACAAATGACTGAACATAAAAACATACATCTTTGAATATTAAGAGCAATGAGGACTTGTTTTGCAGCTAACTTTTCACATGTATTACCATGATTGACAGATAATAAGAGTGGTAAAAAGAATGGAAGGATAAAATTACCGTTACAAGAAAACTTTTTATATTCAAGCTCAAACTAAATGTCTGGACCCATTTTCTAAAATGAGAAGATAGCTATTATGATTGTTGATAATTTTTCATAAGCTATAAGTATATCACATATGAGATTTCTTGGCAATTGACTTCATAAATTGAATGAATAACAGGAAGCCTGTTGGTAATTGACTCCTTAAACTAAATGCATCAGAAGTGATTTCTTGGCAGTACACTCCATAAACTGAATGTAATACATATTGACCTGTTAACAATTGAGTTCATAAAGTGAAAGTATGGTCATGTGACTTCATAAACTGAATGTATCACATACATTAGATTTCCTGGCAATTGACTTGGTATTAGACTTGCAATTTCTTAGCATAGATCAGAAACTGACTGTACATGTGACATTATTAACCGAATATTTCTTGGCAATTGACTTAATAAACTGAATGGTTCACAGGTGACCTGTTGACAATTGACTTCTTATTAGACGTGCAATTTCTTGGCATTATACATCAGAAACTGAGTGTAGATGTGACATGTTAAAGATGGATTTCATAAAATGAAAGTATGGCACAAATGACATTATTAACTGAATATTTCACCCCACAACAGATTTCTTGCCATTGACTTCATGAATTGAATGTAATAACATTGTCTAGTAAGTAATTAATATCATAAACTGAATGTATCATATATAGGCTTATGGTATTTGACTTCGTAAACTGAATGTATAGCCCATGTGACCTGTTAACATTGGATTTCATAAAGTGAAAGTATGATACATATGATTTCATAAACTGAATGACATGGCCACCCATGTAGCCTGTAATTAATTCATAAAGTCAAAGTATGGCTCGTCATTTCATAAACTGAAGTATGACACAGATTTTTGACAATTGTCTTCATAAACTGAATGCATAACCCCATGTTGACTTCATAGACTGAATGTATAGCTGTAACCCCATGTATACTTAGGTAAATTATTTCATAAAGTGAAAGTATGATAAATACAACTTCATAAACTGAATGTACCACCCCACAGATTTCTTGGCACTGAATGTATTATGTATGTATATTGACAATTTACATCATAAACAATCAATGTCTTAGTCTTATCAAGAAGATCTCTTCCAGGTTTGAGAACAAGGTAACCCTTATTTGGATACAAGCACATGGCAATGAAGAGGCAGTGAGAGCTCTAATTGCGTTTGTAGGGCTACAACTGGTATTACCTCACTCTATGAGTGCAGCTAGAGTATTAAAAATTGGGGCATGAAACAATTCTTTAAGGAGTGTTATCTATCCCCCCAGACACAGGCAATTGAAAGAGTTTAAGGTGATCAAACCAGCAGAATCAAAATGGCTATTCTCTATCTCAAGGAAGGGAATTTGGAGGCTGACGGGCCACTGCTCACTGAGAAGACACCTCTCCATAATGGGTATTCTACCAGATCCTTTTCGCCTTTTGTGAAATAAAAGAAGAAACAAAAAATGCACTACCTCACAATGTGTGATAGGTATGCTAGGTCTATATTTGAGAATCGTTGAAGGAAGAAGTGAACATTACCAAATCACTCCCTGAGATAAAATGGTCCAAAATCTTGGTCTGGATTAAAGTCCAAGAGATTTATGCAGGTTAGGAATTTTTAAAATTATCATCACAATTATGCTATAGCTGTTTGTATTTTGTAAATTTTTTTATTACAAATAGATTCAAAATCGGCCAAAAAAAAAAAAAAATGAGTTTAGTAAACATTATTAAATTATTTATTACCACAATATTAAATCACAAAACATTATGCAAAAACATCACAGTAAGTATTGCTTACGATCAAAAAATCACTACTCTAAGAGTTTAGTATATTAATAAATAAATCTAATTCATTTTATAATGTTGGTGTCGAAACTATGAACAAAGGAGTAACAAGAAATATATTTATGTTAAAGATATAACTTACACGCTATTACAAAATGTATAACAAATAACAGTACGCATATTAAGTGTTGATGTCCATGGTCAGGTCGGAGGGGGTCCATGTGGATATGTGACTTGAAATGTTAGCAAGCCAGAGGCATAATTATAAAACTGGCTTAAGGGCAATCGTGGAGCTACAAAACATTGATAAAACTCGGGATTCTGTAATGAAGGTGACCCATTCACGCAAAGCATCACCAATGAACTATAAGCCAACATAGCAAATAGCAAAGTTGTGATAACACACAATTTTGCCATCTTCCCAACTAATCTGAAACCAATTTATGTAAAATTAACAAAACATATTTAGCGTTTATGCTAAAAAAACAAAATTGAAATTATAACAATGATTAAAAAGAAAGAGAAAAAAAAGGAAACCCTTTGAACATTATTACAACACCAACACATTGGCTACAGAAGTTTGATCTGTACAAAATTATATATAAAAAAACATCACTTTTTTTTGTTAATCCCCTCCAACTGTGAACAAACTAACATAATTGATAAATTACATACTTAGTTAATGCATGAATGAGCCATATTAAACCGTAAATGCTGCTTGAATGAACCCTGAAACAAAATCATTTTATTATCTAGCCAAAGTTGAAAAACAATCAGCCAAGTTACCTTGATTCTGGAAATGAAAAATAAGTCAATTTGTATCGAGAATTCTTGTTGGATCTCATAAGTTTTAATGTGTCCAAACAGTCTCTAATAAAGAAATAAAGTAGAAACATAAAATGAATAAACTTTTTTTTTTTTACCTTTCGGTGCTCAATTTCAAGTCATTATTTATAATGGCTATGCCTAAGTCATTTTTCCTCTTTACGTAGTTTGAAACAACTTTGTCAGAACTGTGAAGGAAAAAATGCAATTTAATAACAGATAATTTAATAATAAACAACAAATCTTACCTATTTTCTTTGAACAATTGTGATCCATATTTTTGAACGACTTCATCTTTTAACTGGATAACTTTGGTAAAATTCATTTCGGCCTCCTTTTCCAAAATTTCCAGGTAGCTTCAAAACAATTTTAATTACAATTATAATTTCTTAGTAATTTAAAATACCTTAAATCCAGTTGAGCATACATAAAATTTGTGAGAAAAACTGAGTAAATGAAAAAAGTAAATAAATAAAAAAATCAAAAGTATGCCTTACTTAAATGTTGGTGTTTCATAATTAATTGTACCAGAAATACTGTCCTGACTATCAAATGAACTGGGTAAAAATAAAATAAAATAAATTGTTAGGAAAAACAAACAAACAAATTAAAAAAAAGGAAAAAAAAAGAATTAAACCTTAAAGTTTCAGGCATGTCTAGTTGGATACAGTCAGTAGATTTGTTTATATCATTAATAGGACTAAAATAAAATTAAAATCAAATAGGTTGAGTTTCTTCAACATAGAGATAAATAAAAAAAAAACCTCAGCATTCTTGCAGTTTGGGTTCCTGAAAAGCGGCCCTCAATTGAAATTGGAGATTGGCAGATGTCCATGTCACACAATCCATTTTCCAAAGGTGCAGCCAGTTCTTCAAAATTTGAAATGGCATTTTTGTACAGGCTAAAAGAACAAAATATGATTTTTATAAATAAAAAACTGGGACAATCATAGATATAAAACAATACCTTCTACAAACTGATTTCGTCTTTACTTTGGATACTGGAGTTTCACAAATCAATGGCATCATGCTTGTTTTTAACATAGATAAATTAAAAGACCATAGTAATAAAAAATATGTCTACACACAACAAAATAATTACCTTAAGTCTGAGATATTTTCTTCTGAATTTTCTGCCCTAAAAAATATAAAGAAAGAGTAGTTTATTTATTTTTTTTATTTTTTAAATAAACAAAGCCAGTGTCTGATTTATTTCTTTTGTGTTCTTAGAAGACAAATTTACAAAACATCATTGATTAAATATATACCTTGATCCATCTTTTTCTTCAGTACTTGATGTAGAAAAATCAGCTAATCGGTCTCTTTCTTGGATAATAATTGGTCTGCAAGAAAAATGTATTGTTGCTAATAGATTAATGATTTTAAATTTATGTGGATTACGTGCTTCATCTTTTATATTTTGGAAAAAATATAAACAAGAAAAATAGGAAGAAGGAAAAAGATGAACATGCCTCCTGTTCTTTAAATTTACCTGCTACCAAGGTCAGTATGATTTGATTCACAGCTAATTGGAGTCTCAAGCATGCTATTAATTAAAATTAAAATTAATTTAAAAAAATAAATAAACAAGCTAAGGCATTATAACAAATTATCATGCTTCACCAAATATCAACTTCTCTACTTTCTGTTTGTGTCGATGCTACTGAGCATTCTATTGTTTGGTTAGCGAAAAACGGACTGAAAATTAAAATTATGCATACTACAATTTAGCTAATTAAACGACACTTGTAAAAAAGACAGAACTCACAATTGTCCATTCTGTGAACTATCGAGACCAAAAGCCTAGATGAAAGAGAAAGACAAATACTTGAAAATATTCTCAAATCATTGACTAAATACAAATTGTTACATCGTTAAGTTCTGATTTTAGAGAAACCCCTGCATTTTCAATAGGAAAAGGAGTCATGCAAACGATTCTTGTTTCTGACGTGTCAGATTCACTCATATTGCTTATGTTATTCTAAAAAACAAAAGAAAAAATAATCACAATTTTCTGAACAAAGAAAATTCTTAAAATTAATACTTACCAATGCCTGAGAAACGGTTATTTCAGAAAGCTGGATTTGTAAATTTTGTTTTTCGCTCGCCAACTCCTAGGAATAAAAAAACCTTGACTAAAGGAAAATTTTTAAACAACCGTACAAGCAGGGTTTTGTTAAGGTAAAATGGCAAAATTATTTATTTTATTAAGATTTATTGATTATCTTAATTAACTTTTAATCTAAGAGCTTGGTTGAAAGGAAAAGCAAGTGTCACAAGTGGGATTTGAGCCCGATCACTAAAATAGATCCTAAAATAAGATAAAGGTCCTGGGTTGAAAACCAGTGGCCCTCCATTCGAACCTTCAACGTAACTACAATTAGTATTATAAGAAATGTTTAGTATATTTTCTCATATTTATTATTCTAAATTACATTTAGATAAAGATCACAAAAGACATAACAGAAAATCTGAAATTTTCTGTAAGATGGAAGGTTTTTTTTAAACCAGGAAGCACAGAAAATAAGGACCCTGTACACCTTTATGATAGTCTGTAAAGAAACACATAGAAACTTGTCATGCCTTGGATCTTTACAAAGATTGTGTAGGCATGCTGCCTGATTTTGCCCTGCCTGCATTATAATCACCCCTCCAGCATTTTATTGGTTTAGGATCGATGGTGAAAATTTATATATTTATTAAAGTACCCTTTCATGCCTAACTTAGATTATATTATTGATATTGTTGATGGGATATCGAATACTCCACAGACTAATTAGAATGAGTGAACAATGTGAATGCATTTATTCGTGCGATGGTATTATGAAAGTTAGTTAGTTTTAGATTATATTTTGCATGCAGTGGAGGCTGAAATAATTAATAAGTCAAAAGCCGTCAAAGCCCAACCCTGGTGATTGAGAAGTATTGATCACGTGGACATCCGATTTAGGGGAAACTAGTGACCCTGTGCGTAGGCGACCTCCTCTGAGGACCCTCGATGGTTAGCACATCAGAGAGTGACAACCCTTCGGGGTGAATCTGATAAAATTTAAAAGATGAATTAAATGTCAATGTACTGAAAGTACAGAATGACGAATATTTAAGGCAAAAATAGCAAGGATAAAATATCAAAATTGCATTATGGAATCTAAATAAGTATCCACAGTCATTGGTAGGACCACCACTATTTACCCTTAGGAAACAATTTTTTTTTTAGTAGAAAACAGCCCAAAATAAAACACAGATTTTTTATATTCTAATTAATTCAAAAATTTAAATACTTACTGTAATTCGATCCATTAAAATTTCTTTGTCTATGAGCTCTACACTCATTTCCTTTATTTTCTTAGACAATGTCTCATTCTTTTCCTTCAACATATTAACCTCATCATATAAACTTTTGTTGTAATTTTCAATTTGTTTAAGAATAATGGCTTTCTTTGACAATTCTTCACTTAGTTGTCTGATCTAAAATATGTCCATTGTTAAGCGTTTTTTTTTTTTTTTTTTTAACAAACATATACTATTCATACTTCAGCCGATTGTGAAAATTTGTCTTCTTCAAGAATTTCAATTTTTAAGTTTGCTTTTTTAAGACTGCTAGTGGCATGTTTGTGTTTGACTTCAAGTTTGTTCATTTTATCTTTGAGGTCAAAGCACTCTTCTTCAAGAGATTGGATCTTATTTATGTCCTCTTTCATGCTACAACAATTGAAAAACAAAATAATTAATAATCAATATTTGAGTCAGATCTAACATTGCATTATAAATTTGTACATTTCAATCTCTTTCGATAGCTTTATGTTTTTATCAGTTTTTATTTTAACATGCTCTTCTAGGAACTGTATGGAGTTTTCTGCCTTGATCAATTTTTGCTCCAATGCTTCTTTTGAATCTCTCAAATATCTAATATCATCAGAGCTAAACAGATAACAAAACTTAATAACATATTTTAAAAATGGCAACACAAAACTTAATTAATATACACATACCAGTACGATGCATTTGAAATGTTCAACTGATGTAAACAGTCAAAGTTATTGTTGTCAACCTCTAAAAAATAATCAATCAGAGAAACATGCTTTGTTGATAAAATTTTGAATGTTACCTTCAACAAAAGTCCTCTGGCTGTATTTCAGCGGTGTTCTAAATTCGACAAATTCAGAATTCACAAAACTGACAGTACTGCAAACATAAACGTAAGAATTCTACCGAATAAATACATCGATTGTGAAAAGATACCTTTGAACATTATCCCCGCTGTTCAAAATGATAATATTCTTCATGAATTTAATGAAATCTTCTCGAGAGACAAATTGGTTCGTGTCATTTGAATCAGTGCTGCTCAGCTCCTCTTGAAGACACCTTCAGAAATAATTAATTTGTAATTATGTAAATTAATGTGTGGAAAGTAAATAAAAAGAATCAGTTGATTTGTCAAAGAAAACAATGTTTTTGTATAGGGGAAGGTAAGGTGCCTAAAACAATAAACTAGAGAGATATATTCATAAACATTTACTGTTACAGGAGCCCATCTTGATATTCTACAAAATAAACGGAAAATTAAACAACCATGAAAAGTCAGCCACAATTCTAACTCTCGGATCTTCACAAGAGGACTTATTCCAAAAGATGCTTGCCAATACCAGCTTTCATATCATCCTGCACCTTCCAAGTTCTTCATGCAGGGTCTTGCTAGACCGAATCATTCTGGCTCTGATTGAACAAATCCTTCCTCCTGTCCTCTGGTTCTCAAACACTTGATTGACAAAATCCTACATCAAGTTGCTCTTCATCAGTTTTCTATTTGACTCGTCTCAGCCTTGGACATGCCTTGGTCACTGCTTTCTACTGTTTCTGTGGGACACACTGAGTCCACGAGTTGACTGGGATGGGTTTTCGAGTTGATTCCATGTTCTCATGAGACTCTCTGACTGACTTATTCTTCTTGGGTCTCTCTGTCTTCCTGTCTGCTGCTTCGTCGATACAGACGACTCAGCCTATATCGGACTGCTCTTTGACAGTTTATTTATAAGTTACAACCTTGAACGGTCGACATCTTATCTCGGCCACTACCTTCAGTCTGTCTCTGTGAGCCACTGGTCCCCGAGATGACGAATTTGCTTCCCCTTTTATACTGATTTCCCAACCAGAGTAAAAGAGGAAAGGAAAAAACATAAACTGTTGAGCCAGATAGAATCCGAGAGTTTCCATTATACACCCTCCTGATCCTATGCTGCTGGATAACCAGTGAGGATGTGAATCGCCAACCCAATGATGTGAACCAAAGTTTAAGGTGTCCCACAGCTGGATGAACTACATCCGCACCAACCTCCCCACACTAAATAACTCTTTGACTTTCATTATTTAGTCAACAGACTATTCAACCTCGCATATCTATGATGTTCGAATTTGTGGTGTATCTTCTGTGCTAGATTTATGGTTGTATTTACAACATTTGTTTGGCATTCATTACAACTATTTTAACAAATATTACTCACTCATGCTAAGAAGTCCTTACCGGCATAATAGGAAGTATGAAGTGATTAAGAATCGAAAAGAGATTTCTTGGCAGGGCACTGCTGACTTAATGGACATCTTAGAAAGTTAAGTACAGTATATAACAATAATTAATACTCTTAATCAACACCCATTTAATTTGAAGTAATGCATGCATGGCAAATAGTATATGTTGGTGTTGAAACCCCTTAAGAATGTCAACGTTTAGGGTTAAAACGAATGTACAACTTGAATTGTAGGCAAAAACGTACCCAATGATATCACTTCCATACTTAGAGGCCAATTGGTCGATTAAATCCTGAATTTTCACCTGGCCGTTTGGGTTGCAGGGGCAGGCGAAAAACACCAGCTCCAACTCTGAAGGGGGAAAAATTAAATTAGAAAAGAAGGCAGATCGTCACCGGGTTTATTTCAATCTGAGTTTAAAAAAAATACCGTTGTCCAACTGTTCCAAATCTGGATTAAGGGCCATGTTCTATGTTTGACTTCTCCGAACCGCTGATCCTCCAAAAGTTCAAGGCTTAGGTCACAAAAACAAAGGAATACAACATCAACCGTGAAAGGGTTTTCGCACTCGTGAGGATGTGAGAAAGGATTAAAGTTAAAAGTGCGAGAGTCGAGACTGTTAAAACACGCCAAACATCCAAGTGGCCATCCAATCCTTCGGGTTCTCCATTTTTATACCAACGGTTTAAAAAATCCACGGTGCACGTTGAAAACAAAAACAATTAAAAAACACCAAGGTGTAAATTCGTAAACAAAAAATATTTCAACTGATCCATTTAATGGCTAACTGAATATCATAAACGGAATGAAAATCTACTCGTTTAAGCCTTTACGAGAAAAAAACCCTTACAACTGCCTTGACAAAAACGACTTTTTACTATTTACAGTGCAGCTCTTTATCTAATAACAATGTTAATTACTACTATTCAATTAGAAATATGTATACTAGACGTTCGATTTTTTTTTTTTAAACTAATTCCGTTTTTTTAAACTCAACCGGTCCGAAGTGACATAAAACCACGTAACCCAAAACGTTACGAACAAACGTTTATTGTAAGAAATTTCCAAAAATGTTTATACTTTCGTTTAGAAAATCTAAAAACGGCGAGACTTAAAGCGCAGGTTCATTGACCAGCTTGCAAGTTGCAAGGGGGTGGAATTGAAAATCCTGCCCCCGGAGGGAAATGTACCAAGTTATAGGACTGAGATTACATCTGTGGATGCTGTAAAATCTTATCCTGCTATGTAACTACAGCTCGGATTTATATGCAATAAATAAAACACTCAAATATGCAATATTAAATGCACGAAAAACCCCTTAGATATGCCATATAAATTTGCACTAAAAAATTAAAGAACACAGAATGAATGACAGACATCACCCGACTAATAATTTACTTTTTTTTTAACTAGATGTTTTTTTGGGGTTTGGTAAATATTAATTTTGAAAGGAAATGGAACAGAAAAATTTATTATTATTATTTAAATTCATTCATTTTTTAAAACCTGTACTTTTTTCAAACATGCAACAAGCAAACATATTGAAATTGTTGTTATATTGTGTGAATGTGCACACAAGGTTGTACGCATGGACATAGACGGGCTGTAAGGCACGAATGTCGTCCAACCAGTGATGGGAGTCGTTAGTCCATCAACAGGGCGGAAATCACTTGGCAAGTATCCTTTGCTGATGTTAAGCAACTGAGTTGTCATGTGACCAATGTTGCTTCAATCTGTGGCGAGGATTGATGGGTAATGCTGAAGATGACAATTCATAAATTAAAGGGTTTGAGCAATTTAATGAAAATTGTTGTATGTAATTAGGCAAGGTCGGATACAAATGGAAGTTTTAAGTTGTTATGGATTGTATGGTTAGAGGCATAAAAGGGAGCATTAACTATTTGTTCCAAGAATTTTAGATTGTAAGGTTTGTAAACTGAGAGTGGAATGCAGCGGTTCAATACAGTTCAAGTCTATATGTCCATAGTGGGGCTAGCAGGGCAGTGCAATCTTTTTTGCTTCCCTAAATTTGGAACGCTTGATAAGCAGTCTTTTTAGCAGTCTGAATCTTTTATTTTAATTTTAAGTTTGTGTCTTGTCTGGGGATTCCAATTAAGTCATTTGTTAAGGTTCAGTCCAAGGTATCGTTCGAGGTCGTGCCGGGAATGGAAAGAGTATTGAATAATAAAGGAGGATGCATTAATGTAGGGGGTCTTTATCATTGGTGAGTATTAATGTGTTATCAGCAAAGATAAAAACAAAAGTGTTAGGATGAGTGGGTAGACCAGCTGTGTAGGTTGTATAGAGCAGGGGAATAAGATCGCGTCTGGAGGAACACTAGTGAGAAATGGATAAATATTTAACAATTTAAACAATTATACAAATTAATCTTAATCTTAATTTGTTAAATTAATCTATTCATTTTTTTATGAGGGTATTTCTCCAATGAGGTTATAAGAACCCTCGGGTTTATAAATAATCAAAATGATATTATTATGAAGAATAAGAAATCAAACTGGTGCGAATTAGAGACTATTGGATCAATTAATCAAAATGTTGTAGCAATTTTTTTAATGTTACATTAGCCAGTGCACGGACACTGATATTAGAATATTTTTGATGGAGGTTAGAGTCAGAAATTTGAGCAAACCTATGATTATTGGTCTACAAACTAAATTTCTAACATCCTAACCACTCAGCTACCACAATTCTTAATTTTAAATGGAGACATGAGTTTAAAAAATAAAAACATTTCAAAATATTCAATCCATTTATTAATTTACAAAACAATTTTGACATCACTTCAGTTTAGAGAGTTTACATAATTTTTTTTCCTCAGTTCATTAGAAATATTATTGGAAGATACTAATATTTTTTCCCAGACAGTATATATTTGAAGACAAAACACACACACACACAGCATATTTACATATCACATTTTTTTATGTAGATGTATATAATTTTTTTAATTAAACAAAATCAATAAAAATGATATTAATTGTAAATAATATTTATTATTTATCAAATTCTTTACTTCCACACCAAAAATAATGTTATGCTCAATGGAAACTTATTGGATTTTAAGCATATGTAAATTTATTAAAATTTCAAGTCTGTTAAAGAGGTAAAATGTTAAAGTTAAAATCAATACAAATAGCTTGTAGCGATTTGTAAATACAAAAGGATTTTTATTTAAAAATTTATGAAAAATCAAAACTTTTGAATAGGATCTTTCATATATAATATTGAAATATTCTTGTTGACTAGTCAATAAAGTATTTAAGTCTCATAAATCATGTGACATTTATGTGAATAACTTAGAGAGATTTAATTTTCTATGCATTTTTCTTCTTTGAATGCCGATTACTTAAAAAAAAAAAATAAAATAAAATAAAAAATGGACCAAAGTTATTATTATCAATTTGATATAAATCTCATATGTGATGATCGAGCTTGCTTTAATGTCGTAGACTAACTGGCTTTTCCCAGGTCAATTTTATTCAGCAGCTTTGCAGATCGGTAACAGATTGAATCTATAAACATCGCAATAATCCAAATACCACCGACAATGCTGCACAGATCGGTGATTAACTGGCTCAGATGCCTAAAGCGGACAAAAACATTAGATTCAAGTAATTACAATGTGTAACAACAACTTGTGCTGACATTGGTTTCTCGACTATCTTCACCATCATTGCCGAAAGCTCATAACTGAAAAATATCCCAGGCATTCCGCTTTCACTATTACCAGGTGATACAACCTGCAGTATTTATATTAAAATCAGTTGGTGCTAGATATGATTTACAAACAAGGAAGCATACTTTTTCATGTTTTGTAACTGAAAACTGGTTTGTGTCAGTCACAAAACCTTCCAAGTCAATGTATTTCGTTGGAACAATCTTTATATAGTAGTGATACATCGTTGCACCTAGAAAAACAAACAACTGAATTAATAATAAATTAAATTAAAGCAATATTATGCATGTTAAGAAATATTAAGGATTATATTTTTGAATATTTTTAATTAATCGAAAGAGTGAAATAAGATTTAAGCTGGACTTGGAAATGTGTAATTTTTGAGCAATGTATCAAAAGTATTTATTTTATATACACTCAGGATAAAATAATTGGACCCCCATATTTTGTTGTTTATTTCAAATTATAGTTTTAATAAAAAATATTTAATTACATGGTTATGACAGTTTGAAAGAAAATTCACCAAAATACCAGAAAATCATTTAGCCATCAATTAAAATTTAACAAGCAATTTATTACCTGGTTTTGCTCCAAATCATTTATTTAAACTAATAAATATTTGTTCTTGTTTAATTTGGTTTACATAAAAATAGGTATGTTGTATATGACATTAAAAATAGATATAGTTTGAAATAAACAACAAAATATGACTGTCCGGTTTTTTTATCTTTGAGTATATATGAGTAATATCACAAGGAGATTGGTCAGATCATAAACCTGCATTTGTACAAATAATTTCATAATCTATTCTCACTGATTTTGAACATCAAGTTAGAGACAATCAAACCACATATTTTAATTGATAAAAAAACATAAGATATTTATAAAAAAAAAATATTAAAAGGATTTGTATGAGGGTGTCCTGGATTAGTGGGTTTTCAGAGCAGACATGCTTTATGGGCAATAATGCAAACAAGAAATTGGTACAGATAATAACAATATTTTTTTAAAATTTGTATAGGTGGCATTGAATGTTTTTTAATATTAATAATTCTGTAGTAAAGTTGTTACATTTTGAGGGAAGTTTAAATTTGGGTAATTGACTGCATGAACAACTGACACAACTACTCCTACTGATTTGGATCTGCCAGTGTAGACAAAATCAACATCAAGTTTGCATTTAACTCTCAGAATGTTTGTGTTCATGAACGGACGTTTTAGAGTAGTTGAGTTAGATGTAAATCCCTATTCCCTTCTCCACTCCTTAACAATCAAACATATATAAACAAAAAACATTAATATCTCACTAGTACTTCCAACACGACACACAATAGTGACACACATACTCAGAAAACATACATTACGTGTGAGTACAAACATTTTGATTGCATCTAAAATTCTTATCATTGTGTAATTCCCTGTATTTTTATAATTTAACCAATGTTTATAAATACCAGGTGCTGAAGATGATCACAATAAAGAGCGAAATACACGATAAAGAAAATGTTTTTCTAAACCAACATTACACCAGAACTCATCTCACATTCTCTAAATAATCATAAGGGATTGTAGTGTCTTATTTTTAATATAAGTAATGTACATGTAGTTCTTTTTCAAAACATCATTATTGCTGGGAACTATGTTATATTAAACAACTATATTAATCCTTTGTTTTCTAGCCAGTGGTTGGTTGGGTTAAATTGTGTCGCATTTGGTGTTGTAACATACCTATGTTTTTGCTGCTACAGAATATGGCTACATCATCAACTTACAGCATTGCTCATACAATACATCTCTTCCAGATTTTTTTTTGTTTATAGGTGAAAAACATCAAAAGTCATCACCTTTGTACTAACAATGGTTTATTGGAAATTATGAACGTTTATATAAAAGAGATTTCTCATTTTTAAACTTTTGAAGACCTGATCAGTTTTTTTCATTTCATTCCATAACATTTCTTTTATAGTCCAGGGGATTTTGGGGTAATGAACCTACTTCAGATAAAAGGGAGGAGGCGCAAGTATGTGTGATACATTTATCACCACAAAGGCATGTTGGTGGTATAGATTTTTCCATGATGTGTTTGTGGGTCATATTTGTGTGCCCTATTTGTAATCAACATACCTCACCATGCTTGGAAGAATGTTTCCTAAAGTTTAACTTTTTATGTTTCTTAATTTGTTGGAAGTGGTTTGTTTTAACTGATTTTCCAAAATTTCAATTAATTAATGTTTGAAGCAGACTTAATATGTTCAGGATTTATTAAAACTAAGATTATGGGATTGTTCTGTTAGCTTTGCTGTGTTGTTAGCTAGCTATTTCTCTTAACTCCGACACGACTTGGAATACAAATGAAGTTAACAGAAGAGCTGTGCAGAGATATAATTTTTGGCAAATGTTCTGAACTAATGGATTTTTGGAGTAGGGATTCTGAATTACTTGAACTGCACTATAAGAATCAGAAGATATAATTCTTTTATGTGACTGATAGAGAAATCATCTAAATTCAAAAGCAATCTACCCTAGAGAACTTTTACATTAAATCATATAATTAATTAAGGTTTTAAGTTGAATTTAAAAAAATCAGTGTCACGAGCGGGATTCGATCCCGCGACCTTCGGCTTAATACGCCGCTACTCTACTGCTTGAGCTATCGTGACTTGAATGGAAATAAATCATATGTTAGTAAAAAATAATGTATCTTTTAAACAATATATTTCAAGTAATAGAATAAAAATATTTTAGGCAAAATGTTAATTTTTATAAATATGGTAAAATAAAACTAATAGTTAATTTTTTTATACAGTTGTATGGTATACACAAAAGGGGACAAATAAAATAAAATAGAGAAGGCTTTGGACGAGTCTTGCAAAAGTTATGGTCCGCTGAAAGGTTATCCATCCATTCGTAGAAGGTTGCATTACACAGATAACAGATCAAAATTACGATTTCCCTTTAGCGAGGCCGAGATCAGTCGAAATTCCGTATTTGGCCGTTTTGATAGTTGGGAAGAGGCGTTTATTTCGGAATTAAAGACAGCTCCGAGTAACTCGAGGAAAATGCCAGTCGGTGTCGGTGGAAGTTACCATCACGGCCCTAGTTGCTGGGACAGGATCAGGATGGGCTTCGTTATCGGTTTCTGCGTCGGGATGGCCTCCGGTGCCCTGTTCGGCGGATTTGGAGCCCTCAGGTATAAAAGACTTTCGTTAAAGAAAAAATAATTAAAACAGATGGACGTTTTTTCTTGCAACGGATAAACCGAGGAAAAAACCTACTCATAAAATAGATTTTATAAATTTCTGTAAACATTATTCTTTCCAGAAAGGGAAAAATGACTGAAGTGGCATTTCAGATCAGCACAATGAAGTTTAGTCCTTTATCACTATTAGGCTAATTTTTTTATTAGGTTGTTTCCGATAAATACAGCTACAAAGGATAAAGGTCCTTGCATTTTAGGATTTTTAAGTACCTTGCCTAAAGAATGCAAAAATGGCTCTCTACACAGATGATATCACTCTATCTTCTTGGAGGATAGACAGTGCTGGACAAATTAGACAATGCAATGCACTCAATATGAAGTTGCAATAACCGTTGTAATTAATCATAACAAAAATAGACAATAGTTCTTAGCAAGCATAGACCGCTGCTTTATAAAAAAGAATTAATTTGAAGGTATAACTTTGGGGTCTGACACAGTCAAATATCTTTAGGTCACTTTGGACCGCAAACGTACTTTCACTCCCCATGTCAGCAATTAAGTGAATAAGAGCAAAACGGCTATATGCATACATTTTTGCTAGTCTACCCTATCATCTGCCAATAAGCTTCTTCTGTATAAAGTAGGGGATCAGGTCGAGTGCTCCTGTACCTCTGTACCCCTCCCCTGGGTCTACTAACATACAGTGGCTACAGTTTGTGCAGAACAAGTTTCTGATGCTTGCAACACTCACCCCGATGTACAAGCATATCGAAGCTGCATAATGCAACAAACATGTTTATGGTGCTGGAATACATCAGAAACACAATCTTAAATTTTTTTAAGCAATATGAAGCCAGTACCAGCACAATCAGTTGCTAAATATGCAAGTATTGCTTGGACAACAGGTACGTGCACAAGAGAATAAAGAATGCTCTCCTATAAGTCATAATAACTGGGTTTTTTATTCTAACATTTTTCTCAATAGAAAATAATGTAAATATTAAAAATTTTGTTATACACCAGCTGGGGGTAAGTGTTGCTAAACCATTGTATATAATGTACATATTTATAATAAAATTTCTATTTTGTTTTTCCAGTTAACCTTTTACTGTAGTTTTGATATGACACAGTTATGTCTGATTAAAACAGTAAGAATGGCAAACCTTAGGTATAATCGGATAACTTTTGATAAAAGTAAATTCTGTTTTTTGTAAAGTAAAAATGCTTAATATGTAAAACACCTGTAGTTCAATGAACTGCCATCCTCACACCACCAGAGGTTTCTGGGACTGCCAGAACAAGCTGTATGGGATTGTATTCTGGCCAGTACCACTTTTCCCATGCGTGAAATACATGTTTCAGACCATTCTGGCCTAAAATCCCAAACTCGTTAGCCAATGAGATTCCTTCGAGGGCAATTTAAATGTTTTTTTATTATAAGGCATCTGATCTTAGTCTACATCCTTTTTTTTTTTTTTTTGCAACTAATTATTAGTAAATTGATTTATAATTTTTATGCAAAGTGTGATCGAGATGAAAAATCAGTGTCAGGAGCACAACTTGAACCCATGTCATTTGTTCATTTATCCCGATACAGATGATCCCTTTCTGCAATTAAATCAACTAATCACTAATAATCAACTAATATGCACATAGTCAACCCATTAGATTATCTATACCTAAGTCGTGTGACTGGCAGGTCCTACAATCTTTGCAAGGTGGGACTGCTTGGCCCCAGAGGAAGAAACATTAGAAAAAAACGCCATAGCTGTCCCAGGGACCCCCTAATGATGTTTAAAAATATTGGTATACTTGTAATATCATTGTGCTCTGATAGTGAGGTATGCAGGGGGTTCCATGGTGTTTGAGGTGACATTTCAGATCACCAAGATGAAATGCACAGATTATAAAATTAAAGAAATTTCCAGTGCTCTGTACAGCAGATTTGAAGCCTTTATTTTAAATTGAATGACCCGATGGAAAGTTTTCTGATTTTCTTGAGAGAGATAAAATCAGTACTGCCATATCCATTTTGATTGCTCTTGTCACAATGGTGCTGATCAATCAAAAAGTTATCTTTCTTGTTTAATTTTGGTCAGACAGTGTTCAGCTTATTTAGGGGGCTGTGTCAGAAAAGCATCAGTAAAGACAGGGACAATCAAACTATTTAATAGCTCGCACAACTTCAATAATATAATTAAAATATTATAGCAATTGCTATACTGGCAATTGTTAATTAGTTTGGAGATGTATGAAAGACTTCTTCGTCAGAGTTATTTGTAAATGTTAGCTATATAAACAGTTAAAATGAATGGAAAACATTGAATCCTTTATTTCTTTTGTAGATATGGTTTAAGAGGACGGGAGCTTGTTAACAACGTTGGAAAGACAATGCTTCAGGGAGGAGGGACATTTGGCACATTCATGGCCATTGGAAGCGGAATTAGATGTTAATTGCTTTATGAGGAAGAAAATGCTGAGTGAAAGACAAATTTTCGAAATGAGAAGCAAAAAAAAAAAAATAGAAAAGTTCTTTAGATGAAACAAAATATAGTTTTTGTTGCAATTTCTGTTTTGATGCATTTTTATTATTTGTAATGTTTTTTTTTTTTTTTTTTTTTTGTCCATGCATTACACTTATGTAAATAAATTGTAAAGAATTTGTTTTGATATAAAAATGTTTCTGCTTACCTTCTTTTGCGATTGACTGTGTACCATCTAACGGGTTGGCATGAGTTTTACCTTTGTCATCATCACCAAATGAAAGGCGATTTATCACATGGCTTGTGTTAAATTGAGAGGATGAGAAAGGTTGAATGTCATGAACTGTAAAAAATGTTATATGTTATTAAGAATGTAAATTTAATTTTATACAAGCATACATACAGAACATATTGAATAATTAAACTTGGTATTTTTGTGGATTATACTATATGTATAACTATGTACATACACAAAATAGTGAAGTATATATTTTTATATCACAATAAACCACCAACAATAGAATAAAATAGCTTTAAAAGCTATACATATATAAATTTTGCAGTAATAACTAACAATACATTTACAAGTTATTTGAAATGTCCAAATAGAGCCCTCCTCTCAACTAATGATTATTAAATTAAAAGTGTCTTCAAATTGCACTGCAAGGCTACTTTCATTTAAATTTTAACTTAATAATTAATAAACCAATATAAAATCTATAATTTGGATAGTTTAAAAAATTATACTACTAGCTACTTCATGTATCATTGACAACTTAACAATGAAACTTGAAATCACTGTACTAATATTTTTTTGGACTTATAAGACATATTATTTAAACTAAAATCATAAAAATATTGGAATAGTTTGGCCTATTTTACTTACCATGAATATGTTTTACTGCAAAGGTTTGCCCAGGGGCCACATGGAAGCTCCCAGCTACCTAAAACAAAGGATCATTTATAAAAATTGAAACTGGGAAAGAACACTTAAATGCGATAGTTTCTTTACTCTGTTAACGCTCATGGTGCCGTATATCTGGCAGCCTTCTTTGAACGCATTCTCTATTTTTTCGACGGAAGCAGACGATTTGCACTGTTCAACTTTTGTCTCAGAAAAATGCCATCTTCGCTTTGCATAAGCTTCCCTTACATCTTCACATTTATTACAACACCTTTGAACAAATATTAAAATAAAATTTGTATATTTAAAAAAAATTCATAATAAATGATAATGGCAGTACGTTATGTTCATTTTTTCATGATTGTTTGCATCTTCTGCTCCGTAACAACTCCCACACTTTGGTGTAGTCACTTCTACTGATACAGGTGTTGTCGTAGTTGGACCCTTGGTTGTTTATTTTATATAATTAAATATTGGAATCTGAAAATTCGCTTAAAAAAGTGTACTTACTTTGTTTACTTCTTTCTTCGCCATTTCTACATTTCAAAAAAAAAAAAAAAAAATAGTTTTTTTATGTTTATCCAGGCATGCTAATAACGTTCATTACCTTCTTTCTTGGGCTCTTGAATCGGTGTTCCATCTAAATCTAATCTACGCTTATAAATGTTGTGATCAATGTGTAAATGTTGTTCTCCTGAGGCATCCATGGCATCAAGCGAGATATCTATTCGAACATGGACATACTATAAAACAAAATTTGGGCGTAACTCGAGAAGAAATAAATAATGTGAAAAAACTCACAAGGACACGATATCCGGGGAATGATAAAGTCAAAATTTATTTGCAACTTTGGGTTCCTAGATGAATCGACATATATCGATTCGACTGTTTGCTTTCCTGTACAATGTTCATACAACCGCATGCCTGACAGTAGAAATATACTAACCCAGCATAATATAGAAACTAAAACAATTGTAAGCTTCAAAATCAAATATCTCTGTGATGATTGATGACTTTAAATAAATTAAACAACATGCCATGCCTTAATTAAATTTAAGTCTCATGTTTATAAAATCTTTATTAATATTTAAATGTTTTACAAAGTTTTATGTAATCTGTCGATTCAATCTTAGAAAGTGCAAAGTATTTCAAATTGATTTAAATGATTAATATTTCAAAAATTCGATTTTTTCTAAAACTTGAAGAAAAAATGCAATTATTTTTAGTAAACCCCAATCGAAATAAGATTTTACAAAATCTATCGCATGGTTAAAAAATTTGTACTAAAATATATATATATATATATATTTATATTTCTTCTGGCTTTTTTCCTTTGGAAATATTGCCATATGAGAAAGAATTTCTTAGAATATATGTTGTACAATTTTGCCTTTATTAATTTATTACAGTTCTAATGCTGTGAGGAGTCTTATTCCTGTTGTTAAAGCTTAAAAAAAATTATATATATATATATATATTAAATTATATATTACTAAAATTATATAATATATAATATCAGTAATTTGTTTTTTGACCTAAGATTAAAAGAGATGTTTGTCAAATTGTCACAACAATTTGTTTATCAACTTGTTTTTTTACACTCCTGTTATTAACAAAAATTTAATTATATTATAGTAATATAACTATATATTATATATGATAAAAGTTATATAATTTAGAAATGATCAGAAAATGCTGCGGTCCACGCTAGAAATCACACCCAGTACCACTATATGACAAATGCCTCAACCGTAATGATAAACTTTTAGATTGTTTTATTGGTCATCGCTTCTTGAAATAACTAAATAAATAAAACTGCTTACAGTTAATAATCATAACTATTTTTCTAACATTATCATAAAAAGATAAAAAATGAAAAGATAAATGAAAAACATAGTTTAACTATTGTTTAAATTTCCTATTTAAATAAGTTTGTTTAAATTAAAAAAAAATTGTTTTAACTCTCATAATTCTTGAATTTATCCATATTGGGGATTTTATGCCTAAGATTTATGTATTTGCTACTCTTGGGTCTAATGATCAAAAACTGTACTGAGGCTAGGGGGTTTATGTTTATTCTGGGCTAGCAAAACCTTATTGCTATTCTTCACTGTTTTTGAGCAAATGGAACATTGCGATTCTACATTATTCAAATATCATTTAATAATAGTATATTACATTGCTTAACTAGCCATCCTCTTGTTGACACAGGTGACCACAGGCGAAAAGAAAAGAAACATCTCTACCTAAACTGAGTGTCAGTTCGCAATATATTTCCTATTCAAGCTGACTAACCGATAATTTTTTTTTCTTCAAGCAACTTGCAACCAGTGTGTGTCTCAAAACATTCACCCTGCTGTTTATTATTATACAAATTAGACATTCTTCCGATGATACTTTGTGGTATTGCACCACACAAGGAAAAGGATGCTAAACAATACCAGGGTGAACAGCTTAGCTGACTGCTAGTAAATTGTTATTGAATAAAAAAAGAGTAGATATTCTACCAAATGTGAAATCATGCCAGAAAAATGCAGCTCATTTCGGCATTACCCATTCAGCCTCTTTTTAAAATGAGGATTTAGTTGCTTTAAATATTAGTGTAAGCTGTGTCGACCCAGGGAAAGGCTATCCAGAATCACTTGTTATCAGTCACTTGTTCTGCTGTTTCTATCCCTTCCTGGCTAACTACTTCAGCCAATTGAGAACTAAGGCACCAAAGGCAGAAAGGGCTTTTTGGAGGCCACTGGAGTTTACCAAGGACTAAGATGCGACTTAGGAAAGTCAACCCAGCACAATCACTCTCACCAATAGGCTGTGTTGAGCTATAAATTCTTTTCTGTCTGTTCAGTTTAAAATTATATTTTTTATGTGTATAATTTATTCAGGAAGAAAAATAAAATAAGTTTTTTTTGTGATTTTGTCTTCTATTGAGATTCCTTTTGACAAACATATGGGTTCCCAGACCTTGGAAGGAATATCACAAACGGTCCTAGCATGAATTAGCAGAAACAAAATAATTCCTGTCATACCAACTACCTGTTGGATGACTTTTAAAAAAAAAGTATTTCTCAAAACAGTTGAAGTTTAAATGGCAGACCAGGCTACTATGACAAATACGAGAATCAGATTATTTTTTTCTATGAAAATTTTGAACAGCTTGAAAAAACTCAATTTTTTATTAGAAAGTTATTTTTTTGCCCTGTGCAAAACCACTCCAAATTTTATGATTTAATTAGATACTAAAAACAACCAGTTATTTTGATATACTCTCAAATTTCATGTCACATCTTTAAACTATTCAAACATCCTGATTACCTGAAAAAAAAGCACAAGAAAGAAAAAATTCAACAAAAATCGTTCACAATGTTTTTTGTATATATTTTTCGGGGGGGAGGGGGGTTCTAAATTTTTCTCTTTTTTGATTTTTTAGTAAGTTAACGTTGACTTTTACAACTTCTGCATTGTTTTTCTGTGTTTAGTGCAGATATTGGGTTGTCCGGAAAATAATGCAGGATTTTAAGTTTTCATTAAAAAAAATCTATATAAAATATTCTGTTTACGTTTACAGGATTACTCATTTGTATGAATGTCAACACTTATTAATCCTCTTCCAAATGATATTGTTTGTTTACCTCTGTAGCATTCCGCTACTTGGAAATAATTCAGTCATCCTTATAATGTCAAAGCGAGAATTTCGTACGATTTTCTTTTACGAGTTTAAACTCGGCCGAAGCGGAGCCCAAACGGCTAGAAACATTAACCAAGTCTGGGGCGAGGGTTGTGTTAATGAGTGCACTGTGCAAAGGTGGTTTAAAAAATTTCGGGAGGGAGATTTCAGCCTTGAAGATGAAGAAGGTCGTGGAAGGCCTTCCTCTCTTAATGATGATGTTCTGCGAT
>CM077099.1:24381775-24412153 GCA_039619505.1 Cimex hemipterus
AATCGGAAAGGGCCCATTTTGTTGCATGACAACGCTCGACCACATGTGTCACGTGTAACGTCACAAAAATTATTGGAGCTTGGCTATGAAACTTTGCCTCACCCACCCTACTCTCCGGACCTCTCGCCTACTGACTACCATTTTTTTAGACACCTGGACCACTACTTACAACACATAATATTCAAAAATCAAACGGAACTGGAAAATGCATTTATTGACTTTATCAATTCTAAAAATTCTGAATTCTACTCAGACGGAATTAATAAGTTACCAACACGTTGGGAGAAATGTATTGAGAGTATGGGAAATTATTTTGATTAAAGAACAATGCTTTAAAGTAACTAGTTTCTTTTTTTTTGTTTAATACCAAAATCCTGCATTATTTTCCGGACAACCCAATATTTGCCCAATTTTTCTGCTTTGGTTGTTAGCTATGTTTATTGTCTTTGGTTTTATTTTTCTTTCTTTTTGTGTTTTTTTAAATTAAATTAAAGTAGGGAAATAAATTTTGCCCAGGGCAAAAAGTTAAATTACTATATTAACCCCTTTTCCCATTTTTCATACCGTCACAACTTTTTTCCTATTTAGCATACAATTTCTGCATTTGGTTGGATGTAATTAAAGAAAAGGGAATACCACTAGAAAGCTTATTGAACAAAGAAGTGGTTATGAAATTTACCTAACTACCTTGAATTTTTCCAACAAGGTTGCTAATTCAGTTTTTCTTACAAATTTTAAATTTGGCAATTTTTTTTAAACATCTGTTTCTTTTTTCACTAAAAATTAAATTGAAAGTTCTAGGAAGGTGCGTTCATAAAGGAAATTAAACACTATTTTTAAAGCTTTTACTTGGATTTCCCCAAAAATGAATAGTTCAAGATTTATGAATAGATTTATGGTGGAAATTATAGATAGTTGATTTTTTTTTTTTTAAATGTCTGTGAAAGGTTAAGAATCACACCATGATTTATTCGACGCTTTTTCTGCCATCTTGGGTGTAGAATGTGCTGGTGAAGTTACATGCTCTGGGTAGAGGATACACTGTTATTATTATAAATGTTTATGATGTCTATGAATGAGAAATATCTCATTTGTCTGAAGCGAATGGCATGGATATAACAATCAATATATTAAGAAGTGAATCGGAATACATGTAACATTGGGGGATTAAGCAACCTAGCAGTTGATAGATCTAGAACCTATCTTTAATGAAGACAAACAAAGTTGGTGATTCTTACAGTTCACAGTGAGAAATCAAATTTTAATAACAACATATGAATATTGTTCTGATCACGTTTTTTTTCGTATAATTCATGGTTTATATGTATCTCAAGGGTTGATTTGACCTCTCTATTGTCAATCCTCATAAAAAATATTAAAAGAAATATTAGTTTAAGATATTAGGATTTTATTAAACAGTATTTCTTGATTTACAATTTTTTTCTGTAGAATTACATCTTTTAAACGTTGTAATTAGTTTAAATATGCGAAAAAGTTATCTGCGTGTGATAATTCCTTATCAACAATAATTCTTCTCTTCCTTACAAGAGGAATAATTCAGTTTTCCATAAGGCAAATAATTTGAATGTCCAACTATCGATTTAGCAGGAATATTTAAAAAATATATATATATTTTCCCGTTTACTTGCAGGCAAAAGCTAAAGGCACGAATCCGGAGCGATTTTCCATCAGGGCATGACAGAATTCCAAGTCGTCCACAATTTTATTGTCAACTCGTCAAATTTACCTGTTCCCCCTATAAAAGTCTTCTCGTGGAAATGCTGGTCATCTATAGGTTTGTAATAGGCGTCGAAATCCCTTAATTTCTCGATTATTCTGTTCATTGCAGGCATTTGAAGGATGAAAATCGACACCGGCCACCGATTTATACTTTATTGGAGGATGCTAGAAATTTCAAATCGCTGGCAAACGCGGGAGGTTACGCACCGGTTATAATTTCTGACCACTTGTGTCAACGTTGACGCTATGCCCCTTTAAACCGTTATGACAATTGTCGCAAAACGGCCTGCGGCCTTTTTCGCAATCGTCATCATTTCTTAAGCTTTTCATTTTTTAATTTAACTTATTTTTTATTTATTATTTAAATTATTTATACGTTTTGTTTTTGTTGACGATCAAAAGAGCAGTGTTTTCATAGTTAAAACAGGTTGATATTTCGTTATTGTTATATTTTTAACTTGTAAACGAAAGGGAGAAACATTTTTAACAAAGTTTTTGATTTTCTCTCGTCTTTTTTTTTTAACGGCGGAGGCCGAACACATTTTTATCCATACCGACACACATCTGCCCTTTGCCTTTCTTGGACATATTAAAAAAACAAAAAAACAACTCAAATTCAAGGTATTAACTCTCGAAAAAAGAAAACCTCGTCCCTACTGTCAATGTGAGTATTCATATATTTATTATATACCATAACATTATCACAATTTTTATTTTTATTAAAAACAATACTCGTTAAGTTGATGAGCACTCGTAAATATAAATAATGTTCCAATACCAGCCCGATTTAAAACTTTATGGTTTATAAATTATCAAATTATTGATTGATTAGTATGTACAAGCTCTATGTATATGCATATGTATACATATATGTGTAGGATCGAACATATGACGTCTGAGAATTATTATGTTACGTTACACATCAATTATATTTCGATGGTCCTCGGTCTTATCCATACTATGGGGTTTTGACAACAAGGTCATTTCAACCCTATGTGCATAAATACACTCTTTCATACTTACATATGATTCATTCACATAGTTGGTTGAGTACTCGATATTCGTCTGTCACCTTTTATAAATATAATCTCATTAACTAATTTAATTGAGGACCGATGTTGCACTTGATATTACACGATTGACACTTGTACTGTGCACACATTGATGCTTATAAATACAGTCTCATGAAAGAGATAACGCAAAATATATCTATCACCAAACTTTTGACATGTACAGTAAGATTAACTGAAATAAATCTATATCTGCAAAGAGACCACTTGCTATTCTTTCACAATTCTTAGATTGGGTGGAAGTCATACTTTCTCTTCTTATAGACCAATGGCATCCTTCAATTAAGTCACACACATTGAGCAACCTTTATTTACATGCTTGACACACAATTTTTGGCCCAAAAAAAGTGCCATGTGTCTACTGTGTATGGTCAATTTTGAGTAGGGTTAGGTTGATTCTAATGCTGTTGAGGCTCTCAGGGGGCTACTTTTTCTTTACCATATACTTTATTTCTTGTTTAGCATCAGTGGGTCAGTTTACTACAGTAAAATCTGTTGTGTGGGCTTTCGCTGCACGTTCTGTGCCCTCCTGCTTTGTCTGCTGTTCAGGAGCCTTGTGTTGTCGGTCATAGTAAATACTAAATGTGTCTTTTTCCCTGTCTTCTTGCAGAATCTCTCAATTCTTGTAGAGTGGTGCCAATAATTTTCAAACGTTCATCATCGTCAAGTTACTCGTTAAAATTCTTGAGATGTGAGGGTGAAGCTTAGTCATTTCTGATCATTTTGTCCTGTTTATCTTTGATGTATTAACGTTTTGGCATCTCACAATCTTCAGTTATCATTCATCATCTTCATTGAGGAAAATATATCTGACAGATTTAAGCAATTCGAGTGACCATACAACTGATTCTGTTCTGAACTTTATTTTTTAATAAAATTGTGCAATGAGGTTTTTCAATTATCTGTGTTTTGGCAGCATTTTCACCTTTCTACTCATAAAAGTCGTGTTCTTATTCTATAAAAGGGCAATATTGGCGTATGTCTTCTTCCAATATCCTTATTTCTGTAACCGAGTGAAAGAGGTATATTTGTTTCCGAGGTATTCAGTTTGACTTTACAATTTAGAACCATAGAGCAGTCTTAGTCTCTAAGATGTCTGTCTTAATTTTTGCATCCTTTGTTCATATTAAATTGAGCACATGATAGTTGTGCTGTCATCTCTATAAAATATGGTGTACTTTCTTAGGGGACATCAGTCTCAGAATAAAGTTATTTTTCTTCTACTTTTCATCATGGGGTCTGAGTATGCATTTAATTATGTGAGAAGGTGTGAGCCTTTGCATTTTTGTATTTTTTGTTGTGTTTTGCTGTGTACTGCTTTCCCAGCCAATCACATCATATTTGGAGGATTAGTCTTGCCATAAATTGAAAATTAGTGCTGTAATCTCGGAGGTATTGCTTTGACTCGAGGCACAACTAATTACAATATGATTTCACTCTGTACTTTGATGTTACGTCTCACCAGGTGTTACTTAATGTTTACTTAGGGAATTGTGTGAAGCACAAAACATAAACTATCAATTAAGGTAACATCAGTTAATAAAACAGAAAATATGTAGGTTATAATCTATGTCTTTATTACACTATTTGCTTTAATTATTAATTTTTTCTTGCATCTGGAAAATCCCTATGGCAAAGTGGCATCATTTTTACAGTCAAACGTAAAAAGTGGTTATAATTTAAAATTTCAATTAGCTATTCTTTTTATCTAATCTCTTTGTTGAGATGTAAAGAACAATGTATTGAAATAATTAATATGGTCAATTTTTCATGGTTTATTACGTAAAATAAAAATCTTTCTTAGCTTTTATTTAATAATAATAATAACAAAAACAATTTAGTGAATTTAGTTTTCATACTTATCAGCCGTTAGTATTATAAATTAATATTAGTTGTCTTAATACAATTTTTATAGTTGAAATGTGCACAATTTGGTAAAATGAATTGAATAAAATATGATTTTTTAGATTATGGTATTAGATTGTGAAATTATGGTAAGGTATGAATGGCTTTGACAGTCAAAACTAGAATTTTCAGAACAGGGTCATCAGGTTGATTAAGGAACAGGTTTACGGAATAGGTTTTTCATTTGTATTAAGAATTGGAAATATCTAGCCTCACAATCATTTAATTACATTTAAAAAAATGTATTATGTAATTTAGGCACAAATATTACTGTGTATGTTCATTTGGCCTAATTTAATGGGTCTAAAATGTTTCAAATTCAGTGCTAAAACCAATAGCTTAGATAAGTTTGAAAGAGAAAATATTGCAAAGGAATTTGCACTTTTTAAAATAATATCTATTTCCTTTAAAAATATGTGTAGTAGTAATTGGCCAAAGGGTCAAGTTAACCCGTGAAAATTATCATTATCTAACCATTAGGAATGTGTACAGTAGATAAGCATAGAGTATCAGATACAGAATCCTGAAAAGGAGGGCATTAATCTAAAATAGGTCTGAACAAATATTTAAAAAATAAAAGACTCTGTGATGATCAGTAATAATCTTTTATGAGCGGGGTGGCCATAATGATTAAGGTATTGACATGGTACTTATCACTGTTATCCAGTAATAATAATAATTCTTGAAAAACATGAGCACCCTGATGATTCATACAAACTCTTAGTTGAAATACCCTTATTAAAAAATAAAAATAAAATAAATAACTTAAAATATATATGTATTTATGTATTTTTACATATATATATATATATATATTTTTTTTTACCCCCTCCGATAAGGGTATTTCAACTAAGTTTGTATGAACCATCAGGAGGGTGCTCATGTTCAGCATGAATGTTTACAACTACTGTAATCTACAATGGTTAATATTAAGTTTTAAAATATTCTAGTAAAGATTGTAAATGGAACTGGGACGACTAAATCATCAAAAATCCCGATGTTTCAGCTTTCACCTGTCCTAGTTTCATCTACAATCTAGAAAATGTTTGACATAGCTAAACAACTTAATTAAAAAGTAAAAATAAATTTTAATTAATAGTTTAAAATCATATCAACTAATTATCTTTGGTGAATATAATAGGCTTTATAGTTTTATAATGTGATTTTGTCAACTTTACTACATAATAGTTTCCAATTTCCTTTAAAAATGACATTAATTAAGTAAATGAACATTCTTTTACTGAGAAAACATTTATTAGCGAAATTATGCTTTAAATGTAATATACAGTTCGCAATTGAGTTTATACATTGGATCTATATGTCCCATCCCATACTTTTTTCGATGGCCAATTTCCACTTGGAATATCTGTAATCACGTTCTAGAAAAGAAAAAAAGAAAAGATAAATAAAAAAAATTTGTCGGTATTATTTTATTATTATTACCTTCATCTGGTATCTGAGGGTAAAAAGTATCACTGGGAAATTGTGTGATATGTTCGAAATTGATTGCATTTACAGCAAGCCCTGCAGCTAGTGCAGCTCCAAGAGCAGAAATTTCTGCCATATGAGGCCTTACTAAAATTTTGTTTATTTTGTAATGTCATTTTACAATTCTAATAATCTCAATGCATATTTAATCAACATCATATTTTTAAATTCTAATAGAAGTGTTTGTGAAATTAATTCAGCCTCGAACAAATTAATATCTAAATTCAGTTGTTTGTTTTATTTAAAAAATATATTATTTTTTCTGTAATAGTGCTATCAAATATTTAATAATATTTTAATAAAGGTTTTAGATGACTCATGCTTTAATTTCGGTTTATTTTTATTTTGTTTGTATTTCATCTTACCTACTGGAATGCCACAGAGGTCAGCTTGAAGTTGCATTAATAAATTGTTCTTTATCATACCTCCATCGACTTTTAGCTTTGAAAACGAAATATTGCAGTCTTTGTACATAGCCTCTAGTATATCCCTCGTTTGGAAACATATCGCTTCTAAAGCCGCCATTAAAATATGGGCCCTTGTTGTATCTTCCGTGATGCCGCATATCACACTATTCAAATTGGATCGATAAATTCCCTTTTTATTGTTTTAATGAAAAGTAAAGAAATACCCCCTTGCATTTGGTTGCCAATAGGGAGCAAACAATCCAGAAAAAGCGGGTACAAAGTATACGTCATCAGAATGTTGTACTTCTTTTGCAAGTTTCTCAACATCTTTCATCTCTTCGAACAATGTGAGATTATCTTTGAGCCAAGCAAACGCTGAACCGGCCACTGCAACAGATCCTTCAAGGGCATAACAAACTGGTGCAGTTTTTCCAAGTTGGTAAGACACTGTAGTCAATAACCCATGAGTAGAATGTGCAATCTTAAAAAAAAAAAAAAAAAAAAATGCAAATTAATAATTTGACGAAACAAATATATATTATATATCTTTACTATAAAATTATATCTTTACTATATAATGATAGTTTTGAAATAAATATATAGCCACAGGCAAATTCTGTGTTTTCATGTCTAGATTCTCTTTTTTAAGTGGATTATTTATCTTTTAATCTCTTTTAACTTTGCAATAACAAAACAAACATGATAAAAATTTTTAGATTTCCTCTAATTAATACCCCCCTTATTATAGCCATATACAATTAAAATAAATTGTTAACGCACTACCTCTGTCCCAGTGTTGCAAAGGAGAAAACACCCTGTTCCATATGTACTTTTGGCCTGCCCCTTTGTAATACATTTCTGCCCCAAGAGAGCTGCTTGCTGATCACCTAAGCACTGAAATACCACAAATAGTTTCAATTATCAAGTATAAGTTCAAATTGGAAAAGTTAATGTATATTTGCATTAGTTTAATGTAAGCTTGTTTTGTTTAGAAATGTATGGTGTATTTATAATTTAGATTAAAGAGGAACTCAATTCACTAATAGGTATGTTATAACTCACTCCTGCTATTGGTGTACTCTTCAACATTCCACAAACGAGTTTACCATAAATTTCCGAAGAGCTATGGATTTCTGGTAGAAGTTGCATGTGAATGTCAAAAAACCTGCACAATCCAGTTTAATTGTTTATCATAAAAAAAAGCATTTGCATTTGGATAACATTTTGTAGGGACTTGTTGCTCAATATTTTTTGGTAATAGATCTACTCTCCTAGAAAATATATGAAATCTCTTTCATTTATGAGGAATTAATTATTAACAATGAAAACATTCAAAAATACTTTCTGGATGTTAGTAGTTAATTAAATTGTATTGTTTTAGCAGACAATTAAGTAGAATGGATGTCTCATTACTTGCACATTTTGGGATCCCATTGCAGGGTTGATAAGTTCATGAGCATAGTCCGACTTGCATTTGTGACATCTGTTACATGTACTCCCCCGTTTGTGCCTCCTGTTAGGTTCTTCAAACCCGGTGCAAAACAAATAAATAATTATAAAGAAACAAAATCATAAACAATAACAGACCCATATGAGCCAGGAGTCCACTGTTCCAAACAGGAGAGTATTTTTTTCCAAGGCCTCTCTGACTGGCTTTACATTATCAAGGAGCCACCTCATTTTCAAAGCACTGAAATATGGCGACATAGGCAAGCCGCAAATATCTTTAAAATGATCTTTATTCTTGGAGGGCACATTTTCAAGGAGATGATCCAATATAGTTGTCGTCCTCGTGTCACACCATACTGTGAACAAATTTAAACAAATAACCACAATAAAAACTGCCAATCGTGAAATTCTCACCTAATGCATTGAATAGTGGCTGTCCTGTTTCTTTATCCCAAGCGATTGTTGTTTCCCTCTGGTTTGAAATGCCAATTGAAACAATGCGCGAAGGATCGATACCCTCTGCTTTGAGCCTTTCTAATGTCTTTTCCAAACATATTTTGACCTCCCTCAAAATAATTAAAGGGTCCTGCTCAACCCATCCTTCTTTCAAACAAATGTTTGTTATTGGGATTTGATGTGAAGTGATTGGTTGAAATGTTTCCAAGCTAAATACCTACAAGAATCTTTCATTTTAAATGATTGTTTTTAAGTTTAGTTTGTTGGTTAACCATTTGCCATTAATGATTAAAATCAGCTTAGCGTGTTAGTTTATGATTAATAACTTTAAATAAAGTTTCATTTGTATCATTGAAGTTCTTTATATTTGATATTATACTTTTAACTATCGCATGAAGATGAATAGACATAATACGATACTGAGTTATGTGCTATCAACTTTTTTTCATGGGAATTAAAGGGTCAGCAAATTTTATATCAATGCACATCAATCAATAACAGTTGATTTATTCTTTAAAGGAAAACAAAAGCCATAATTTCCTTAAAAAAGAGGATAACACAGATGATATTAAAATTGTTTCATGTTTAAGTCATTACATTTCAGAGATTTATTGAACATCAACATTTTTTAAATTTATGTATATATTTTTCAAAATTATTAATTATTCTCCTTTCTTTGTTGCTGTTGTTGTTCTTCTTCTTCTTGTTCTTTGCATAGATAAAAATGATTGTTATTTTTTAGGCTTTTTTGAAGGTAGAATTTAAATGAAAATAGAAAATATTTAAATTAATTAATTTTTTCATTTAAATTCTATCTTCAAAAAGGCCTACAAAAATAAAAGAAAAAAGTATTTATTTATATATGACGAACTATTAAGAACATTTGAGCATCTTTCATGTTATTTATAGGCTGTTAATCTTTTCAATTAACTTAACAATTTATTTAAATTACAATATAAATTACTGCATTACAAACTTCTCAAAAGTTTTCAATTCAGTTTAATAATCAATGGTTAATAGCTACTTTAAAACATTAAAATGATATCTAATATTAAGAATATTAATATTAATATTAAGTCAAACTCTCTTGCAGGCATATAAAAAAAATGTTGAAATGGCACGTATTGAAACTTGTGAATCATTTTGTCATGTAAATCATTGATATGTATGCAAATTTTTCAAATAATTGAAATTCAGTAATTCATTTTTGTCATTGTACTCACCATAAATCTGACACTGCTTGTACCTGCGTCTATTGCACCCACAAGAGGGGCAAAAGACAAATCATTCAAACTCATTGGAATTGTGAAATCAGGAGTCAGAAAGAGCCAGGGTTTCGAGGCCTCGAAGTCTTGCAGTTGACTGAAACATAAACTTCTCCCTCCACAATTTCCAAGCCATTCCTCCAACCAACCTTGAAACTAGTTTTAATTGTTTTGGCACTTATATTTATTGTTTTGTATAGTTGCGTATTTAAAGTGATTTAGCGATGTTCTCTTTCTCCCTTTTATTTTGTTTAATCACTTATTTCCTACAACAATTTTTGTTGTTTTTGTACTTCATTATATAAAGTTTTTGTTATATAATGTCAAGCATTTGCATAAAATTGACTTTTAATATCAGGTTTTATTTCACAGAACTTTTGTAATTTTAACATCTTGCCTACCAACGTGACGTTCATTTATTATCAGCCAGGCTGACTGGCTATCCCAAATAAGGAAACATTTTTATTATGCAATCTATCTAAAACAAATTTCCTGAAAACCTGAAATATAGTGTTATTCTTTAATTGTTTGGATATTACTACTTTTTTATTTTAACAAGTTATCACAAAACATTAAATTAATATGTACAGAAGGGTCATGATAATCCGAACGGAATTGGGTAAAGGGGTTGTTACGATTATTGATTCATTCAGACTAACTGTAGCTTTTTATTGACACGTCACTTGTGTATTAAACGTTTTATTGATAAATTCAGAATTATAATTATTATGTACATAATATTATATCTTCCAATTTTAATTATTTATGTAATTGTAAAAAAGGAAAAAGAAAGCTCTTGTCTCTTATGCACTCAACAACATGACTTCCTCACTGCTCTTTAGGTTGTTTTCAGTCCAATAACCATTTTAAGAGCTTTAAGCAGCAGATGTTGTTGAAGGAGGAAATTTATCATCAAGTTCACTTCTGCTTCTTCATTAGTAGCAGCATGCATGATCTTTTCATCAGTTAAAATTCCTTGGTTAGTTATTTCTTCATTACAAACACCCAATGCCCATTGTTGATCCTTGGATTCAGTTTTGGTCATGTTATCTTGGCTCAACTGAATGGCAAATGGGCTAAGGATATTGTCAGTTTCATTAGATGGAAGAGCATCATCAACAGCAACCAAGTTTGGATTAAGATTTTTCCATGATAATTGAATCAAACGTGTTTAGATGATTGACCCAACAATTTGCTGAGTTGAAAATATCAGATTAATTTTCTTTCAAGCTGCCACCAGGGCAACTCCACATTGATTGACTGCAAGAATGCTTGAAAGTAAAATTAAAAAAAAAAAACACAATTTCTTGTTCTGTATTACATTCTGGTCCATGAGTTGAGTACTGCTGTCATGTTGAGTGGTAAAAACACTATATATTAATATTAAACATTAATAACATGGTTATTGTGACCCTGCTGTATTTTGAATGTTAAATAAATTTAACAAAAAAGTAAATGGTGTAAAAGAAATAATATTAAAAATGTAGATGTGTGTTACAAAAGTTCTTGCAATTGGTTTATGTATTTAAGCTTCTTCATTTATTATGGAACTTGGACTATTTAAAATTATTTTTTTACGCATACAATTTAAACTGTGTTTTAAGAAATTAATTGTTATGTAGTCATTCTAGAATATTAGTTAAAATAATTAACTTTTAACAAGGGAAGGCTGTAGATGTAGGTTGAAAAATATTAACGCTTTCAATGAGCCCTCAAAAATATTTTCTTTAATTAATGTTTTTAAATAATGGTTTCTGCCTTCATTGTACAAGTATTTTAAGATTATTACATATCAGTAGGTTTTTGTTACAAAGTAAATGCAGGATAGTATTAAATGGGATTAGATTAGAAAAAAAATTACAAAAACAAAAAGACATTTTCGGTAAAACCTTTTTATGGTAAAAACAATTTGGTTTCATGTTAAGCCCTTGAATACAAATTTTCATAGCAATGAAAAACTTGAGGAATTCAACTTTGAGGCAGTTGTAATGGATAAAATAAATTTAGACATTGAATAACATGCAGAGGAGTTATGAAATTTTACTCCAAAAAATGTCTAATTCATGGTGATTCATCCAGATATCTACTTTTTAAAGTGTTGTTTTGCATTTCAGGTTCTAAAGGATGGTTGTATGCGGAATGGAGAATTACTGCGATGTGAAAGTTGGAAGTAGGATTCAAGTTGGGGATCAAAGAGGTACTGTTCTTTTCGTAGGTCCAGTTCCTCCTACAAAAGGTCTCTGGCTGGGCATCGACTGGGACGACCCACGCCGCGGCAAACACGATGGTGTTTATGACGGAATACGATATTTCCAGGCAAGGTATGAGTATCACATTAAATTGTGGTAATAGTTAATATCTCATTTTTTCTCTTCTGCCTTCAGATACAGCACATCTGGGTCTTTAATCAGGCAGGAGAAAGTCCAACAAGGTCAGACTATAATTCAGGCCATCGAGGAGAGGTATGGGGGGCCCGAGCAAATAATGGCCACCGAGGAGAAAGAGTCAATACAGAGGGCCTTTAATGCACCTTTGTTTGAGATGGTTGGCTTTGAAAAACTCTCCAGTGAAAAGTCTGTTTGTGCACAATTACCATTTCCACAGGACTTTATGTCTATAATGTTTTTTTTTTTTTTTAAGCTATGAGACCCTTACTATAATTGGAGTGAGGGAGCACAGAGTTAACTCGGCCGGGGAGCCTGGAGAACTTGCTAAGCTCTGCCCACTAGTCGTTGAGTTAGATCTGTCGAGGAATCTAATAAATTCATGGCAGGGGATTAGTGAAATCACATCACAACTGCCTTATCTCAAATTTATGGATGTTAGGTGAAACAAAAAATATACCATTTAATTTACCGATGTTAAACATTCTATTTTTGAGTTTAGTGAAAACAGGCTGTTTTATAATGGATTGAACTTGCACAAACTGAAGTCTTCATTTCCCAGCCTCAAATACCTAGTCTTGAGCCGGATGGAGTATACTTGGGATGATATTTTAAACTGTGCTGTGATATGGCCTCAGATTGAAAAATTACAAGTAAATAAAAATTTGATGGATGTATAATGGTTGTTTGATATAATTTTTTTTTCAGGTTTCGTTCAACAGGATCACCACATTAAAGGCTCCTCCTCCTGATATTTTCCATGGTCTGAAACTGCTTAATGTCGAAGGGAACAACATAATCCATTGGGAGAATCTTGCCCAGTTAGGCTACTTACCTAGGTATTTTTGTTTTAATATTTATTTCTGAATTGTTCTATTTCTACAATACACCATCAATTTTGCAGTTTGGAATGTCTCAATGCATGCAACACAGGTCTTATTAGTATATCTATAGATGATAGATGTAAAACGTTCCCATCTTTGAAATACATTCTCCTGTCTGGAAACTTCATAAAAGAGGTGAGAATTCATTTTTATGTTTTTTTCTTGGGCAGGCTGAATGTTAAACACTTCAGTTATAACTATGTTAACATAAAATGTAAATAATAGAAAAATCTGATTCCTCCTTAAATCATATCCTATCTTTATTTTGATTAAATATGTGATAAATTGATTTGAAAAATAAAGCTTATAATTTGTATATATTTTTCTATTAAAATTTGTATAATTATTGCTCAAAAGATGTAAGAAAGCATGTTTATTACCAACTCTTTTTTAGTGGGGGAGTATCAGTGAACTGGACAAATTGCCAGCTCTAGAAGAACTCAGATTTAGGGATAATCCTGTACTTGAAGGTATTCAGCGGGAGACAGCTAGGCAAATTCTTATTGCAAGAATATCCAAATTGAAGGTTCATTCAGTATTTGGCCTTTATCGTTGTTCTATTTTTATTTTATTTTTTTATTCTTCGCAGATTTTGAACACTCAAGAAATACCACTGGATGAGAGAAAAGGTGCTGAATATGATTACATCAAGAACAACGGGCGGACATGGCTTGAGACGACTCAGGACCCAGAAGGCAGGAAAGCATTCCTTGCTTTACATCCTCGATACGAAGAGCTTATAAAAAGTAGGTGAAGTAATTGTGATGCTTCTTTTTCTTATATATATATTTACTTTCTACAGAATATGGAGATATTGAGGAATCGGAAATAACAGTCAAGTCTACAGCGTTGAAAAGTAGGCTGATAGAAGTGAAGTTGCAATCAGACGAGTGCTTGCTTATAAAGAGGCTCCCACCTGACATGTCGATTCAGAAGCTTGTCACACTTGCGCAAAGACTGTTTTCGACCGGATCTGTAGAACTAAAATTGACACTTCATAGCGCAAAGGTAGTGGTATGCAAATTATTATATTTAATTATTCAAAATTAAAACTAACTGTTTTTCTTTATAGAATTCAGAATTGAAAATCCCACTGGATAATGATATTAAGCAATTAAGTTATTACTCTGTTGAGGAAGGAGACATAATAACGGTTGAATGGTAGATAAGAAAGCAAATTGCCAATACGGGCTACATTACTCAACATACTGTGATCTCACATTGTTATAATAAGGAACAAAATATATAATAATTGTTAATAATAATAATAATAATTTGTATATAAAGAGATATATTCATTCCAACATCAGGTATTTTTACTATACGCTATATATAATTAATTTATTTTTTAACGCCACTTTTTAGCCTAATGTTGAGTTGTTAGTTTATTTTCAATTATTAATAAATTGCTCTTAACAGAACAGACAATTGTTACAATTTCCAGCTCTCCTATAATAAAGCTAGTTATACACATTGTGAGGCAAAAAAAGAAAAAGAAAAAAGTATCCATCCTCAATATTTTTCATTACCTATTAGACAACCCTTCTTTGATTATGTTATAATAATCAACAGCCAACATATTTGGTCCATTTTAAAGGATTAGAGGCAAATAATATCCAGATAAAATATACCACTTGTTTACAATTGGATTTTGTAAATAAATCTTTGAATAATCAATACTTTCTTGGTTGGCTTTTCTGTAAAGCCTCCTTTTAATGTTAGAGATTTGATTTTTTTTTAATTTGTACTATTATTAAGTTGTTTGGGTGATGGCTTTAAGTGATAGATTTGACTAGAATGTAGATATTGTTGGAAGTTGAAAGAAGCCAAGGATATATCACCAGGGTGATTAACGTTCCCATCGCTATCAAGATACTGAAGATTATTCAAGAAGGCATGGATCATTTCACCATCATTTCACATCTCAGAGATGATAGTTGTTTGTTTCTAATGTACTCTGAATCAACATTTTACTGCTATTGGGATAAAAAATTTGTAGGGGGCTTTGGTGGCTGCAAGGATTAGTTGGTGATGTGGTAGTGGTAGTGGTGCGCTCATCACTGTAAGGTCCCGGGTTTGAATGCAGCAGCCCTGCATTTTGCAAAAATAAACAGTTTTATAATTTATGCACTTTAATTAAGAAGTTGGATTATGTGCAAGAAGACTTGCCACTGGTCAAAAACTTCTGACAAGGCAGAAGAGCTTAAATTTTGCAAGAAAACATCAATTGGTCTGAGGAAAATTGGATTAAACTGCTTGTGGATGAGAAAATTTTGTTTGAGGTTTTCTGATGGCCAAGAGAAGGAGAGTGATATATCCCCGTAACAGTGTAACTCCGGAGAAGCCATGGAGGTGGTAGTGTGATGGTTTAGGCAGGCATTTCTACAGAAGGTCGCACAACTTGATCTTCATCTGTGCAATACATTGAAAATGTGTTATCAGAAGAAGTTCTAACTGGTGATGGTTTTATTTTTATGTGTGGTGTTTAGTGCCTGTTAATGATTATTTAGAGATTGTGAGATGCACTCTGGTGTGATGAGGGTTTAGAAAAACACTTTCTTCATTGTGTTGTTTCGATCTTTATTGAGACCATCTTCAGTTTGTTGTTTCCACAGCAACATTTTTTGTAAAATTGTTTTACTCAGTTTAATTGATTTTTTTTTTCATTTAGCCGTATCTTATAATTTTTCTTTAAAAATATCCAGTAAAGAACAAAAAAAATTATATGTGTGCAAGTATTTACTAAAATAATAATAATAAGAGTTAGATGCATTTCACCATCTTACGTTATAATTAAAAAATACAAAACAAGCGACTGGCAGGCCAAAACGATATTTGTGATAATTAAATTGGGAATATTTTAATTTTATCAAATTCACTACCTGCCAGATGTCCTTTTTTCCGTGTTCACCAACTTTAGAGAGCTGGATCTTTACAGATGCCATCTATCGGCGCACTACGGGACCGATTAAACCGCGACAACCGCGCTGTCAATCGGCTAAAATTCCGCACGATATTTTGAGTTCTCGACCGACAGACAGTCCGCTGGAACAGCAAGGAGGTGCAGCATAGATCACGTTCTCCTTCATTCACTTCCATGTCAAAGCCTTCCAGTTGAAGGCTTTCTCACCGAGTCGTCGGCGTTCCGCGTGCAAGTGTCAAGTGTAATAAAAACAAAGGGGTGTACAGAAATAAATAAGGATACGCAGCCACAGGTAATCCCCTAATTTGAGTTCATTTATCAAAACTCTTTTCAGCATCGCCCTCATATCCGACGAAACCTCCTGTTCACGGTTTTTCTTGTCTTACCCATACCGTTCGACGTGTTTTCCAGGTTTTTACCGTGCCAGGGAGGGTTAGGGGACCTAACAAATAGAAATGTCAGGTCCTTCCTTTTTGATCAATACAGCTTTAAAGGTTATATGCACATATATTAGCACACTTTATATCTCTTAGTTAACAGTTTAGTTTACATTAACAATTACACCCGATTGTATATTGTTTTATAAATCCTTCTTTGTGTTTTGAACTGTAGATCGAATTTGTTAACTTGTTATTTCAAGCGGCAAGACATGTTCGCGGGGATTTCAATTTCGATTTTAAAACGCTATAAAGGCCTTCTTTCTAAATCCAGGTGCAGGGTTCGACCTTAGGAATTGGGCTGCAGCTGTGCCTCGGTCCAGGAAAAAGTCGCCGTTGTTCGGTGCCGTGTGTTTTGATTTTGTGATGTTTCTCAAAAGGCGATTCGCGACCGGGTTTATTGACATTGGGGAATGAAGCGCACTTCTTGTGTCTATTTATAAATCCTGCTCCTGTCTATGTCGGGGAGCCACTTTCTATAAAAGGCGTCCTTTTCGCCATCGGGCCACATCCTCAGAGAGCCCCGAGGGATCTTGCAGTTTCTAAGAACTATACATCTAAAAACATATTAAGTGCTAGCGTGCACTTTCCTAGGAAGCTATCAATCAAAACAAACCGACTGCTAGCAAAAAAAATTAACAAGTAACAACTTCTTAGTTATCCACACTCTACGTTATGAGCTATATGTTCTAATTTCAATTGTTGCTAATAATGTTTACAAACTGTTCCCAACATAAGACAGCTGATCAGCGTTGCATATAAACTATAGATCCATTATGGAAATTAGAAGAATATATTACCTCCTGACATATAAAACAGCTGACAAATAATTTAATCTTGACACACCTCTTCGATATACTACTGTATATTTTCCATATTATGAGTATGTACATCAGTAATATTCTACTAGATAACATATTTTACATGTATAAAACACCTGACAAATAATTACTTTGTACGTGTGTCAAGGGTTGGTTTTGTATGTTTGACCTGGTACACCTGGTTGGTGGTACTCGTATTTGACTTTTGTTGGTGATTTTACACTCACCTCTTGCAAATAGGCCTTGGTTTGGTAAAAAAAATGGACATGATAAATCAACAACATTACAACGTTATGTAATATAACATTGTAATATTACAATAAGTGGTACGTACGTCGTTAAAAATGCTTTGTTTTTGCATATTTCAACAAACATTCTGTAAGCAAAGTAGAAAATGGTTAAAACTTGGATATGACTTCATTGTCTTATTTCTAGCGTTATAAAACCCTTAGATACCGCCTTCCCAGGATATCTGTAAATTGATGTAAATTCATTTTTTGACTGATATTTTTGACGACCTCGGCATTCCTAATGTAACAACTAACATAATTTTTCGCAAAAGCTAGAGTGCCGATTTTCATGGTCGATAATTCGTTGTCAATGACAATAAATTGCCCAGTTCAATTTTATAACTGTGTCAACCATTAAAATTGGGCCATTGTTTCCATTAAAAAAAGAAGGTTAATTTCCGATCATTAATTTTACTATTTTGTGTATTTTCTTATAGAACTTACATTAAATATATATGTATGTACGTATATGTATGTATATATACCAGAAACCTTACATAAAAAGATTAATTAATTGAAAGAAGTAATTAATCTTTTTATGTAAGGTTTCTGGTTGGAATGGGATACGAATCTCGCTCGTGGTGGAACTTTTTCATTCCAACGAAAAACAACCTCTAGTGTTGATCTACTTCTCTAGCTATCTACCTGTATCTCTCTCTCTCTCTCTCTCTCTCTCTCTCTCTCTCTTTCTCTCTCTCTCTCTCTCTCTCTCTCTTTCTCTCTCGGCGCTAAAACGAAAATTTGTATTACTTTATTAGAAAATTAAGAACTACTTTAATTGAAAAACATTTGGTTTTCAAATCAAAATGTTTTCAGTCATTATTTAATAATTGATAAACTTTGATACCTTTTACTTTATTTTTATATAATATACATAAGTATATATGTATAGTTAATTTGAGCAAGCGGAACGGCGAAATAAAAAAATCAAAAAACGGAAAATTTCAACTTACAAAAAAAATTTATACGAAATCAGAGCCTATTCGCAAGAAGTATGCGGATTTCTGTCTTATATTTTGGTGGGTAGAATCTGAAAAAATGCCTTAATACACAAAATCCTTTTTTACGTTACTTCGAAAGAAATAAATGTATTTTTTAATTTTCTTTTATTTGTAAGCAGAAACTATTTTTATTATTCTTTCCCGGATGTTACTTGCATAAGGAAAGAAACAACAACACATGGATAAAACGTACTTACCCTAAGTGTAACGAGTTCGTGTCGGTCATAACTGTTCCTTTTCTGTTGAATACGGAAGGCAAACGTGGTTACATTGCCTACTACGGCGAAGGATTTTATCAGAACCATGACTCTTTTAATGTGTTGTCAGGTTCAAAGGTCTTGTTTTCACATACACCGTGATAAGAGCGGTGATAAGAGCGTTTCGTCTTGTTAGATTTAAAATTGATTTTACGTGCGAAAAATCTAGGACTTTTAGTCTAAGAGCATGATTCGTTCAAAGAAAAACTTTCTTCCTGTATTCCAAATTTTGTTTTCAATTGGGTTTAATCTTATTGCCGGACCTCGTCGGGGGTCCTTGATTTCGGAAAAAAGTCCCAGCGTGCCCAATGTAGAGGAAACCTTGGTGAAAAGAGTTTAGAGCGAGGTAAACTATAAATAAACTTAATCCCCATCCAATTTTCCACCAATGTGTGGGTGGACCTTTATAGGCCGTAGAGACATTCTGCGATATCGCTGTGACAAACTACTTTTTCCCAGGCTTTCCTATACAACCCTATTTTTTCCTGTCTTCCTCCTTTTTCCGATTCGGTGAGCAAAGTGGGCCATTTTCTTCTTACGCTGCTAAGAATTGAACGGGGGAAAACTGGACAACGTCCATACCGTAGAAAAGCTAGTAAAAACATAGATTAGAAGAAGGAGATAAAGAGTTTTCCTTCTTGAACAGATATCTTGAACTGCGGCAGATATTGAAATTTATTTAATCAAAATATTATCATCATATGAAAGAGTAAATTGTATATACTATTCAAAATTCTGCATAATATTACGTCAAAGAAGTACAACATTCACCGTAGAAAAGCTAGTAAAACAGATTTGGGAAGGATGAAGGATAAAACAATTTCTTTAACTAGACAGATTAATATTTTTATAATAAATAGTTGGGTTGTCGCATCGGTGGCCGCAACGTTTAGTGTCGGTAAGAGGTGATGCTAGGTGTCGGTTTACGAGTCGGTGGAACCCATGTTGAACCGGCATTGGGTCCGTCTTAACCCGCGGGTTGTTTGAACTACTCAAATGCGTTACGGCATTGCGCCATCGTCAGTGGCAGGATTTTTTGGCAGGAAAAAATCCTCGGATGTGTATCATCCTTTCTACCTTCACTTCCTCACTCCTTCAGAAGTGGATGAGGGATTTCATTTTAGCGAATGACAATTCGACCAAACTAAAGCAATCAGCATATTTTATTTTGCTGTAGGGTCTACCGGAGTACTTCATTTGTTTTATGTTGCAATAGTTGTTTCGACAAGAACCAAACAAACGTTGTATATCAGGAAGTTACATTATTGATATTGATCAACTTAGGCGCCATATTTTTGAATATTTGTGTTTAAAAAATTATAGTGACACAGCAGAAAAGTTTTATTACGCCACCACTAATGTGTTTTCAATGCTGCGTTAATTTACATACAATAAGGAAATTATTGTTGGATGGATTCAATTGGATATTGCGCTTTGTCATTGATCGGCAATTACGATATGACGGAGACGCAAAATTCTTAGATCGTTGAACATAAAAGAATTAACGGTCCATCCGTTTGATTAACGTCTAAAAAATATTTACTTCGACCTTGTAAACTACCTTAGATATGCTTTCTCTCTATGAGTCACCGAAGTCTAATTCCGCCAAGCTTGTTGTTTATTTTGCGATCCGAAACTTATTGCCGAAATAAATTCATTGTTCAAACTGATCGGGAAACAATGAAGGACAAGGATAAATGGTATCTAATGTACCTTGGCTTTTACGGTTGCTTGAATCGAAAGGACACATTAGAGATTTGGAAAGTTTTTTTACTCCGATTTTTTTCTTTGTATAGGATTTTTCAGCGTTATTGCGTGGATGTACACATTGACTTGTACAACCACTCTCTCCGTCTTGGGCTGACTATTATGAAGGCATCTATCTATTCATTGGCACAGAAACGCTTTACCCCCTTTTCGACAAATAAGATCGTGATACGAATTCCAAGCGCAAGCGTTGCCTTTTTTTTTACATTTTATTAGCGAAACAAACTCTTCTATACGCCAAGTTTCGCTAAGTTTATAGCGTGGGAAGCAAAGTAAATTACACGTTGTACGCTTGCAGTATCTACAGATATTGGGCTGGCTACACGTCCGGAATACTTACGCCCTATTTATGTCAAAACTTTTTAGGCTTCTTGGCCTCGTTTAAAGCTGTTTGCCAAAGTGCGAAACCCGGGATAATATTGTTTATAATGTTCTCGTGGTTGTTATTTGGGATGTGGTCAAAGAAGAAAGGTAATTTTTATGACGTAAAATAAAAGTAATTTTTAATTTTACATCTTCGCCTAGCTTTCGGAACTTCATTGTACTTTCTTCAGGGTTTGATCAGAAGTATTTCTATTTCAGAAGTATTTAATTTCTTTTATTTTCATGTTTACAATAAAACCTTTTCACTTTCTTCTTCACCTTTTCAACTATGAAATGACGACTAATTTGAACAAATATCACAGGCATAAAAACAACAATAAATAGTGTGAAGTTCCTCACAGTTTTCAGTGTTAACATGAAAATAAAATAGGTTTATGTACTTCTGACCTGAAGAAGGTACGATAAAGTTCCGAAAGCTAGGCGAAGATTTAAAATTCAAAATATCTTTCTTTGACCACATCCCTAATAGCAACTAAGAGACCATTATCTGCATAAGTTGGTCGATAAAACTACAAAGCAATATTGTTTATATTTATTATTTACGATATTTTTTTAGCATTTTATTTAATTTTTGTTTTTTAGGGTAGGAAAACCTGCTGTTACTTATTTTTGGAAGGAGTTAATAATATTCTTGTAAGTCAAAAAATTATTTTTTTTAAAAAATATATATATATATGCATATTATACATAATATATAGCCTATACATAATATATAGCCTCAAAATTTTTACATTTAAATTATAAGTTTAACATTAACTGCATTAAATATTATTAATAACAAATTCTTATTGTAATATACTTGTAAATATTATTGTTGCTATGTAGATACCGGCAAAAAGCACACGTATTTAATTAATTAGGTGGCTTCCAAAGAGGAAAACAATCGTTTGAAAGACTTCTAGATGTAGATGTAAAGTTCAGGGTGTATAGTAAGCGTTGTTATACGTTCTGTTCTTATAGAACAGATCTATACAGTCCTAGCTCATCAAGAAATTTTATAGACCCGGTTTCAGTGGTTGAATTTCTTCTACGGTACCGTCGTACATCCAACGTCTTCCTATGGGCAAATGTGGTCTCACAAGTTCTATTGTTCAGTAGGTTTGTTGGTGTATCCTCTGCTTCTTTAGCAGAATCTGCAAGTGACGTGTTGGGTTGTACCATTCTTCTTCAGATGCTTATTCAGCCTGCAGTTCTCTCAAAAATCCTGTCAGGATAGTTAAAGTTTTTCCTTCTTCCTATTATATATGCTGGTACTTTTTTCCTTCCAAAATTTGCTAGTAGATACTTGGATCGTTTATATATTTATTATTAGTACAATGTCCAGACATGATACATTCCCAAAATAGGACAGTTATTACACCATAGAAAACAATTAAATACCATTTAAAAACGATATAAACGAAAATTTACATTTAGTGTAATTATAGACTTATGTACTACTAGGCCAACTTGACCTGCTGAAAGAGTTAACCAACAATAAATTAATCCTGTGACCAAGAAAGAATGAATCGCCAATATAAGATGAGTTATTAGAAGACGAACCAGGCGAAGAATACAAGCGGAAGACCCTCAACTAGTTCTATGAAAATAAACACGAAAGAAGTTTCTTAAGTGCTGATTCCGTACATTCAAATGAAAGGAGGAAACCACCATAGGAGCATCAATTATACAATTGAGAGCTCTCCAACAAAAGTGAGCTAACCGGCAACTCAGGTTAAGAGTACCCAGCCCAAGAAATTGGAAAAGATTGGAATACCAAATATTGCACCGCTTTATGTTGCACTCTCTCAAGTCTGTCCACATCATATCGAGAAATTCAAACGACACTTGCATACTCCAAATGGTTTCTAACAAGGGACGATAGAGGAGTTTGTTTGCGAAGGATTGGTGAAGTCCGCTTTACATCAATTTGGTTAATAAAACTAGATTCCTGTTAACTTTATTCGTGATGGCTTCAAAGTGGTTCCGGAAATCACAGTTGGAGTTGAAAATAACAGCGAAGTCAGAAATTGAGGCGATTTCCTCAATAATATCTAAATTGCATGTATAGCGAACTTAAAATTATTTGATTTTTTAGACTTATGCTTGGAGAAGCGCATAAATTTACACTTTTCACCATTAAGGTCTAATTTGTTTAATAGGCACCAGTTCTCAAATGCACTCAGGTCAATCAATCTCCTAAAATACGCAAGCAGCGTTAAACGACTATTCTTAACAACTTTAGTAACAACATTGAAGAAGTTAAAAATAAAATTGGCCCGGTGGGCGAGCCCTGAGGAACGCCCGTGTCAAATGAAACAGATCAGAAAGAGAATCTTTATAGAGGACAGCATATGATCTATTATCCATGAATGACCCAAACCAGGCTAGTAAAGGACACCCAATACTAGAGGTTCCTTTTCGACAAGAATCTATCCATCCTGTCGAACCTTTGAGAGATAAGTGTTCATAGCATGAACATTCTTGCCAGATTCAACAGAATTTAAAATAGTCATATTTTAAAATTAGGTACGTTGTGGTTGAACGCCCCTTAACAAACCCATGCTGATCAATGGACACAAAGAAGAGAATGACTCAGTGATAAACGAGTCCATGACCTTTGCAATACGAGAACATCTGCTTATTACTTATGACTGCTGGGTCTATAGTTGGACGGAACGTTCTTCTTGCCGTTTTTATGAACTGGTAACATACGATAATTTCCACTTATCAGGAAATATACTACTATAGACTCGAACAGTTTAGTAAGCGAGCAGGATATATTGAACGAATGAGTTCTTCAAGAAAATTTCGGGAATACCATCTGGCCCATCTAGTATGGGGCTAGCATAAGATTTTACAGCATTTAAGTTTTTTCTACTAACGCCGTACTAAAATTAATGTGTGGTGTTTACTGGCCGTTAATAAATGATTATTTGGAGATCGTGGGATGCGGTCTGGTGTGGTGCAGGTTTAAAAAACATTTTCTGTACCGTGCCAACGTTTCAATCTTTAATAGGATCATCTTCAGGGCCTGGGATTTATACACATTGTTTAAATTATACAAATACATATAGGATGTTAAAAAATACATTTATTCGATGATGGAAATTCATTTTTTTTGCACCCTACATGTATTTGTATAATTTAAACAATGTTTATAAATCCCTGGCCCTAAAGATAATCTCAATAAAGAAAGAAACGTTGATACGGTAAAGCAAATGTTTTTTAAACTTGCGCCACACCAGACCGCATCCCACGATCTCCAAATAATCACTAAAATTAATATTACCCAGGCCCATATCAGAAATTATTGGAGGTCCGCTACATTATTGTTGGAATAAAATTATCCGCGAACAAGTGGGCAATATCTGAAGAATTTTGTTGTCGCGATGCAGGGAATTGGAATAACGCTTATTATTTATAAACGACCAGAAATATTGTACGTGATCTACAGCACCTAATTACCAGCACATATTTCAATAACAAGATCAAATTTTTAGTTTAGGCTGACTCAATTCATCAAAACCATTATAGGTAGAAAAATTACGTTTTTTTACATTTTTTGTGAGCCGTCTTCTTTTTAGAAATAAATTTGATGGTCTACTGATTGAGGTAAAAGTGGGAATGATTTTGTAAATTCGAATTAACTTTGCGTACAATGAGTGAATTCCACTGCCTTTTGTCTGAGGTACTCAGTGATAGTGTGAATTTCTATACCATTTTCCATGTTGTATTAATAAGGATTAATTACTGCCACAATTATCGAAGATTTGGCCTTATTGAACAAAAGAGAAACACCTTCTCTGATGAGCAAGGCAGAATTCTTGCGAGTTTTAATTACTTTCCCAATTATAAAGTTTTTTATACCAATAGGCTCAAAAGTGAAATTGGTCGGTGTGGGATGATGAGTACAACCTCAGCAGGTCTCTATCGAATGAGGCTAGCGTATACTCAGCTGAACTTCATGCATTCAGAAGATCATTGAGCATTATAAAGGAATGCCATTATTTGCTTGGATTCGAAGAATGTTCTCGAAGCCATCAAACATAATCCGTTGATCCGTAAGTCTTAGAAATTTACAAATATCTCTATGAAATTAAAGAACTTGACAAACATGTGGTATTCGTTTGGGTTCCTACTCATGTTGGCATATCTGGATATGAAAGAGTTGATTAACAGGCAAAGAACGCTGCAAACATCCACAAAGAACAGATCAATTTCCTCTCCTTCCGGACAAATAGCCGTTTATGTTAAAATATGAAGTGGGCGGCAAGATGGATAATATGAAAGAAATTAAGCCAATTGTACATAAATGGCCTACTGAAGAACTTGTGATTGTCTCTAGATTGCGAATAGGCAACAACCTTCCATGTTATTATTCTGAGTGTAAAACATATTTTTGGCGACTGTCGCTTTTTATAAACCGCAACCTTTCGAGGCGATTTAAAGGGGGTTACTAGGTCCCCGGTGGTTGTTTCGAAGAGCACACTAATCAACTTTATTAAATTTATTAGAATTTATATTGAGATTGAATCCCAAATTGTTAAACCTTTGAATTTTGCCAGTGTTTGAATGAGAATTCTTCGTGCAAGATTTCGTAATAAAAGAAAATACAAATTGCTGGGTAATAAACTACAATGCCAAAAATCGCAATTTAAATAAGGAAAGTTATGTCTCTCCAGAAAAAAACAGAAGTGTTATGTTTTCTATTAATTTTGGGTAGTATTAGTGTATTTATAGTACTTAAATGGAAGAATAAAAGGATAAACTAAATGTTGTATATAAAATGTAATTGATAAATACAAATATATAATTGAAATATAAAAATTAAAATAATTAAATAATAAAAATCTTTTGTTTCTAACATTGCAACACTGGGTTTCTCGTTTACGATTCATGTTTCCGAACAGGTTGAAATATAAACTAAATTATTCAAATATGTCACATAAATTTTTTAAAGGGAGCTGTGATAGCATACTAATGGTATTACGCCCGGAATTATGAGTCATCCGCTTATTGGACTAGTTATTTGAAACCATGTGGGACTTACAGAATTCCTTAACGTGTAGAAAGCAAAGATAGAGAAGAGAAATTTTTATAAATTATCTTTAAGAGTGCTAAAAAAATTCAGTACATTCTCCCTTAGTGGAAAATGAAGTTTAAAAATAGAAAATTTTGTTGTTCAGTTTATGAGGAAAATTTGTATTTTAATTAAGAAAGCAGTTAGGTTTTCTACTTACAAAAATAAAATTCACTCGCACTCCGGTCAATCTAATCACTCGTTTTATCAAGTATAACGTTTTTTAAAAACAATTGTTTTCGAATTATCATATTTTTATCGTTCCTAGTTCTGTGTATTTCCGGTTGTGTAAGACATTGAAGCGGAGTGTGTGTGTTTTGTGATTTTGATTTTAAATATCGTACTGAGATAAATAACGATACCCGTTTCCTGTAAAAATAAAATCCTTGAGATTTGTTATTATATATTAGCAGCTTCCCTTTTAACTCAAAGTTTTTACAGTTGTTTGTGGCCCTTTTTATTTTAAGAAAAACGTCAAGTTTGTAGGCAAACTCGGAACTTATAACTAATGTATTATTATAAAATATATTTATTGTTGAATTACGACGTCTTATTTTCTATGTTTTTTTTACAAAATCGATGTTCCCAATTGGGTTGAACATCACGACGTTTTGTTAGAATCAATTCATACGGTAGTAGGTGCAGTAATTGTCGAGTTTTCGTCCGGGCCTAAGTAGGAAGGAAGCGTCATGAAGTTATGAAGGCGAACACGCCAATCGTTGAAGATATTCAGCTACAGCTATGAAGAAATTTGGGCAGTCGTCCAAAGGTGGAAGGTAAATCAATTAGAACATTTCAACAAAGGGGACCGAACGTCGATTAATTTTGGACGAACATTGCACATTTTCGGGCGAGCTGTTTGTTTCAAGCCGGTTTTTTGGCTTTAAACATATTTAGAACGTGAAATTTATTTTCTTTATTTTTTAGTGCTACAGCTGATAAAACATTTGTATGATTTATAGATGATATATAATCTCGGTTTTATAATTTAAAGAAGTTTGTCTAAGGGGTTAAATTCTCAGCCTAGACGTTCCATTACAATTTAGACAATTTTATTCTAAAGAAAAATAAACGTATATCAGAGAGAAACTGAGAATTCTCTTTTGTTGTTTTCGATATTATAGCGAAGGAAGGGATCAGGGTCAATAACGATAGAAGTGCCTCATCGAAATGTAATGGTCCGTGGATGGATCCGAATGGCCCTCTGAATAGCCATACAAGTCCATTTTTGTGTTTTGATACTTTCTTGTTTTAAGGAACATTGTAGAATATCTTGTAGTATCGGTTATGATCCCAGAATGGAATGATTCTGCCAAATTTTAGAAACATTGTCTCAAGTATGGCGACGATTTTCATCGCGCTTGAAATCGGCCGGTAATTGATTTTCAGATTATCTTTTCCTTGAGTAACAGCAAGGTAGACTGACCACAGTTCACAAGCTTCTGGTTTGCAAATTGCCCGGGCATCGGTGGTGGGAACGGTGACTCACCTGCCCGAGGACGCGAATCGACCTGGGGAACTTTTGAGTTTAAACACCTGCAAATTCCATTCATAGTCCTTACTACGAACTTGACAATTACCTCACTGGTTATTCTGCTTTATTACCAGTCGAGTTGTTTTTACTGAGTAGCATATCCGGAATGCTTAGATTTTTAAATTTTTATTTTTACCCAGATAATTTTCATAATTAATTACGTTTTTTAGTTGAGATGGAAAAACGTTAATGTCACAAGAGGGATTTGAACCCACGACCTTCGGCTAGATTCATTTTTCATCTCAACTAAAAACCGTAATTAACTGTTATATATTAATTGTTCGAGCGGACCACGAAAACAGTGAATAATTTTCATAATAATGAAGATCCACGATATGATTGGAAACGTTTTGAATATTATACTTATTATCGGGGAACAGTTCAACGTTTAAGCTACAATAAGTATTTATGATAACATTACAATCAGCGTTCGTAGAACCCTTCTATTTGATCCACTACAGATTTGACGGCCACTAACTTCACTAGTAAGAAAGGGATAGTGAGTGAGAGATGGTAGGAAAGAACTGGTAAGTAAGTAATAGTAAATATATATGATAATTAACAGATTGTGTAGAGTGTGTTCTGTATGTTAAAAAAGAGAAATTTGAAAGTGTATGGTTGAAAGAGATGTAGTAAGCAGACGGTTATGTGGTAAGAGAAATAGAGGGAGTGAGTGAGTGTGTGAGAGGGATATATAGGTTGATAAAAAATAGATAAATGAGAGAGTGTGCGTGTGTGTGAAAGATAGGTTGTTAGCTAGAGAAGTAGACAAATAATTGTGTGAGAGAGAGAGACAGGAGAGATAAATAGATATATAAATTGAGAAATATATAGGTAAAGCAAGGGAGAGGATAGAGAGAGAATGATAGAATGTGAGATTTTCGGTGTTTTTCGGTTAACGAGGTAAAGATTTTTCGTAGCCATCCTAAGTATATCCAAGTTGGGTTTGCCTGTGTCAGGTAGATCGTATTGTGAGCCGACCATCTGTCTCCCCCTACAAAACGGCTTAATTTGACGCTGTTGAACTTGATAGTTTGCTTCCGAGTCTCATCCTCTGAAAAAGGTCCCTCGCCTCGCAAGGATTACATTTCACGCTCAGAGGTCTTAAATAACGACGGGTACTTGTTAAGCAGTTTCTTTCTTGAGATTCTCAGGAGGTTGGTCTGACCCAGCTTTATCTGCTGGTTTAATTCTACTGGGGAATTTTATATAAAGTTAACGCCTTGGTGATATAATAATTTATATAATTTTATGTTTTTTACTATTTTTCTAGTTAAAAAGGGAAGTTAAGAAAGCATGTTAAACTTACAAATTAAGTTAAACCAGTTTTTTAAGCAATTGTTTTCTTATTTCTTGATCTAGAATCATCATTTTATATTGTATTTTCACTTTTTGTCATATTGGTAAACCATCAATAATTTAATGAGTTGCGATAGTCTGACACCAGATTTCGTTGAAATCAAATTTAATTAGCCAAATTTGACTAGCCTTGGTCGCTCAAAAAATGATCACGGTTAGAAATTTAAAAAATTCTTCAATGATTCGACCCAGACCTCCGAGATCAGCAGTAATGACAAAAACTGGTTGAGCAAAGTAGAAATGCCCTGGCCTCTAATACCAGCAATTACCCGAAGACGAAAATTGATGTTCATTACTTCTCTCAAGATGCCCTGTCATTGTGGCTTTTATGATTTGGCCCCAGTTAAATTTTTGTACCTGAACTCCATAATTGATTCTTGACTGGTCTTAAGGGAAATATATGAAAGGTTTTACGAAATTTTCCTGTTCCAAAATAAATCCCGAAATAAATAAAATAAAATTATCTGTACCGCGGAGCCTTGAAACGACTGATGATAAGGAAATATTTATTTTAGAAAACGAAAGCAAGAATAAAAATACGAACAAACACGCACTGAATTTATTTTATGGAAGATGAAGCATGCGGCCTCTCGTCGAAAAATAGCACATTTACTACGTATGTTTCTTTGGAAGCTATTCGACTTTCCCATTGATGTGCTTTTAATGTAATACATTATTAACAAATCAGTGAAACTTTTAAAAATATAATTTTAAGTAAATAATTATTTTGAGATGGTGAGATGCGGTCTGGTGTGACTTAGGTTTAGAAAAACATTTTCTTTATCGGGCCACGTTTCAGTCTTTACTGAGATCATCATCAGGGCCATCATTTTTTCACATCTTACATGTATTTGTATAATTTAAACAATGTTTATAAATCCCAGGTTCTGAAGGTGATCTCAATAAAGGTCGAAATGTTGGCACGATAAACAAAATTTTTCTTTACACCTATGTCACACCAGACCGCATCCCACGATCTCTAATTAATAATTAATTAACGGTCACTAAATACCACAGATTTAATTAAATAACTTGGAAATGCCCAAATTGTACATATAAAAATGAGTAAATAAATAAAAAGTGTGTATAAGTGATGTGAGTGAGAAATGCACATAATGTACAGTCCACTTTTAAACTTATGTTTTGTAAACCTTATCTTATCAAAAGTCGGTCAAAACGACTCCAGTTCCAATTATCTTCTAAATTAATAAAATTGTTAACGGTCTTGCAAGCGATGCACGAATCCAATAATTTCACATCAAAGTATAAAATACAATTATGAAACTACAAAATCGTGTTTTCTGAATATTTTCATACTCAAGCCTAATTCTTTCTGCTTGGTTTCCATTCTTATGTTTGTTCAAAACAATACAATACATTCATAAAAAGATATTCCACTGGTTTAAATAAACCTATTTTCTATTTCAATTTTGTTACTTATGATGTGATTTTTATCGGCCCTCTGCTATAAATATATATATATATATATATATAT
>CM077099.1:24422153-24435417 GCA_039619505.1 Cimex hemipterus
CTGCCTGCCTGCCTGCCTGCCTGCCTGCCTGCCTGCCTGCCTGCCTGCCTGTCTGTCTGTCTGTCTCTTCCTTCGATCTCTCTCCGTTCTTTTCCTCTCTTCCTCTCTTTCTTTCTCCTGTTTCTCCCTTCTGATATACAAAAAGCGTACAATTTTATGATCGGCTCACAGCTTTGTGTTACATTATTGTGTGTATCACATACATAACCAAATTTATAACACGTATAAAACAATTTCGTAAAAACTCGGACTAATTAGTTTGAAAATAGGAAAGCAAGACAAAGCAACATGTATTAAAAAAAGAACGTATAAATTTGTGTTTTTTAGTGACGTTCAGACCTATAAATATAACGTTAATATAAATATAACGCCTTTTAATCATAGCAATTTCCATAGATTTGATGTGTTTAGAATAGAATAATAATTCAAGTTTTTATCAAAGGCCACGCTATATTATATTCGGGTCACGCATGCCTCTTTGAAACCGGGTTTCTGAGATTGGATTAATTTATTATCGATCCCTTCAAATGATTGCCCATCTTGAATTGGCCGGCACGGAAGAGGAATTTATTGGCAATTTATCAGTAAGAGGGGCTAAATATAAGCATTTCTATTATAAAATTTAAAATTAGAACGGAACCATTTTGAATTTTCTATTCAAACAGATCACACAACTGGAATGACCAAGCATCAATTGTTTAATGAAGATATAGTTTCATGTTTTGTAGTTTCAACAGGTTTGGACTAAACATCACAAGTCAACTAAAACGAATTAACCATCATTTAGTTAATGTCAACTATCTAGTGCCTTTTAATTTGCCATTACTTAATTCATTGGAAAATCAATGTCAACAAATTTTTGGCTTGTTTATTTGAAGAATGAATTAAAGGTGATTCAAAATTCCCCATCTGGTATGTACATGCAATGAAATTAGCTGTTCCCTGCTTTACGAGAATTGTGACCAATCCCTTTTCTCGGAAATGTTGCAAAACCAAGAGTAGGTGCTTGAGATATGGAAGGTAGACTCGTCGAATTGCGAGCCGTTATTACAAGAAATCGGTCAAAACTCGAAAGCCGGAGGGTGATACGCACTCTACTCAGCATAAAAATTTGGGTCAACTCGGTACTGCATGGTGTTTTTAAAAATATCGTTCTGCATTTACATCAAAACAATTTTAGCATGACTATGATCGTAAAATTAACGTTTTTTCATCGTTTAAAACATCCTGTATAAATTGACATGTAGACAAGAGTATTCATTTGGTACTCGTTTGTTTGAAATAATATCCATGGTTAAAACATCAAAACTAAATTTTCCATCGGCTAATTTTTTTATGCCTTTTGACTGTGGTTCTTTTGTACGTATCACATCCGTGCAACACTGTAACCAATAATACTATAAAATAATACTACATTGTAATAATTCACATACTGTGTAATTCACATACTCGTGTCATTCACAGATCAATCAATAGTGTGGATGCCAGTCCGTCCTAACCTATTCAGTGGCTTCCATTTATTTATATTATTTTAAGTTATATTCATAACTAATGGTATGTACTCTACGATCAAACGTTCCAACATTTTCTACCTGTTCACTCATGCTGTTTCCATTATGTCACTTTTATAACTATGTAATTCATTCAGAACAACACACACACACACACACACACACACACACACACACACACACACACAATGCTACCTACATCCTTACACGTAACATCACTGACACTTCTACGTCATATATATATATATTTTTTTTTTCATTGTATAATATTCTTTCTATTGTATTTCGTTTGTAATCCGGCGCCTTCGAGATTGCATTTGGTATATAATATTTTTTCCTGACAGTATTGTGGAAAGCGATATCGAACGGCAACAGGCGTTACGCGTTACAGAGGAGATAGGTACTTCTGCTATTTTTGTATTAAGAAAAGTAGGTATAGGTATGTACGTGAACATAGAGCGCATATTCAAAACAGTATTTTAATGTTTACGCTCGTTGGAGTTGTTCAAGGTGCGAGTTATCTCCTTGAGGAAGCCCACTCTTCCTGTTTCCACATAGATGTCTAAAAACGACAGTCAACTCATGATTCTAAATTGTTGTGTAGCCTAGATAGGCGCAGATGTTCCTTCAACGAACCAGCTGCCCTTGGTGCGTGTTTGATTTTTTGTTTAAGGATGTACCGTCGAACTGGTATCCTCCAGAGATTTCGTTTTAAGGCCGTTATTTTTCGATAACGAAAAGCACATTTACACAAAATGCACAAAATGCGAGATAGTGTCGCATTCATGGAAAACTGAGTCATTTTTAAATCCGGCTCCATTCGTAAAGTTGTGGAGGATGTATTGGATTTGGGTCCAGAATTTACCTACTGTCCCATAACAGGATTTTTGGACATTTTATTAACTATTTAATCAGTTAATAATTGTGATAGTAATGACAAAAAATGTATTAATAAAATATTGTAAACATGCTTGGTCGTATAGGTAAAAATTAGCGAAGTCAATTAATAGATAAAACCTCTCTTGTAATCTTACCTAAATTAGAAAATGAAAGCTTGTCAAATAGAATGAAATGCACAATTTCAGTAATACATTTACAAATTACAATACAGAAATACGTGAAAACATTGAAATATTTAATTATTTTCGTAATTAACTTTTGGTTTTTATTATAAATAATCCAAACGATATTGTTTCGGCAGTTTCTGTGTCAATTTTTTTTAATAATTAACATTGAGTCAATTTAAAAATTTGTTATCCACAGTTCGACATTGAGCTGATCAGATTGTAATGACGGTTTTTGGTTTCAGTTATTTTTTGAAGGAAGATCAACGAATAATACATAAATTATTGTCCGTTTTTATTTATTTTTTATTTTTTTTAGTTAGCTCTGTGTTCTTTGTTTGAAGTTCTCCCTTGTACACAGACAAAAACTCTATGAAACATAGCCTTCCATTTTTTCTTGACAGGATCAGATAGTGATCCAGAGGTGATTCTGGGGTGAGGTAGGACGATCCCATGATGCGTGTAACAACGCGTCCTTGGTTGTCACAGAGGAAACCGACAACATAGCTTCCAATCTCTAATGCAGACCAGACAATTTTCCGTCAATAATATTGTATACAGTCAGAACAATTGGGAACATTTGATTTAAATCCGAATTGTGAAATGGATAACATCTTCGGACCCAAAGAAGAAATATCAAAAAACTTGGGATCACGTTTACTAATCGATTGTGGATAATTGAAGGTCAATATTTCATCACATTAATGCTGAGAGTACATATTTTGATCGGACTTAAATATATTAATTTTTATTTTATTTTAATCCTTCTTGAGTTATCGTATAGAATCCATGAAATAGGTAAGATATATTAACTGTATTACAGCCTGCTGACAAGCGAAAATGCAACAGAAAATAAAAACCATACCTGTGTTTAGAATTAAATATATAATTATTATTATTCAAATTTATTGATCTGTTATTATTTCTGTCATATATCAAATCAACAATATACAATAATTACTGCAGAACTTTTGTAACTACTTTTATACACATAAAACTTGTCCATGAAACGCTTTGTTGCATTTCAACTGGAATTACTTTTTCTTCACAAAATTTTGCAAGGATTTCCTTTCTGGTCAGTGCAGATAGGTGGATAATACACTTTCCATGGCCTTGTAGATCAGTTCGTTGTCATTTTTAACAAGGAAAAGTTCGAAGTTGTGATACTGCGTCGTTCGTACTGCGAATAGAACTTTTTGATCGGAGGCGTTTGAAGTTTGAAGGAAACACCAAGCTGTTCGTCCTTGTATAGACGCGTATTTACTTTTAAGAGCTCATATATCATATTTGAGAGTCCATACATAAAATAATAGTATAATAGATTGCTAACCTAGTTGAAATTGTATGGAAGAAGTGACGCTTTTCCTAGCTTTTAAATTTTTCAGTTTTTCTAAATCTGGACTGGACTTAGCCTTTGAATGGTGGTTGTAGGCGTTGATAAATATGCCGCGCGCTGGTGTGGTCGCGAAACCAATAAAAAATAATAAAATTTAACAAATAAAACCCCCAACACCTGAGGTGAACGATTGTGTAGTTCTCGCCAATCTTCTTTTCAGTACCCAGCAATGCAGCACCTAAACCCTCAACATAACCAAGGCCCTGAATTATACGATGGCTTATATCTCTGCTAGGTTCCGTTCGAACCTTTTCTGCACGGGCCTGCTTCCGTATTTCAACGGAAACAAAATATTTACGCTAATTACTTTGGCGTAAACAGCGGTCTTGAATTCCAACCAAAAGTTTAAATAATCCAGAATCTGCTATTTTAGTGTGTAGCAATGAGCTTAAAATGCTGGAAATAGAAGGAAAAGAGTATCTACTCTGATAGCAAGCTGCGCCTAAAACATAGACCTCACCTGTGGTAGGACTTAAATTCACTAGTTTTCGAGGTCCGCTTGACCAATTAATATCTTTCAATTTTTAGTTGGGATAAAAAAAAGTCAGCGTCAGAGCGGGAATCGAACCCACGACCTTCGGCTAAATACGGGGTTGGGTTTAGACGGGAAGTTGGTATCCGAGTGGATCGAAGTCACGATAGGTCAAGTTGTAGAGGAGCGGCGTGTCTAGCCGAAGGTTGTGGGTTCGAATCACGCTCTGACACTGACTTTTTTTATCTCCACTAAAAACCTTAATTAAAATATATTAATTTTTCAAGTGAACCACGAAAACTAGTGAATTACGTACAATATGGGACTTCATTGTGAGAAATAAGGACAGAGAACACATTGTATTTCGTATATCTCTTAAGACACAGAATACAAGGGTAACAGACTAACAAGGTCCTTACGTAGGGCCAGTAGGTCCAGAACCATTTGTACAATCCCAAATCCCGTAAATGAAAACCAATTGTTGAATGGAACAAATTAGTCATATAACCAAGGCTTTGTTAAGAAAGTCCCATGCTCTGAATAGACCGCTTCAGCAAAGCTAGAAAAACTTAGTGTTATTGTACATAATTAAACATCACAGCGGATTATTTGTATGACAAAAAATGTTAGTACTCTTTATGAATAACAGCAGTCTACAATAATCTGGGTATTGGAGTTACATAACGGAAAGCTTAAGAAATACATGTGATAAACGTTCCGACAGGTTTCTGCAAAACTGTTCATAAGAAAAGGAGCACCTATCATCTCTGTCCTATCACACAAAATATCAGCTAAGAGCTAATAAAATTGAAAATTATACCTACACATGATGCACGTGAAGAGTAATGTCAATGCCCCTTGAATCATTGAGTGAATCATTTCATCTGCGATTATCATGTACAGTTATTTAATCATATTTCTCAAGTTCCCAGATCCCTTTGTCCCTGGTGATATGTAACTATTTTAAATTTCCGTGTGGGTGTCCTTGTTCACATTTGGTCTGCTATAGATGTGACTCTAGGAAGGAATGTCCTAGATTTCAAATCGAGGCTTTAAATCTCAGTTGGACGTCGTCAATGAAACGTCGGTCCTGGCATAAATTACTGTAAACTAGACGCATTCAACTTTTTTTCCTCTAAGGCGCAGTTGGTTCAAGGGTAAAAACAGGCCAATAAAGAAGTTATTGTACACACGAGATAAGGCTCAAGTTAATTCTACCAGTATGTAGCAATGTTGTCGACCAGGGCAATTTTGTGTTCACAATAGTACTTTTTATGTCTAGCCCAATCAACGGCACAGTCATATAATTAAAAAAATTAATAAAATTGTTCCAAATTGGACAAGGAGACAATTTAGTATGTCCTTTGTAAAATGACTGAAATCGCAAATTTGTCTTGTTCTTGAGATTTTTAATTCTATGCTTTTAATGATGAAGCTAAGTACATAAAATGCATAAATTTGATCTTTACTTAGTGACAAATCACGTTTATGTACTCTTTCAAACAAAAATAACAAACCGGTTCTGATGTTTTCGTCCTAGCATGTTAAAATTAATTCAAAAACAAAAAAGTCACTTTTCTGTGTTGTAAATAAGGAACATCTTCGTTTCGGCACAGCCTTAATTTTTATAAAAATAAACAATTATTAAAAGTACGTTTGCCGTTTTCCATCAGTTTAATCTGCTTGTTATCGCTGTTTGGGACTACAAGACGCCCGCCGGTTTCTTAGGTGCTTGTTCAGGTATTAGGCAGGGTGAGAGAATATGGCAAAATTATTAAATGTTGAAAAATTAAATAATTGCTCATAAGTTATCAATATAAACTAAAAAACTATCTACTGTAATTGTTCTTTGGCCGTGTCGTTTCAGAAAAGAAAGAGATAAATTTTTAACATTGTTAAAACTAAGTAGGTAGTGGAGAGAGTATTTGCATTGTGTACTTGTGTCTTTTTTGTTGAATTATAATTATAAGATTATAAATGATAAAAAAAAACGAAAGGCCCTTCCATGTATGCTCCAATTTTATAGCTGTACTATTTGTACTCATTACCAACCCTACTCTTCCTTATTATTCTCTAAAAATATGTTGATTAATCAACAGTTTTCGAAAAGGTCATTCCAAGACAGCAAATTTTGCACGACTGGTTTTGACACAGTATCACTGAAAAATTTTGTGTTGGTAGATATACATAAGGCCTCTGACACTGCCTGGCAACAGATCTTTATAAACTAATAACAGACGGCTTTTCGCCCTAAGTTGTACCTTAGCAACTTGTACCTTAGCTGGAGGGTACCGGCCAACCGGAGCCGGAGATAGAGTGCCGTCTCTATCTCTCCGGGGGTGGTGAAAGGCATGGCCGAAAGGGCATGCTGGAAACCACAAAACTGCCTTTTTCAAGGCACATGTATGGATGTGCCCTTCTAAGGGCACTTCTGAACTTGACTAGTATTGCACTACCTCGCTAGTCAAGGGATGTGACAAGTCCATGCATGTAAAATCCTCCTGGTGGCCCTTCGGGGGCACCAGGCGTCTGAGAAGTCCCCTTGGGGATAAGTCCGGACGAAAAAGATACTCATGGGTCTCAACGCTCATGAGTAAAGATGGGAACATCTGTCCCTGTTTGCTGGCGATACCGTTTTGTATACCTCATCATAGAGAACTGACACCGTAAGAAAATTGTCCCCAGGCACTACGAAAGCTGCTAAGATACTTTTGTAGATGAAAAATGATGATTAGCATTGCCAAAACTCAAGCCATCTCATTTACCAAGTACAATTATTTCCTCTGCTGAGGAGAAACTCAACCTTTAGTATTGACATAAATTATTATTATAAATTTTAATCACTACTTTTTATCTAGGGTCTTGGTTGAGATGCAAAATCTAGTGTCACGAGTGGGATTCGAACCCACTACCTTTGGAACCCTAACCATTTGAACTACTCGTGACTTGTAGAAGTAAACCAAGAACTTAAGTAAAACGGTATAATTGATTAAAATAATTAATACTGTCGATTGACTACTAAATACATATCCAAGGTGACTAGCGGTAAGTGTCGGAAATTTCAGGTATTCTACTCACCATATGCAACAAAAAACTTCCTTTAAACCCCTGTCCAAATCTCAACGGTAAATAAGTAATTTCAGGGGTTTTTTTTTGGGGGGGGGGAATGCAGGTAAGGCAAATTAATTCACTGCTGGTGTTTATTTCGTTCCAAACTTTGCACCCTCGCAAAATGGATTCCGGTGGAAAGTATCCCAGTCTCTCCATTGTGAAACACCAAGGTATACAACGCACGTGTACTGATTTCGGGATCACGATAAACGAAAATTTCCTCACCTACATCAATTCACTGATAGACTTTCCTCGTTCTTCGAGTGAAAGAACCAGTTTCCCCTCATCTTCAAAGTCGTTGGAAGGTGCGATCTACTGGAGCGTTTCAAAGTGCAAACGAGCTTGCTATTCTCCCCTCGCAGCAGTACCATTACCGTTGCAGTAACCGTAAATGAAATGCATATCAGCAAGATGTGCATCAGGAAACAAGGGCATAATTTAAATAACCATCCTGACAAAGATGTCAGCTTCATCAACACCAGTTTTTTTTTCAACAAAATGCAAAATTGTTGGGCCTTCCAGAAGAGCAATCCAAAAAGGTGGGTATACCGCTGTAAGCTAATTGATTGGAGGACTTTTGAGAGAATTTGCAAAGTTCCAGACGTTTGTTACCAGTCACAGTTACCAATCCAATATTCTTGAAAAAATTTCAAATTTCAGCAATTTTGTTTTTTTCTAAATTTTTCGTTAAGACTTTTTTCATTAATTCTACAATAAAAATGGGCAAATTTAACGTTCTTTCAGGTGGCATAAACCAGATTTTTCTACAGTCAGTAATTCTGAAGTTGATTAGCAATTTAGTGAACCTAAGTCGAAAAATAAAAAACCCTGAAATTACTTCTTTATTGCTGAGATTTGGACAGGGTTTATAGGAAATTTTTTGTTGAATATGGTGAGTAGAAACACTTGAAATTTCGACACTTCTCGCAAGTCACCCTGTGTGTATTAATATAATAAAGATTTTTGTCAATATCTGCGTCCCTTTTGTCAAAATTTATTCGTCAAAAATAAAAGTAAATTACACTTAAGTTTAGGCATATTCTTTAAAAAACCTTTGGTTGTGAACCAATGATCTGTGTATGCAAGGTTTTTTTGACGATTTAAAACACCGTCACGTAGACAGCCATTCCCGTATATTGACCAGCGTAGCCGTTGCATTATGTAGTAGACAACGTGTTCGGAAGTATTTCCGTAAATAACAATAGAACGGGTCGATTAATCTACGCGCTCGCTTATAACCGATGTTCCCGTTTAACATGTAATGATATAAAATATAAATAAGCTTAAGATAAAAATAATCTTAAGATAAAATAAATAATAAAATATTAATATTAACGTGCGAAGTTTATTTTGACTAGTGGCGAACTTGATGTAAAGTTACTATTATTATTATTAAATATTATTTTCACAAATCGTGTAAACTGCGAGTTGATCAATTATCGTCAGCAGTTCGTTACTGAACATTTTTTTCTGGTCTAATTATCCCAGTTTGTTCCCAGTCGGGCGCCGTCTTTTTTAAATCAGTTTAGCAGGTCGTTGTACTCGTCCATTTGTTTAAAAATTGTAATGGGAATGGGATCATCATGATTTGGGTTTGGTAGACGTCATTTAAAAGTTACAATAACGAACGTTCAACAAAAGTCACGTAAATATAAAACTCAATCAGTTTATTTATTATAAAGATACAAACGGGTTTTAATCCCCCTTATATGTACATATTTTATAAGCATATTTATTTTATAATCTACCCCTCCCACAAGACAACATTCAATCAACTAACGAAACTACTCACTACGTACTAAAGAAGTTTTACGATGATTAGTGTCTCACTTATACCCAAATACTTACCGCATATCACAACTAAAACAATATTAACGTACAAATACTCTTCGGACCCAATTCAACGTGACGACACATGGGAAAAAACCTCTCCACAGTATACCTCACCCTCACCACACCATGATTAAACACATGATTGATAAAATTAATGAAGAATTAAATAACCCCCTTCTTCCTATTTATCCCAAAGAAGTCAGTCAGGTCATAATTGTACTTCCTAAAGATAAACATCCTGGTTATTATCATCTAGTGAACTCTTAATATCCCTCATCAACTTCCCAAAAAAGCAGTAGTATTTATTACAACCCTCTACAATGCCGACCACCTACCCCCTTCCGCTCATTTGGAAGGCCGTAGTACGTATAGGTTTTTCCTAAACCCAACTCCCTCGTCTCTTTATATCGTCCAATCCTTCTCAGATGGGAGCCCTTAAATATTATATCCAAACACCAACTCAGATTCCGCGGTAGCCATTTGACTATTCAGCAAGCCCACCGTCTTGTCGACACCATCACCGTTTTGTGAAAGAGCTAAAGGGCATTTTTGTACTACCATACTACTTCATATCCTTCATAACAAACATTTACTTCCAAGTAACGCAAGGTACCTCTTCCTTTTCTATTTTTCCCATTTTGTCCGGCGTCTCCCAGGGAAACACACTTGCTCCTTTAGCCCTTCTTTACAACTGATCTCCCATTACATTGCGACACCTTAACATTCAAATGCGCCGATGACATGACAATCTTTCCAAACATTGATTCGGTTACATCTATGCGCAACATACAATCCGATCTGTATATGCTTGAGCTTTAACAGTGGAGAATCAGGGTAAACAATTAAAAATATAAATACAGTTTTCACTCTTCGTACTAATCGAAAAACTGGCCCAGCTTTCATTTTCCTAATAATTTATTTTAGAAATCTTCATTTTTACTAGGTTTTGACTTCTTTTTCTCTCTTTCTTGTTCTTGTTAGCATATAACTCTCAACTCAGCTTATCTCACTTCCTTCTCTTCCTTCTTTTATCTTCTTATTTATATTTCTCTCACACACACTCTCTCTCGCTCTTTCCCTTTCCCTAAAGTAATCAAGTTTACAATTTCAATTAAATTAGCTCTGACTTGATTGGAATGTATTGTGTTTTTTTATTATTAATTGTTGGCCAATGATGTCCTTTTTTATTGGTTAAATCTAGCCAACCTCCTCCTAGACAAAAGGGCTTTTTGACTTCCGTTTGAAACATTTACACATAACATTTTTCTCTTAAATAATTGACATCTGAAGAGACGCCCATTCAGGCGATATGGTAATAGGCGCGCCTCTATTATAGAGTATAGTTTTTCTGCGTCACCAACGAAATATGAGACCTTGGTTCTACATTCCATCTCTTATTTTCATAATTGCAGGCTTTTTTTACTTTGGCAGACAGTAGAGTAAGAACAGTATTGATTCCGGTTGATTCCACCGTTTCACCACGAAACACCTCTTAATAATGAATTGTTTAAAACTCATTCGTCTTTTGATGAAGCCTAAATGAAGCTTTTTCAATGATCATAGATGTTTTATTAATAGTCAGAATAGACATTTCATCTCACGGCCCTAAGATTTCTAAAAGTGAGTGGATTATTGAATTTCTCTCGCTTGAATGTGGCACAAATATGACAGCTAACATAATCAAAGGTTCTGTGATTTGAAAAACTCCTCTTTCCTGTAGTTTGATGACTATTGAACATTGCCTTGAATTTTGGGACTAGTACCATATTACAGTTGAAGGTTCTAGCTAGTAGCATTTTCTACACTTTGGGACGTGACATGGTCCGCGTTAACAAAAACAGAATTTGTTTAATCTTGCCGACGGTTAGATTGCATTGGAAACATACCAACATTTCAACCGAAATAGACCTTATTAATGAGTGGATAATAAACAAACAGATAAGTTCTAAAATGTTTATTGTCACAGGAATTGGCTCGTTGAAAAAAATGTGTTTAATATTAAAAACCTATTATTTTTATGCACAGAAAATTTAAAAAATAAATTAGTAGAAAGAGTGCCTTTAAAAATAAATAAATTTTTAAATTGGCGAATTAGTTTTTGTTGTTGGTTTTAGACCTTGGTAGAACAAGTTATTTTTACTTCTTTTGTAGCGGTGCCTCTCATCACAGAGAAATCCCAATGTAACGTTTACCCAGAATCATTTCCGAATTACGTACAAACACTGCTACCTTTTAACGTTGCCAATTTTTTGAGTGTTATGCGTAAATTCTTCTCCCCCTTTTTTTCTTGGATAGTCATATAGTCATTATTTCTTTTCTGTTCGGCTCATGAACCCATTTTGACAGATCGATCTTTAAGGCTGATCAGAACATTTTTAATTTACAATCTTTTACTTTGCCTTGTGACAATTTTAACAATCTTACACTAAGTTTAACATTTGCATGTATTGGCTTAATATTTTAACTTTCCCTAGGTCACTCTTTAAAATGTCGGCGGTCAAAGCTTGCTCTTAATTTTCATCGCATGCTGGATGAATAATAAACAACTAATTAAATTAAAACACTAATCCAGAAATTAAATTTGCATGTAATTTAAACAGTTACACCCCCGATATGCTGATCTGTATCATACCATTAATGTTGCTCCTTGTACACTTTCAAAATTCCAGTTGGACAGGCAAACTACAATTTGGAATCACGGTCAACATGATATTTAACTTTCAATGCACTTCAGTAGTTAATAGGGCTAATGAAATTTTACGTGTCGTACGTAGAACTACTAAACAATTTTGATGATGCCATAATGCTATGGTCCCAGTTTAGGATATTTGTTCAGTTGTTTGTTCACATCATCAGAAAATATTAACTCAATAAAAATAGCAACTTATTTGCAATCACTGGTTTAGAATTACCAGAACATTCATTATGGAATTCAAAGAACTGCAGTGACTAAACAGAAGATGACCTCGTAAATATTACAATCGACTGTCCACAAATAATCAATTTATTAAATTGCCAAATTTTACATAATAAGTTTAATACCAGACTAAAAATATTATTAGCAAAATATATTACAGTATAAATTATTTAGCATTTAGTTTGATTCCTTGATTCAAGGAAATGATCAATAAACATTAAATTGTGAGCATTTTTACATTTTCTTAAGTCAATTTAAAGATAAAACAAATTGAATCATGGCAATTGCATTTGATTATTGTTGCATATTTCTTTTGTTCCATTAAATTTCTCCTCAGTTCTTTTAATTAAAAAAAGCTTAAAATATTTGGGTTTGTAATTTTTGAATATAGCCATATTTTCAATTATTTATAATTACTATAGTAATTAGTGTAGTTTATTTCAAAAAGCTATACAACTAATAAACTATTATTCGTTAAATTTAAAAATTACTACTTTAATATTAAGATGTGCTGAGTTTAAGTTAAAATACAGATAATTCTAAAAAGAAATCCAGATATTTCTTAAGATAACTTTACCTTTGTTACCTTTATACCTTAGAAGGAAATAAACTGATTCACTTCTTCCCTTTAGCCTAATCAATAGCAAAATTAATAGCTCTCAATTATTAAGGCTAATCATTGTAAATGTCAACTTTCACAACTCTCAAAACCCCCTCTCTTTCTCAGTCCAAACTCAAAAATATAATTACTTACTTCACTCTGCCATTTCTGGAATTTTAACTGTTAGTAATAGGCAAATTACCATTGATATGTTCAACACAAACCAATTTGCAATAAAGGAAATGAAATTTTTTTAAAATCTCTTTTTTCAAGTGCAGCTTCAAATGCTTTAAAATAAATGTGTTTATGTTATATATGTTATGAGTATATTTTAAATGTATATATATATATATATATAT
>CM077099.1:24435817-24580991 GCA_039619505.1 Cimex hemipterus
ACGTTCTCGACTCAGCAGAATGAGTATATGTTAAATGTATATATATATATATATATATATATATATTTTCATTTCTAGCACTTTCAGTATAAAATAGTATCTTAGTTCGTCAGATCTCCAAAATTTTCCCAATTTTCTTATGCGTTTTCTTTTTCAATTTCCATTAATATAGTATTAATATTTTAAAGTTGTTTTTTCTTCTTAAATAAAGGAAACCGACAAAATTGAGTGTGGTCTGGACGAGGAGGGGGAGGAGGGTGGTGTCAGAAGGACAGGCCTGGGAACCGACGATGAAGGACCCGATGGTCGGCTCTGCCATCTGGGTCGTCCCGGAGAACCAGGAAGTAGCTGTGACCCTCTTCAAAGACCCGAGAACACACGATCTTGAAGACAAGGAATGGACTTTCATAGTTGAGGATGTAAGATGATTTATTTTACACTATCAAATTTGTAAAAATTAATAACAAAACTATAATTATACGCAGGTCAGCAATACTGGTAAAAGGAGGCAGATAGCAACCTGTAATATAAATATGAAGAAATACGCCAGTATAGATTCGTCTCAACATCACCTCAACTTGACAATGAAGACTGTAAGCAAGAAAATAATATCTGCCTCCCTCGAATGCACTCTTTCTTGCGTGTTTCTCAGAGAGGGCAAAGCTACGTAAGTTATTATTTCTATCTATGTATTACAAAAACATGCTAACTATTATTGAATTTTTTTAAAATGTATTTATTTACTTTATTTTTAAACGTTATATGAGCTCTCAGGGTGATGGTATTTTTGAAAAACCTATTTGTAAGAATGTGGGGTTCGAATACATGGCCGCTTGATTTGAACCTGGGATTTACAGTAATGAGCTCCGGGCCAACGCCTAAACTATTGCAGTCACTAACATTTACTTACTTTTGCTTTTAATTGCCATGAAAAGTCAATGAATAAAAATGAAAGGATGATCTAACAGCAATAAATTGATTAATTGTTACTTTCAGTTATAAGCTATATGTAATGCATTAAATTAATCATTTAATTTTAATTGGGAAATGTTCTGTATTAAAACAAACAAAGCTTTTTAGATTAATACATATTATAATCAATCACCCAAACTAATAAACAAAATAATTCTTTTTTATTCATTCTTCCTCTTTTTTACTTATTACTAAAAAGTTAGTTCATCATTATATATTTAACTAAATACTTGTAAATTTTGTTGAAAAGGTATCACTTCGGATATTTTTGGATCAATTTTGGAAGGATTTTTTTTTTCAATATTTTCCAATTCAACTAAACTGTAATAAATTTCATTTGTTAATTACTGTTTCTCAGCTTTCTGCTTTTTGTTAGCAGATATATCCTCAACAACCTAACATAAAAAATAAACAAATATATTAGAGAATTATAGTGCCTTTATGGATAGGTCTAGTGTACAACGGAGGCACGTTCACACCAGTCCGCTCCCGCAGTCCACAGTGGATTTGTATGCACAATCTGGCGCTTAGAGTGGCCCGAGGCTCTGCCTATTTTGTCTGAACTAACTTCATGTGTGTGGTTTCAGCTGTCTTTGATAGCTTCTCTCATTGTGCTCACTAGAGATATGCTGAGCTGGAGTACCTCAGAAAAACAGTGGTTGTTGTTTGGGTACTCGGACACATCGGGATGGAGGGCTATCAATGTGCAGAATATGGCAAAAGCTGGGTGGGACATCTTACCATCCAGATCATTCCGGCCTTCTGATGCTGTATGTGTAGTAAATAATGCGACAAAAGAACATTGGCAGCATCAGTGAGCACGATTGAACGATCCCTCCCTCCTGAGACTGAAATGATTGGGTTGTGCTTACCCTATTGAGGATACCCAGTACCCAACTGACACATGGACTTGTACTTTTGGGGGTGCACCCCAGAAACACAGCTGGTAGAAAAGGTTACTCAGACATCACTGTTGAGCTCCTTATAAGGAGCGAGTAGACATGTCACTCAATTTAAAAATAGTCCATGTGCATAAGAGTAGATCGTAGGGTCCCCTGTTCTGATTCTTAACACCCCCATATTTAATCTGTAAATATTGGATGCATGTATTAATTATTTTTCTTTGTGTAATTGTGGAATGAGTGAGATGGCTGATGGCAAAATAACGAGTACTCTCTTGGTTCTCACAAGTGCATATGACTTCATTGTGTAGCCTCCATTAATAAAAAAGTGATTGTATAATCTCACAAATTTTGTCAATAAAAGATTTTTTTTAAACAGTTTTTGCCATAACTTATATTTTTCTTTTTTAGTGATGAGGATATGCAGAGCATGGCTAGTCTTATGAGTACCAACAACAATAGTGATATTGCAACTTTAGGAGATTTCGATGAAGAAGACGATTTAACTGGTATGATTTCACATTGAAGCCACATTACTTATAATAAATAAAACACTTATGTTCATATTTGATCATTTTTATTGAACCTTTTCCAGAAATGTCCCAACATCATAGCATAAGCGAGATGCTTGATTTGACCAATCAACTTGAGATGATGACTAATAGCCTTAGCGGTTCTGAATTTGCCAGCACTCCTATAAGTGGTTAGTTTAACTGAAATTGTCAATAATATCTCATTGGAAATAATAATTTCTTGATTAGTGGCAAGCCTTCGGGAAGATCCTACTCCTCTTGCAGGCGATGAAAAACCGTTTCCTGACGACTCTAACATTTTCAACAATGAAACTGAAACTAGTCAAACCCCAACCTGTGATAAATATAAGTACGTCCAGCTTGAAATTAAGCGTTTTTATTTACTATATTTTATTTTTTCTTTCTAGGAACTCTTTTGAAAAAGAACAAGATAAAAATGTTAGGCTCAATTTACAACCTTTGAATTTAAAAGAGGTTAGTATTTTTTTTTTTTTTTTTTTTTTTTTGTATCTATATTATTTTATTTTGGAATGATTTGTAGGTAAATAAGCATAGTGTAAAAGGTCAGGAAAGTACACCAGGTCAGGATCTTCTGGAATGGTGCAAAGAAATGACAAGAGGGTATCCGGGAGTTAAAGTAACAAATTTAACCACCTCATGGAGGAATGGGCTTGCTTTCTGTGCCATAATTCATCACTTTCGCCCTGATTTAATGTGAGACCTTGATATTTTACTTGCCATTACATTTTTGTTTTTAAATTTTTAATTTTAACAAATTAGTGAGTTTGACGCTTTGACTCAACACGACGTGAGGGGAAACTGTAAAAAGGCATTTGACGCCGGTGAGGCTTTAGGTATCTCCAGGGTCATAGACCCAAGCGATATGGATGTTTTAGCAGTACCAGACAAACTTGCAGTCATGACTTACCTATATCAGCTCAGGGCACACTTTACAGGTAAATTAATACCTATATTCCCTTGAGAAAAGTTGGTAAAACATATTATTTCAGGACATGAACTAGAAGTACAGCAGATAGGCAAGACAACAGATGAATCTTCTTATATGATTGGACGATTTAACACGGATGTAGATAGTGATGTGACTGTTCAGTTATTTGGGCAAGAAATTATGAACATGCGTTCCAAAACAACAAACAACCGAAGGTAAAGATTAGGTTTAGTTTGTAAATGTGATTTAATTACTTTAAAACGACATATTTGGATTTTTTCCAGAAATAGTAGTGGTAATGATTCAGAATCAGAAACCGATTTCTCTGGAGGTGGTAAAAAGGTTAATCGTGGCAATTCAGCACTGCGGCTTCTTATTCCAGATAGCAACATAGAAAATCAGGATTTAAAAGAAAAGTCGCCCTCTTCAGTCAAGGATGTCACCGACAAGATACTGCTAAGCTCTAAAAACATACTTGGAAAAGTCTTATCACCGACCAAAGAAAAATTCCGCGAGAAGGTATAACATTTGATTTTGTTGAAAATCAGTTTGTAATTTTTGTAATTTGCATTTCAGAGTAAATCCCCAATTAATGTACCGAATAATGCAACAAACACTCAAAGGCCAGTATTGATGACAAGGAGGCAGTTAACTGATCCATTTGGGTCTGATGATGAGGATGAAAGGTTAGTTTCTTAACTTGAATTACTTTGTAATATATTTAAAAAAAATACAAGATGAAGGTTATTGACCTGCAGCAAAATGTCATGAGTTAGATCTTCAGGAGGTCAAATGACGGATGAAATAAAAGAAAAAGGAACAGCTTCTGGGTTCAACAGAGCTTTTGGCGACTCACATCGCCATCCTCAGGGCCTAGATTTATTAAAAACAATAAATATCCATTTTTTTTGACAAAACAATACAATTGTGTAAAATAAATTTCTGAAAGTACAATTAAAATAGTATTGCTTTGCCAAAAAAATTTTTTCTGTTGAACCCGGAAGCTGTTTCTTTTTCGTTTATTTCATCTGTCATTTGACCTCCTGAACATCCAACTTGTCAGCATTTTTTCAAATAGTTTAATAATTTATTTTGTTTGTAAACAATTGACTGTTTCTAAAATATAATTTTATTGTTCCTTAAGCCAAAGTAATGAAAAGAAGCTTAACAAAGGTGATTCATGGTCCCAGTCATCGCAAGACAGTGTAATTACATACATATATTTTTGCTTTTGTATTTTTCGTCTTCTGACAATAGTTAATAAAATGATTATTTTTAGGCTTCTTTGAATTTGGTCAATAACGCCAAGAGTCGAGAGGGATCAGAAACCAGGATTGGTAATCACCCACCAAACCATCTTGCGCTTACAAACAATGAGCATCTAAGTCGACAACAGCAGGTAAAGAGTTATAATTTAATTTCTGTTTTTGAGTGAGAATATTAAAAAAAAAAAAAAAATGAGGCAATAAATCTAGGCCTTATGTGTTGTTTTTGTTTGCTTTGTTTACATATCAATCTCATCACATACATTTGACCTTTGGAGAGTTTGTTTTACAAGAAATAAATGCACGTCGAAAGTAAATTCCATCACGGTACAATCAATATTCATCATTTACATTTTATGTCAGATCACAGCCATTTTATAGAAAAAGTGATATTGAGTAGGATTCAGTTTTACCCTAGACCTCCAGGGTTTGAGTAGCAAAAGCTCACTTTTAGCTGTTTTATTCAATAACTATGCATGGTCATGCAGAGGCTTCTGATGAGACACGGGGAGCTGAAAGAGAGGGCGAGACAACTGCTGGAACAAGCACGAAGGGAGGCTTCGAAATCTCAACCAGTTTCGCCAACGCAGGTACCAGAATGAAGTCAACAATCTTATTCCTTGTATCATCGTCTATTTGGTTGTAGGCTAGGTTCAAAGGTGGCTGTTGCTTTTAATTTTGCTTTTTCAGCACATTTATACAACAACCTCAGTTAATACATCATTCGACTACTGCTTGGTTTATATTGCATTTTTTTAACTGGGTATTTTTTGCATGTTTGTTTAAAATCAATGGTTACTGCATGGAAGCATTTAATAAAACCAATATACTATGCGTTACAATGAAATGTGAGGTTGTTGAATTTGCGGTTTTCTATGATTAAACTACTTAAACTAACTTTTATCTTATTTGTCACATAGTGGTCCAGGGTTTGAATTGCAGCTTTGCTGTTCTGACCCCTTGTATCTTTTTTCCACTTTATTTTGGCTTAAGTGGAAAACTAGTCCATTCTATCAATTGTGAATAAATGTATTATTTAACACATTGTACGTACAATAAACTAATCGTAATTGGTATAATCATGTTCTTATTCTAGAAATTTAAATCATAATGCAAAGTAAACCTAACTGGCTTTAAAAATGTATTAATCTAAATTAATGATTTTGCTTCTGTTAAATATAAGTTCTAGTATGCTAAAAATCTTATCAACATTACCACATGTCAATTTAATGGAAAAATGGACCACTGTAACTAACAATACTAACTAAATTCTTAAATAACCCTTCAACTTTTTTTTTTTTTTTTTTTTAATTACACGTTATGTTATAGGGAGAGGAGGAACGACAGGCACAACTGAGAGAACGAGCTCGTAAACTCATTGCAGAAGCGAGGATGGGTGTTGTTTCTCCACTTTCTCCGAGTATATAGTTTTATTTTAAATTATGTAAAACAATTAAAAGTTGTCGCTTAACACTTGCATTCCAGGCCTTGAAAAAAGTCCTTCTATAGACAGCGGACAGTTCATCGAGGCGACTGACAATCGCAAATCTTCACCAAACCGGATCCTTTCTCCTTCATCGCCAACGAAGGTCAGTTTAAACTGTTGAAAATTATCAGTTTAGATTATTTATAAAGTTGTGTTGTGTTTTCAGAATTTGATCGAGGCCAACGGGAACAGTAAAAGTATGAGCAATAGCCGGGAGAGCAGCCCGAAAAAACAACTTAACCACTCTCCTCTTCACTCCTTTACTTCTCTCATGGAGAGGATTTCACCAGATCAGCCCAATAAAGGGGTAAGTTTAGTCTAAATACATTCCTGATAAATACTGACTTTTAATGGTTAATGGCCATAAGTACAACAATACATTTTATTAATCTATCTGGGGCTGTTTTCAATTTTATTGGGTGTGTGCATAAATTTTTCTTGTTTTCAGAACTTTTAAAATATAATTTATTTTATTTTTAATCAAAAATTTTAATTTCTTTTCTTTTCTATAACATGCTGCCAACGTTCTGGTAGCAGAAATATCCCCTTTTTGTAAAAGTCTGATGACTTTGATGACCTTTTTTCAGACGAGGAGAAATATGTCTGGTTTTCAGAGTTTTCCATCAAAAATTAAAATCTTTTAAGTGCTTGTTTGGGGTGCAGAAATTGGAATGGGCAAGGTCTGGAGAGCATGGAGGGTGTGTATGTATTTTGTGCCGATTTTACTCTGAGTGAGTGGTGTGCTCGTCGTGAAACGTGTCTATTCCCCTGTGGTGGATGTTTTTCTTTTGCCACTGCCCTGAGAGTCTCTAGCTAAGCACAGTATACCAATCTCTAATGAAATTATTAGTATAATTAATAATGTGTGTTGTTTAATGATTGTTACTTAATGATTATTTGAAGGTTGCGAAATGTGGTCTGGTGTGATGGAGGTTTTAGAAATACATTTTCTTTATCGCGACGTTTCAATCTTTATTGAGATCATCATCAGGCCTTAAAGTGTTTGTTTTCCAAGAATGATATCAACATGGAAAACAAACTCTTTGAACCCGAAAGATAATCTCAATAAAGATCAAAACATTGGCACAATAAAGAAAATGTTTTTCTCAAACTTAATTCACACCAGGCAGCATCTCACAACCTTCAAATAATCATAATTGATAATAATTTAAATAGTAAAAGTAATAATCAGGTAGTCTGAGCTTGTAGAAAATTGTTCTTATAAGTAAGATGGGTATATCAAAGAAAAAGCACACCTGATTTCCGAGATCTTCCAGGAGAAGGAAAGAATAGACTGGAAGTTAACCAAGGAAGAGGAATAGGTACCTCCGCAGGGGATAGGGCCAAGGAAGAAGAATAGGTACCTCCGCAGGGGATAGGGCCAAGGAAGAAGAATAGGTACCTCCGCAGGGATAGGGGCAAGGCTTAGTGATATTTCCCAAATCACTTTGAACAATTTTTCTAATACAATTGATTAAATTGAATTTTAAAAAAGTGGGTGATAGATTCAATCTGCGAGGGTTTGAGCACAGCTGTTTTAGATTTTAGTGGAGGACCTAACAATATCCAGCAGTATTTCCATGCTTTTTATTGGTAACATTAACAGTTGAGCTGTTAATTTATAAGTAAAATTTAAAAATATTCAACTCAGGAGCTTGTTAAATCAATGAAGTAGCTATAAAAGTTTAAATTGAATTCTTTCATGGTTTTGCCTTTATTTTATGTTGCACCTTCTTGAGGTTTTTTGTTTAATGTCATGTAATAACTGGTCTTCTAGACAGAATTTGAGTGTCCAAAATTTAATGCAAAGTGAAAATAAAAGTAAACTAACAATAATAAAAAAAAAAAAAAAAACAGTAGTTAAGCCCTTGGTTTTCTTCCAGGTTTCAAAAGATAACATAAATTATATTCAGAATGAAATGGAGGCCCTGGAAAGGGAGCAGAAACAAATTGACAAACAAGCTGCTGTCTTGGAAAAAGAGCTAAGGACAATTATGGAAACTGGTAGGATGTTTTAATAGATTTCTTTGAAATCAGATAAACTGATAGTTATCATTCTCACAGGAAATGACAAAGAGCTCGAAGAAATGCTGATGGTTAAATGGTTTACACTTGTTAATAAGAAAAATGCACTTCTGAGGAGGCAGATGCAGCTGAATATACTGTAAGATATTTATTTAAACAAATAGTTTAAACATTGTTAAAGCAACAATTTCAAATGTTTTAGAGAAAAGGAAGATGATCTTGAAAGGAGGTGTGAACTATTGAATCGAGAGTTAAGAAGCATTTTATCAATGGAAGGTAATTTATAAACTGTTTCGTATGAATTATTATTCAATTGGAGGGGGGGGGGGCTTAAAGGATAATCCACTCATCCAGTCTTGTAGGTAAAGAAGTCCATATTATTTTTCCCCTAATAGTAACATATATATTTAAAACAATTCTAAAAATGTTCCCTAAAAATTAAAACAAATCAGAATGAAATTGATTATCCACTCCATCCAGCCAAAACCACCCATTCAGCAGAAGTGGACTTGCACTTTAATGGTTAAATATAATCCCTTTACCTGGAGGTGTGAATAAAAACTAATGTAGAAAAGACCTCATATTCCACACCACTGGATCAAAACTTGTTCTGGAGTGCCCCTCGTTCTGGCCATGACAGAAACCACTACACAGACTGCCTCCAAGACATGGACCTAAAGATACCCTAAAGCAGGGAACTCATTGACCCGACGGCTTGTCTCATTTTGGTAGGGTGTGCACATCTGCTCGACGTCATGCATACACCGTATACCGTCACACAGCGTGAATCACAATCGCAATGCCTCTTTTGTTCTTAATGCATTGTTTTGATCAAAACCATTTAATAAATTGTTAGTTAAATTTTGTTAGCAAAACCATTAAAATTAATTTTTAAAAAACAACTCAGAAATTTTTGATCTCATTTAATTTGGTTTATGTTAACATAGGTTGTAATTAATATAATAACAATAATACATGTAGTTTGAAATAAAAATATGAGTGTCCAGTTCTTTTATATTTGACTGTATTCGACAAATCGTATATGAATAAATATTAATATTAGGGTATATGATATATTTAAGGTAAAAAAAGGGTCCTATGCGTGAGTTTTCATTTTCCTCATTTTTTTGTTTTCAGCATGACTAACCTGATGCTCTTTGTCCTGAATAGGAATATTAGTTCCCTCTATAAACATCTCATTTAGCAAGATCATCAACCCTAGAGTTTCCCACAATGCTTGGGTGTCCTCTTGGCCAGAAGTGTACAGTTTTTATCCCTTTACCTTTTTCCAGATAAATAACATATTTCACCACCCAATGGATTAAATAACTGCTTCCAATTTTAATAGTTACATTTTTTAAACTGTTGAACAAACTTTCCATCTCCGTACATTATTAAAATCTTTTTACAATTTATTTGTTTTCATATTCAATAGTAATAAGCTTCAGCTGAAAAAATGCTTAAAACTGTTGAATATTTATATGTTTCACTGTTTTCTTTCTGGGGATTGTACCAGGTACCCCAATTCCTCCATCCTTGGGAATGCCATATTTGGGCAGATTCTCAGATTGTTGGAAGTGAAAACCAAATTAAAGGCAGGAAGGAATAAAACGCAATTAATTTCTGTGTAATTTCTCAGTGACCTCACTGTCAATCTAGTGCAAAAAGGATTCATACCCCAGTTCAAACACTGAGCCAACATTCCCCTTGTACATGGTGAAGAAAGTCTGTCGGTTCCAAGAGGAAGAGGATTTTTGTTTAAAAACAATTTTTTTTTTTTAGGTTTCACTATTTATAGAATAACTTTTAAGAACAAAATTAGAAGCTAACCTCTCAATTTGTAAGTTCTGTTGAGGTTCAGCCTTCCGTGAATTATTTTTATCACACATATTAATTTTAATAATGTAATGAAGCAATACTCTTGAATTGTTTGTGAAAATTCCAAGAAATTTGTGTGTGCTACTTTCAAAAATTGCACCAGCCTTAGTACAACATGCTGTGGTGGTGGTGAAACGTGATTTTTCTCCTGATTTATTAAAAAAATGCAATTTAATTGGGACATGTTAGTTAGGATTTAAACCAACCATGAAAAAAAATTCAAGAATGTTTTCTACTAGTTTTCTTGCAAAAAAACTTTTTACCATCAGTAATTAAAGCTAATATATTTTCAGACTGGCAGAAGACTGAAGACCAGAAACTGAGAGAGAACCTCTTGCTTGCCGAGCTTGTAAATATTGTTAATAAACGTGATGAGCTAGTGCATCATTTAGATACTCAAGAGAGAGCGTAAATATTGATCTTTTTGCCTATTTTGCCTTCCCGTACTCTTACATAATTGTAACACTTTACGTTTCAGGATTGAGGACGATGATAAAATTGAAAGGGACTTATGCCGGACCGGCCTCACACAGCGCAATAACAACTGTGTTATACAGTAAAACTGATAAGGGGTTTTTGATAATTCGCTGCACTTTTTAACTGTTTATAAATAGACTCAAAAGTATAAAAGGAAATTCTCATTTACAATCGCAAAATACCATGTTAAATTGTATATATTTATTTTATATTTTTTTAATTAGCGTTACCAATAATTAATTATGCTTGTTTTCATTATGTTTTAAATCAGCTGTATAAAAGTCCTTTTCTATTATGTACGTATTTAAACATTTTCTTAGTGATTTCTTTTATAAGTTCTTTGTAAATTAATTTTTATTTGCATTTGCGCTTAGAATGGAAATTTTTGAGTATTTCCAATTACTCTTTATTAGATGAATCGTAAAAAGAATAAAAGGCAAATTAAATATTAATGTTTAAACAGATCAATTTTGGTGCTATTTGATTTACAATTTGTTGTATTATAATAAAAATAAGAAATATCTATATATTATAAGTGGTTACATTAATCTGAAAAATGTTTCTTGTTTAACTGGATTTCAAGCATGTGAAATTTAAATAATTTTTGTTGTTGGTTTCACCCAGAATCATTTGAACAAATCGACTGCTCAGTAGTACTTTTGTTCAGCTCTCCGTAAAAACGTTTGATTTACTAGTACAAATGTGACATTTTCTCTTGCACGGTCCATTCTTTAAGCCTTGTTCAGGATATTCTGAATTTTAAGGATAGGGGGTAAATCTTTTTGGCAATATACAGGGTCAGTGTTATTAAAAAGGAAAGGTTTTTGGTTACTAATTAATTAGTTATTCATTATTGGTAGACATTTAATTGAAACAAACAAGTGCACAGTGTATATGTTATTTTTATTTGAACATTTATGTAAAGTATTATTTTCCTAAATGAATCAATTTCATTAAGTAAAAAAAAAAAACCTTTCAATACCCCATGAATAATTAAACTTATAGTTAAAAAAAATTAGATATTCCAGTCTGTAGATCCAGAGCTTGCTCAAGTTTCACGAACGGAATTTTTACCAGCGATAAAGTGTGGATAAAATAAGAGAGAAAAGACTGTCTTCAAGCGAAACTACTCGGGATCGCCCGTAACACGCTCCTCATAATTAACTACGAGCGTAAATAACAATGTCTGCTACTGAGCTATTTATTTAATATCTCTAATTAAGTTTTAGTTTTGTGACTGCCGTTCTATTTGTAGGTGTTATGAGTGTTCATAGACACGGGTTTTGCAAAAAAAAAAAAAAAAAGAAATGTGTTTTAGTTTAAAAACTAAACTCCTTTAGTTTGTTTTCCAGTTACTGTTCTAGTGAAATTATAATATTAGTAAAATTAATTTCTTTTATTGGATAATTGAAGATAGTAAATCTCGTTTATTTTGTTATATTACTCCGTAGCTCTTGCTTCCTTTGAGTGAAAAACTCTTTAAAGGATTGTTTGTATATTTGCTTTTTCGCTTCTGGAAAAAAATAAATATATGACAAATATAAATGTTAAATATGTTTTTTCTATAATTATCCTTTTCTTAAATATAATTTAGACTACCATGAGAGAATAATTTGATCAGAAATACAATTTCAAATTAAATGTCTTGAATGGGCATGGGTGCTAAATTGATCTAGTTGTTTACTCCCCTCCCCCCAAGAGCCCAACCTCCGTGGATTTACGGATGAAATGAGAGTGAGGTCTGTTCTCAGATTGCCAATACCCAGGATGCGTGATTCTTAAGTCTGCTGGCAATTTACAGTAAATAGCAAAAGCTGAAATTGCCAGTGGACTATGATAAGAGAATAGGCTCAACTCAGCACATGTTTGTGCATATGTATGTACATCTGCGGATTTCAGAGTATATAAAAAATCAACTTTTAATTGCTGATTGGAAATGGCTAATTTCTAAAATGTGATGGCTTTCAGACATCTACAAAGAAATTACAATTCTAAGCAACAAGATCAAGCGGGAGGATTCATATATACAAAAGAGGTTTCTGTGTTTCAAAGACATTTGGATCTGTAAAGTATGTTTTCCCGTTTAAAATTAAATAGAAAAATTTTAATCTTTGCACTAAGGAATTTAGTAGATTTTAACAAATTCAGTACAGAGGATGCTCAGGCTCTTGTTCAACTCCAACGGGCGGTGAGACGCTCAGGTAGGTCCTAGCACTTTTTATTTTATTTGATGATTGGTGGGGCTTGGCATTGTGAGAGAATGTTTTACCAGCTCTATTGCCTCAGTTTGACCCCAATGCGTTTCACCCAACTCGTAACTATGATTGGATTTTTGCCTTAACCACACTCACTTAATATATTTTAATTATCATACTAATTATAGAGATGTAGAAAACGTAAAAAATAACCAGAACGGGTTCCTGAATAGAGCCAACTGGTCGGGTCAAGCTCTAGAGCATCCTAGTATTTTGAGTAGATGGTGGGCACCCGGGCCCTGCTACAAAAGGCTGTAAGGCTGCGGTACTGAATTTGTTAATACAAAATACTTGATATCATCGAATTGCTTACCTCTGTTCAGCGGTTCTCTCCATTTCAACAATATTTTATCGAGATTCTGTAATAGTTTTGGGTCCATATCTGAAAAAAAATGAAAAAAAAAAAAGAATCAGAAAAGTGGTTGAGGTGATATAAATAAATGGTTCAGCTTATAAAACTAGCCACAGTAATTAACAAAAGTTACCATTATCGAATGTGTCAAGCTCTTTACACGCATCTTCGATATCTGTGATCATACCTTCAATACAAGGTTGGAAAACTTTCTTTTTCACAATTTTACGATTGGTGTTCACTTCTTTCACCACGTCGTCTAGGCATTCATCAAAAAGTTGCCTTAAAATCTGCCAAATGTTAGTCAAGGCAACATGATCTGATTACAAATTGTTAATTACCCTGGATCGAAGCTTTTCTCTGGCGTAAGTTTTGTCTTCAATTAAGTTCATCTCAGTCTTTTCTTCGGGTCGGAGCACTGCCTTGTATCGGCTTATTGCATCATGGGCTTGTTTTAAAGCATCTACCTTCTCATCGCCCTTAAAAACCAGTTCAATTTAGTAATATGTGATATTTTTAAGAGTAATATTTCAAACCAAAAAAAGATTGTATACAGAACATATGTAAAGTTTAATGTATAGTTTAATTAAATGATTTGTTCATTAAAAAAGTATGCTAAATAAATTAAAGGTAAGTTTCTTATGTGCAGATCCATCAAAAGAAAAGAAATAAAACTACAGAAACAAAAAGTCATCACTAGTAATGGTCCCATGTCCGAATCTCAGTGGATCTTATTTCCTTCCCAAAAAATACTTAAACCAAAAAGAAAATAATTTTCCTCTGCTACACCTGCTATTGTAAACTTAATCATTTTTAGTGCTTAACTAACTAGTGAACATATTATTTTTTACCAAGTGCATTTTGTTTTGTGGAATCTTGCTAACTTTTATGGTTTTATTTATTTTTTCTACAGGGATTCACTACTTGTGAAACAAAGTTCATCAGGTGCTTCTACATCTCAAATGGAGCAAAAAAGTTTGTATGAACCATGGTCTGATTCTAAAACCATTTGCAGATGTTCAACATTTTATGTTTTTCTTACAAATTTTAAGTTTAGCAGTTTTTTCACCAAAAAATATATTAAAAGTTCTAGAAGGGTACCTACATAAATGAAATTTAGAACTTTTAATTTTTTTTTTAAATTTCTCCAAAAATGACTAATTCAAGAGCTATGAGTAAATTTTTGATGAAAACAGTAGATAGTTACAAAAAAATTAATTATCAGAAAAATGTTTTTTTATATTTTATCTTTTTTTCATAAAAGAAGCTTTTCAAACTATTTGGAGCATTTATTGTTTTTTTAATGATGGGTGATATATAAGGAGCTAAAATACAGTTTGCTATTTGGATTGTAAATGAAATCTTTGATCAAAGGTGGACAAATTTTCACTCCAACTACCTTATCCAAATTTGAATGAAAATTGTGCCTTAGATGTTCATACAAGTAGGAAGCAGTCCTACCGATTTTTTTTCATTAGCCAGTATGCTCCGAAGTTCCCCAAAGGACGCTTGACCTTTTGGCATAGAGTCCACGTATTCAAATTTATCCCTGAGCTTCTGCAGTATGTCTGAAGCCTGAGGATTTCCACAAAATTATTATTATGAAAATCGTAATTTTTAACAGAATATTATAACTCACCAGCCCATCTTTATTTGAATTGTTTAGTCTCATATGGTTGACATGGCAATCCTCATCACCAATTTGCTAAAACCACGATAATTTTTAATTTGAAAACAATAATGCTTTATGATATATGAGGTGGATGGCAAAAAAACAAAAATAATTTAAAATATAAACCACCCGAGAAAGAATATAATTTATAAACCCATCTAGTTGGCCCACTTGATATAATTATTCTTTAATTTATGAATACATTAAAAATAAAATCTTATATACAGTAGTAAATATTATTTAGTACTTAAATCTTATTTAATTTATTAATTAAACACTAAATTTATGAAAAATTTGTTTTTTGGGAGAGTCCACTAATATTTAAAAACCTTGTAAGAAAATCATAATGAATGCCACCCTATTTATTAGCTTAAGAACTGAGTCATTTTAGCTTTATTCCACTTAGCTTACCTCCTTATTTGAAAATGTAGACAAATAGACAGACTTATCCTTTTCTGTTGCACGCATATTTTTAAATTCCTTTAACGAAATTTGGCCTGTGGCAATGGCTTTCATTGGGCCAAACTTGTCTTGAGAAGTCTTCTCTAAAATCGTTTCCTAATGAATGAAATCAATGACAATTTACATCTTCTGTCAAGAGGGGAAAGCAACTGAGCTACTTCTCATTTAATACATTTGTGCTATATCTCTCAGTATTACAATAATCCCTCATTTTTAAATCACACCTCCACTCCATAACCCCATCACACCAAACATTCGCATTAATTATTCCAATTAATTATTCTTTTAATCTAATGTTTTTGGTTGAGATGAAAAATTAGTGTCATGTGCAGGATTGGAAACCACGACCTTCAGCTCAATACGCCGCTGCTCTACCACTAGAGCTAGCATGACTTCGATCCCTTCGGACATCAACTTCCCATCTCAACCTACAACTGTTCATATTTTCCCTCTTTTTCCCATTTTTGAATAGACACTAATAAATACACAAATTATTAACAGAAAACATTAACTACTTTATGTAAAAACACTACTGATCACCCAGAAAATTTCTTTATTAATCACAAATAAATAATATGCAGTAAGGACAAAATCATTTAAAAAGTAACATATAATAAAAGTAAATGGATAAACTACAGCATTTATTATATTTTGAAATTTTAATTATTTTTATCTTTCAGTAGTATCATAGTATACTTATGTAGTATTTCTACCTAAGAAAGCCTATTATTTTATATATTTTGATGCAAATACAAATGTTCTATCTTACTTAGAATTCTACTATACATAGATGCTAAAAGAACACAAAACGCAACAACTATAAGTGGGTTTTAAATAATCATGATAATTACAAATTACTTACATTGTTTTTAAACTCTTCGTTATAATGAATTATATTATTTGGGTGGAAATCTGGGGTTTTCTGCAAAAAGAAAAACATTAAATTATTTTACATTTCATTATTTTGAAATTAAACAACAAAAATTTGTTTTCTTTCTACAACAGGACATTTTCTTTTAATTTAATATCCTGTACATCTTTATGAATCTATAATTTTCTTCTGCAGGTCCAAGAGCTAGAGTGATTAGTTTCCAGTACAAAGAAACCATTAGCCCAATTACGGTACCACTTCCTCGGTATGACATTACTCACACCAAAGGAAGTCCACGAAGAGGCACCAAAGAAAGTCTTATTTAAAAAAAAAAAAAAAAAAAAAAAAAAAAAAAAAAAAAAAATCTAGGTTATCCTTATTCTACTCCTCAACAACTTAAACAAATTATGCAGATTTATGTGTTGGGATTGAAAAGTGACATGTAATTGATAAAGATTTAAGTAATAATTTTTGTAAGTTGTTTTATTTTTAACATAGAATTTTTAAGACTAATCCATATTATTTAAATTTGTTGGTTTATGTATTATAAAACATTTTTAAAAGTAAAAAGTAATCTAAATACATTACTTATTTACATTTTATATAGATGTTTTGGAAATTTACACCTATCGTCAGCATCTATAAATATTTTTGTACAAAGACAAACAAAAACTAATATTAATATTCATATTTTAAATTTTATTATTGTTCAAAGAATAATAAATAAATTTCATTTAAATTTAGTATTAAATTTTATTTAAAATGTTAAATATGAATATCAATGAATTTATACTTATATCTTAATATAAACCAACAAGGGAGCATCGGTGGCCGCAATGTTCGTCCTTGACATGAAGCTCATCACTTAAAGATCCCAGGTTCGAATCCAGCGGCCCTGCATCGAACCCGACATACTTACAAATGGGCTTTTTTTCAAAAACACCGGCACCTTAAGGGTTTATATGACCTCTGCTGTTGGGGAGGGGGGAAGAGAGAAAAAAATTCTTTTTATATTTAAATATGGTCAAATCATTGTGGCATATTTTCATGGTGAAAAGATGATTGTTACAATGTAATAAAAGGTCAGTGTTGAATTGCCCCTTCTATTGATGTCAAAGTAATTAGTTTGCAAAAACTAAATCTCTGAATCGTGAATAAATTTTCAAGTATTAATAATACTTAAAAGTAAATAGTACAAACCAATCTGGTTCTTAAGGCAGTTTTGGTTAGCTTTTCTTCTTCAATTTTCTAAAATGAAATGTATTACAAAACATTATCGAACAAAAAAAAAGTGTTATATTTTCTGCTTGTCACTCACACTTTTCTTCTCAGGATTGTTTTTCAAATCGGTTTGCTTTTTAAACTGATCAAAGGGAATCATGTTTCTTCTATCTGCTCCCTAGAAGAAAAATAGTATTTTGATTTTTGTGTAACTCTTTTTGATAAGGTCGTATTTCATACCACTCGCTTCTTCGTAAGACCAACTTTAAGTTCTGAGATTAATTTAGCTTCCACTTTGTTGGTTTCATTCTGCAATTGAAAAACTGAATTTATTTTTCAACGAATTTTTGTCAGTCAGTCCATTTTTTCTAAATTCGATAAACTTTGAATAATGAATAAATGGCTTATTAATTTGAATTGTGTATTTTATTATTTGCAAATAAATTTGGAAATTTCAGATTAATATATAATTATTTGCCGAATTAGTTGTTTCACTTAGTATTTTATGATGTATGTTTACAATCTCAAAGAAACCGACCTTTTGCAATTTTCTATCAGGTTTAACAGATCCCATCAGGGGCAACTTGGATTCTTTTTTCGCTGTTCCAGAACTTGATGGTTTTTCTTCAGTTCTGGAAGTTGGTCCTTTTCGTTTTGAGGCCTCTTCAGCTGTCGATTGCCTTCTAACAACTTTAACGTTCTGCATTTCAACTCTAGTAAGGAGCTCGGCTGAAATTTTGACGTCCCAGAGTTTAAATTTAGAAGTACAATTACAATTTTAACAAACCAGTGACTTCATTTGGTATTTCACAAAGAAATACAGAAACAGCTGATTATCAACCAGAGAATTTGTCTTGCTAATTTGCTGACAAAAGCTTTAAATTCGGTGCAAAACTAATAAACTGTGTATAACTTCAGTTTAAAATGATTGCATAAAAATTGTATGATTGGGAAAACTTTTAGTATAATTTTTTAAACAGGAAATATGTTTAAACTTAATATGAAACTAAAATATAAACAATACGTATATACGTTTTTAGGAATTCAATTGGAAATATAATTTTTATTTTGCACTTATGCAAATGTGATTTTTGATATAAAAAATGGGAATCATCTTCCAGACATCCCCAGAAAGAAGAACCCCTTCTAGCCCAAAATTGAATTGGCCACTCCTGGCTCACTCATGTCTGCTAGAACCCTCCAACAAATCTCCAAAGACCTCCAATCCATACTAAGCAACAATTCAACATCAGTAAAAAAAATTTTAATTTCTGAAGACATCCAATTAATAAATTTCAAATCTTTTCAATTTTTATTTTCTCTGCTTGCATTGTGGTCTTGGGCTGGAGTAAGGAGTACCTCCCCTGGATTCTGAGATCAAGGAATCTCCAGTGAGCTTGGCAGTGTAGATGGTGCCTAGATATCGATCTCTACTTGAGTCTTATCGATCGTATCGATATCGATCTCCTGCGGACAAGGTTAAAAGTAGTAATGAGGCTCTACTTGATCTGTTCTTTCAATTATGTTACATCAACCCGTAGGTGCTGGTGTCTTAGAAAAAAATCCATTTGTAAGTATGTGAGCTTCAAATGCAGTATCTTTACTTACCACCAATTAGCGTTGTGTCAAGCCCTAACCTACTGCAAGCCCCAACACCCCTAACCACTTTCTTTGGGGGGGGGGGAGAAGAAGAACGAAGAAAAAAAAAAAAGGATAACAAGGTTAAGAAAATGACAAAATTATAAACAAATCAGACAAAATACAAAATCAAATTTTATTACCAAATAAACTGTTTAAATATTTAATAACAAATATAGTTGGACTATTAACATCATAAATCTATATAGAAAATTTTTAAAACATTTATAACATTTTGAGATTTAGTTCTAACTGAGATCACTTTTCGCTTTTTCAAGATCGTGCAAAAGCGTATAAAACTGTTGGACGCTGAGTTCGAGGTTGACGATCTCTTGCATCCCTTCGGTGTCGAGAGTCAGCTTGAGCTGTATGAACGACTTGCCCACGAGGGATGGAAGATTTGATGCAGCTGTCACTGAAAAAGACACAGTGGAAAGGTTAAAAGCCGGACGAGAAGTAAATCAAGAATAAGTGTTCAATATTTTTTTTATAATCTCAGAATGTTGAATCAGCACGGAGTTCAGACTGTGAACAGCTGTAAAAATTTTGATTCATCATAGATTTTACGTTAAAAAAAAACAAAAAACTACACAATAACTGAAAACCATGAGTCTTTTATATAAAAAAAGTGTTAAATTTGCTTTGACTGATTTACAAATACTACCCATTTATGTAAAGAATGACTGGATAATGAAATTACAAATCAGATTGAAATAACATGAATTTGTGTATTTCTAAATGAATTTGAAAAAACTACCTGCTTCCTGTAGAGAAGAGTTTATATCATCAAACTGCATTAACATGCAGCATGTTTAAAACGAGTATTATTCTTCTTCTACTGGTGTTTGCCTGTATTAGCTTATCTTAAGATAAACAAATTCAAAACAAACAAATAAAACTTTCAGTTACTTTTTTTTTTTTTTAAACTTGATATTAAACTATTTTCTAAGTACTACTGAAATCATACTTTGGAAGTACTTATAAACTATAGCATAAAACTGAGGATTTCTTAAAATTGATTGGGGATTGTAAATTATTGGGCCTTAGAAACACTTGAATTGCAAAAATTTTTCCATGAGGTCTGCTTGTCCTCGCTGGTTAGTTCTGTTGAGACATGTATTTCATCATCTACATCAACACAACACTGAAGATGGCAATCGAACCATCCTCATAAAAAGATCAAAATAATCGGTAATGACCAAATATTTTTTAATAATAATTCAATGCTAAAAACGTTTTTTTTTTTTTTTTTGAGTTGTCCAGAGATACTTTACTCGGTAGAAAGAAATGGTTTGAAACTCATCCCAGAAACCATGAAATTAATAAAGCCATTATTGTTTTAACCATATTTTACACTTCTGTTTCAATGTTTTACTTATAATTAAGATAGATATGTCCATAGTGCATTGTTGTAAACTTACTTTTTGGTAATTATTCAGATATCGAGAGATGCGGTCTGGTGTGATGTAGGTATCAGATTTTACTGTTTAATGTTGTATTTTGAAGTGGTGGGGAAGGAAGTGGGTATAGAAGAGACAATTTTGTTTAAGTCATCGTAAATCCCAGGCCCTGAAGATGATCTCAATAAAAGATTGAAACGTTGGCACGACAAAGAAAATGTTTTTCTGATACCTACATCACACCAGACCGCATCTCACGATATCTGAATAATTATCCATTAACAGTCACTAATTTCTACACATTACTTGTTGGTTTTATACTGAGGAACTTTTTCAGTAGAAAAAAAATTGGTTTAGAACTTATCCCAAAACTATAGAAATAATAACATTATTGCAAGTAATAAAATTCACAGGTGAACTAGGATTCACCTTTGCACTGCAAATACAGTAGATTCTTATTATCTGCGTTTTCACTCATCTGCATTTACCCCCTAGTTGATTACTAGAGGAGAATGGGAAAGAGTATGGATCAAATCGGCCATAAGAGAGAATGGAGAAGATGGTAAAATAGACTAAAACAGGAATGGACAACAACTGAAAAATTTGGAAAAATTTTTCTGTTAGCTCAAAAGTTGAAAGACAGAATATGATCCAATAATGAACAAAGCATCAACATAAAATGACTGCTGACTCAAACAATGGAAAAACCAGACAAAGCAACTTCCTATAACAATGTTCTTTGAGAAAGCCGAAAGCGCAAACTTCGCTGATTCATCATATCTATTTCTAATTGTGGAATTTATCTTTTTTTTTTTAAATAAATTTTATTCAGTAATTTCGTGCTCCACCTGACCAATAATATATTACAATTAATTAAGGTTTTTAGTTGAGTTGAAATGGCAAATATGAGGGAAAATTCAAAAGGTGAGGTTGAGATAAGAAGTTGATGTCCGAGTGAATCGAGGTCATAATAGCTTAAACGTATGAAGTAGAGCAGCAGCGTATCTAGCCGAAGATCGTGGGTTCGAATCCCGCTCGTGCCATTGACTTTTTTTATCTCAATTAAAAACCTTAATTGTAATAAATTTTATCTTTTTTAGGCCCCTAATATTTTTTTCTAATTTCTTTTGATATCATGTTTAGGAATGATTAGGGAGTCCATATATAACATTGACAATAGGAATATGTGACACAGAAACCTCCTCATATGTAGATATAAGTGATGCTTGGTATGTATAATGCGGATAACGAGAATCTACTGTACAGAACTGGGCACTTGGTCTTGAAAGATACAGTAGATACATTGCGCAGTTCATTGTCCGTTTTAATAATCATTTTTAAACTCATTTAAAAGACAATAAACATTTGTACTTTATTGTTATAAAAAAAATAGATAAATGTAAGTAAAATGGTGGATGTCGATTTGCTTCCAGAATATTTTGAACCGGCACTGGGTACGTCAACACTCGCAGGTGTTTTATATTACTTAAATGTGTTTCTGATTTGAAAGCCTGTAAAGTTGGAGTGTATTTGACTAATATTAAAAAAACCTGCGAGTGTTGACGTACCCAGTGCCGGATCAACTTGAATGTAAGTAGAGTACTGAATGGCTTTTTTCATGGCTTTTGGTACTGGAATAGCTTTTAAGTACTGAATGGTATGCAACTCAATAATGATCTTTCATTAAAGTTAAAGGGTCTTCCATCGCTACCAAGTTACTGGAGGTTTACTCAAGAAGGCATGTATCAGGTTGCTCTCATGTAACTGCGGGGATATGATCGTTTCATTGTTTTGAATGCGCTCCACAATCAACATTCTACCGCTGTTGAGATCGAGCAATGACTTCGACCTGTTAGAAATGTTAATGTCAGTTTACAAACATTCAAGAGCTGGATTAGGTGCGAGAAGGGCTGCCACTGGTCTAGAACTCAATGCAAAGAATAGCTCGATTAAGTTTCACAAGAGATCATTAAATTGTCTGAGCAAAGTAGGATTAAAATCATGTTTTTGGACGGATCACAGTTATGTTTGACATCTTCTGACAGGCAAGAGAGGGGGAGAAACAAGAAAACAATATATCACTGTAACATTTCTACTCCGAAGAAGCTCTGGTGGTGGCTTGGTTTGTGGAGACAATTCTAAACTTCTAGATGTTCATAAAGGGTTCCCTAACATGTATGCAATACACTGAAAACGTATTGTGTACGCCTATTGTATCTGTTTCCATTTGTACACCTATTTTTGAGCTCTTCATAAATATGTTCCGGTCATTACATAAACTATTATGGCAACCCTATCGTAAGTGGAATATGTAGTTCTTGAAAGACTGGTTTTGACCACACCCATAATTTTACATTCTAACCTTTTTAGACAAAATTCCTTACAACATTCAGATAATTATGCTCACATAGATAAATGGTTTCATTTTCATTTACTCATATGAAAATAAATAATTTTTGGTATATTATTCAATTTGATTGGAGTATGCTAAGACAGTTTTTTTTCTTTTTTTAAATAAAAAAAAATGAAGTCAAGCAAATTTACCACACTGAAGATGGCTGAAACGTTACCAGACCTACCATGGGTAGAATAAAATGATCAGTAGTGAACAAAATTCATGTACATCACCCCACAGACCGCAGCAGGAAATAACACGATGTAAAACGGGATTAAAGTCACAATTAAGATCTCCAACGAAACTAGCGTCATTCATGGTTTTCTGTGTTGGTAAATAAAACAAAATCCCCACCTCAGAAGCACGAATTTTTAGTTAAATCAATTAAAACACAAATACCTCCGAATTGCCAGTCGAGATCCACTATTTTGCTCGTCATTTGGCGATTTTCCGTTGTGAAACGGGTACAAACCGCTTTTGAGGGCGTCCACGCACCCAACTCCCAAAGTCCCAACCAGGACCGTTTAGCGTTTCGTTTCCAGTTGGCCACTTACCGCTTTACAGAGCGCGCCGCAAGCGAGGCGAAAACAAGGGCGTAACCTTTCTGGCGGGCAAACCCTCGAAGTAAATAAGCACGGGGGGGGGACTTGGGACTTAAGTCGGTCGACGTCTACCTTTCACTCTGTTGTGTTTCTTATGCAAAATCTGTTTTTGTTTTGTACTAATATAAGTTTTATTATAATAAAAGTTATTTGGGGTTCGTAATGCCTATCCAAGGGGAAAAGGTATTCGGTGTTTCTTTTTAATAATCGTACTCGTATCTGTTTGTACAGTGTTTTTCAATTTGAGTGTTATTTCTAGAGAAAAGTGACCGGGATGAATGGGCTCACGGACACGGACTCGGAAAATTCCGCATTCAAAGACCGAAAATCAAAAAAGTACAGAGGTAAGTTTATTTGCATTTTATACAACACAAGGCTTACATCTAACTCAAATAATACAAAACCTTGTAACAATATTCTTTATCACTTAAACAATAAAACCTATATTCAAAACAATAAAATGAATGAATGTTTGTTAGTAAACACTTGGACTACTCCAAGTTTATTGAATCTATATTTTTGTTACAAAAACTTTTTTATTTGTTTATTCGAAAAAATGTTTAAAAAATGTCTTGGATATGAAAAGTAGTTATAATCTTTACTATGGTAATGATTTTATTTATATTATTTGCTTTTTTAAAGGACGTATTGTCGTTTTTGTATTTATTGTTTGAGGTTTTTTATTATCAAAACTTTTTTTAATTTTCTTCTTTATTTTTACATTAAATTTTTTGAACGTTTCGGGAATTTAACTCAATTTAACACTTAATTAATAGTTAACATTCGTAAATATATAAATATGGCAAATAGATACTGATGATAAACTAGAAAAATATAGATTGTTTTAAAATACACCCTTACAAACCATGACTACATGTATTTTTTAAATAGAAAACTTTAATGCAACAACTGACAAAACGAAAGCATCAAATAAAATAAACATTTTTTGGAATATTTTCCTCTAATAATGACAGTTGTTTACGACACTAAAACTTGTTCTGTTCAACACAGGGATGTATTAATTTTTTAACTAATCAAAATTTATTCTCGTTGAACATGCTTGTTAGCCTACACTAGGCCTTTCATAAATCACTTGACTAAACAAAAAACATCAACAAAAGCAATTTTTTCCCTATATGTTATTATTATTGAATTAGAACAATAAAACATGTTCTGTTCAAGACAATAAGACAAGATGCGTTCATTTTTTAACTGATTAAAATTTATTCTTGTTGAGCATGTTGGTAATTGAACTTATGCAATCCACCATTTTGTCTGTACCCAGTTTATTGAATCTATATTTTTGATATGAAAGTTATTTTTATTTGATTATTTGAAGAATTGTTCAGAAGTTGTCTTGGATATGAAAAATAGTTATAATCTTTATTATGCAACATGGGTTTTTTAAAAGATGTATTGTCTTTTTTTGTATTTATAGTTCATTTTTTTCTGCTTTATTTTTACATTTTTTGGACGATTTGGCAATTTGTGCCCATCTTCACATTAATATTCATAAATGAATAAATAATGGTAAATAAAGCAGAATAAAAATATAGAAAAGTTTTTTCAATACCCCCCTCCCACAAACTATGAAAAAATTTTTAAATAGAAAACTTTAATGCAACAATGACCAAACAAAAGTATCAAAGAAAGTAAGCATTTTTCGTAATATTTTCCACAAATAACGACAATTGGCTAGAACAATAAAACTTGTTCTGTTCAAGACAATCAGGTGAATATGTTTTCATTTTTTAAATTATCCAATATTTATTCTCATTGGCCATATTTATTAGTCACTGCTAGGACTTTCACAATTTGTTAATTTATTTTTTTATATACAAACTTTTGTGAAATGCTTGACAAAATGGCAGCATCAACCAAAACATTTTTTTCTTCAATATTTGGTCATTACTCAATTAGATCATTAAAACTTGTTTAAGACAAACAAGAAGTATGTATTCATTTTAGCCAAAACTTGATTAATTAATTTAAAAATTTAGATTTAATTAATTTATTATGTTTTTTTAATTTAAATTTTTGTTGTAGAATCTAATTAGATTTGAAGAAGTGTTTGGACTTTATGGAATAAATTTTTTCGTACAACAAAACAAAAATATAATATTTTTAATTTGAAGGCTTTATGGCTTAACAGGAACACATGGTCTTTGGATGGGTATTGTCCCCATGCCACGCAAACATCTCATTTTGATTCCACGTTTAACATATTACATAAGTTTTGCCAAGATATCATCTCGTCTATTCTTGGGGCAACCTCTCTTCCCATGCTTTTTAATAGGTCACAATTTAATGGTCTTATTCCTGTTTCATTCTTGTTGTTATGCCCTTTACCACTTTCTTTCCTCCCTTCTATTTTTTCTTATAAAATCTATTGTTTTAATTTTTAATATGCTGTTTATGAATAGTGCTGGTTTAATGAATATTGATCAAATGCAGGAAAATTTATTCTCTTTACTTACCATTATTCGTGTGTTATTTAAGACCATGAGGATGCATACAGGCCTTTGTCTGAAAAAGAAATTCAAGACATTTTAATGAATGGTGATGTTGATGACGATGAATCTTCAAATGATGACCATTATGCAGATAGAAATAAGAATGAATGGGAGGTGGACAAAATTAAAACTCCAAATAGCAAAACTGATGCACTCGGCCTACATGCAAGTGCAAAACGTTCCATAGTATTTTCTTCCCCATCACCAAGGTTTGTGTACCAATGTTTTTTCTTCTTCATATTGTTAAACTTCTAATAAAACGATGTTATTACTGTAGAATTTATTTTCTAGGAAGGAGAATTACAAAGTTTCTCCTTTGAAACTGAAAAGAAAACTGGAATACGCTGTCGATAAAGTGTCATCGCCTTCGACTAAACATGCACAGAATGTGGTGATTATATGCATAATTTACTTTTCTCTCGATTGTTTAACCGACTCTTGAATTAATAATTAATTTTCTCATCTCTTCTATAATTCTAATGTTTCGGTGTAGGTTTCACCAATAATAATAAAACGTAAAACTGAAATTCAAATATTAACTCCTTCCAAGCTGATAACTCCATCATCTAACATTGTAAGTTAACCATTTTATCTTATTAAATTTAATAATTCTATACTTCTCCACATTATTTTTTCAAGACCCAAAATTATTTTTCATGGTAATGTGGACAACAAATGCAACTTTCTTATTTATCCATTTATTTTTTTGTAGTCAATTAACCAAGTTACTTCTTTCAATTAATTATTCTTTTTTGTAAGGTTTTAAGATACAAATTTCTTAATTTTTTTAAAAATTTATTTTAAAGGTTTCAAGTTTAATATTTTAATTTTCAGGTAAATGGAAGTGAGGACAGGATGTATTTGGATTCACCACTTAAACGAACTCCTGTATGTACCACATATTTATTTTTAAACTGTTGGTATCATTATTTATATTAAATTTATTGTTATTGTTAGATGGTTTTAGTAAATAGGAATAGTGAAGATGTAACCACTACTCCAAAAAGATCTACAAGAAAATTGGTACATATAAATAAATTTACATTTTTTGGTTTTTATACATTCAAATTATATTTAAAACTTTTATTCAATGGGGAAACAACTTTTTAATGTAATATTTGTTGTTAGATGACAGATAATGAGGTTATACGTAAAGAAGAAACTACAACTCCAAGAAGATCAACAAGAAAAGTGGTACTTTTTGTTATATATCATTATTATTATGTTATAACATTATAAAATAATATATGTATATTTTTCAAACATAAAGTATTAACCTGATCATCCATTAGCACCCAATATCTAATAAGTTAACTGTTTCATCATAATAATCCATGCTCTAAATAAAAAATTTCAATACTACAGTGGAAGCTTTGAACCTTTTTTGAATGTAATTATTTGTAATGGTCCATAATCTTAAGAAACTTTGATAATTTATTTATTTTTTCCCTGATTCTAATGAGTTGAAATTTAACTTTTGTCATTCTAGATGTCATCGGTAAATGGCAATACTGGAAATGCCAGGACACCAAGAAGATCCACACGGACACCGGTATTTTATTTTACTTTTTCAGATATGTATAAAATATGCATCGATCTTGAAAAAAATATTATTTTTAGACAATACGTAACAATGAATGTTATAATTCATTTGAACAAGTAATGAAGACAATAAAAGGTTCAGGGAGGAAATTGAGAGAAAGAAATGAAGAGGTAAGAAAAAATAAATAAAACGTTCATTATCATTATTATATTTCGGTCAATTTATTCACTTTTTATTAAATATATATATATATATATATATATATATATATATATTGTGGTTAAAAATATTTGTTGAAAAATATCAGTAAGACCTATGAATTGATGATCCTGTTGGATGAACATCTTCAATCATCAGTGGTCAGACCAGGATCAAAATTAAGCAACAAACAAAATATATTTGTTGAGAATTTTATTTACTTGTTTATTTTTAATTTGGAACTTTTTGTTTGGAAGGATGGTTATTTACCCTTACTGCTTGGATTATCATCTGATGAAGAATCAGAAGAAATGGTAATTATAATCTTACATGGTTTGTTTTTAATCTACAAACTCAATATTTTTTAGAATATAACAGAAAGAGGCCTAAAATCACTTAGAATAGACGAAGATAAAGTTGAAAACACCAAGAAAACTTCATCAAAAAGAAGTAAACTGTTGTCTGAGGTTAAAGACAAAAATTCAAAGAGTGAGGAAGCTACTTCACCCAGAAATTCCAATAAAAGAAATAAGAATGAGAATATTAGACTTTCCAGTTCAGCAAAAGAGACAACAAATTCCGATAAATACATTCCGGTAAAAAGTCAGAATAAAATTGATGATGGTATTGAACCGTTAGAATTGAAATCTCCGCGGAAATTGATTGTAAAAAGTGACAGCGATGACGACATAACTTTTATCAGTTCTCCGAGAGTGTTGAGAAGCTGTTCTGCTAAGTCACGTACTGATGCTACACCAAAGCGAGTAACTAGGAGCAGCATAGCACCTTCTCCAAGGACACCGTCACTCAGAAAGCGTGTTTTAGAAGCCAACACTCCAAAGGTTACTCCAAAGAGCGCAATAAATATAGAAGAGTTAACAAAAACACCGGTTTCAAGCTCAAGAAGTCCATCAGCCAGGAAAAAGCTCATGTTGACACCAGCTACTCCCCACTCTCTAAAGGTAATAGGTGCCTTGTTTTCTTCAATAACACATCTAACAAAATTCTTTTCTCAAAGAAAATTGGTCATGGGTTCCTAACGCCAGTTGCTGCTGAGAGAGACAGCTGTACAATAAAGGTTCCAAAGACAGGTTTGGATTTTGCAAGGTCCCAACTTCAGGTTGCCACACTTCCCAGCTCGCTGCCTTGTCGGGAGAAGGAATTTAGCAATATAAAATCCTTCTTGCTAAGGAAACTAGAAGATATGACGGGAGGGTGAGTTAAACCGTAAACTGGTTTTATTTGTACAAAAAATTAATTAATAAATAAAAATTGTTAATTTTTAGGTGCATGTACATTAGTGGGGTTCCTGGTACTGGGAAAACAGCCACAGTCCACACGGTGGTAAAAACACTCCAGAAGGAATCAGAAGATGATGAAATTCCGGCTTTTGATGTAGGTTTGATAATTAATCCTTTGTAAGTTGCTTATAACATTTTGTCCATGTAGTTTGTTGAGGTGAATGGATTACGACTTACTGAGCCGAGGCAAGCTTACGTGAGGATATGGCAGACGTTGACCAAGAATAAACTCACTCCGGAGCAAGCCTTGAAATCCCTTGAGAGTAAATTCAATGGAAAAAACAAAAGATGCTGTATTCTTCTAGTTGATGAGGTTTTTTTAAATTAATTATTTTTAAAAAAATTTACATTAGACTCATATTTAAAATTATATTTTTTGTAAGTTGGATTACTTGTGCAACAAAAGGCAGGATGTAATATACAACATCTTGGATTGGACTACAAAAAGAAACTCAAAACTAGTCGTTCTAACAATAGCAAATACCATGGATTTACCAGAAAGGACGCTCAAGGGAAAAGTTACTAGTAGAATGGTACAGTATTGTATTTGTAACATATGTCTTTTTTAATTTTCAGATAAAATAGATTAATTTTTTGTTAATTTAAAAACAGGGATTGACGAGATTAGTGTTTCAGCCATATACCTTTCAGCAATTACAACAGATTGTCATGAATAGGCTGAATGGCTGCACAAGTTTTCAGGCTGATGCTGTCCAACTTGTAGCAAGGTATGTTCTTCATTACATACATAAAATTTGTTCTATTGAGATTTTTTTTATTTATTTGTGTTTTTAATTAGAAAAGTAGCCGCTGTTTCTGGAGATGCTCGCAGGGCATTAGACATTTGCCGTAGGTCGACAGAACTTTTAGAATCAAAATCAGAAGTAGTTACTGTTCAACATATACAGAAAGCTTTGAATCAGATTTTCACTGGGATTCGAGTTCAAGCAATAAAGTAAGTTGTAAAATTGTTTCTTCAATGTGATCTAAATAAATATCGAAACGTTGGCACGATAAAAAAAATGGTTTTTCTAAACCTACATCACACAAGACTGTATCCCATGATCTCCAAATAATCATTAATTAACAGACACTAAATTCTAATGAATAATTACAATAATGATAATCACGCTGAGATTGTTGCTAGTCTGACTCCATTATTATTATTATTATTAGCCATACAAGCCTATGGGGAAATTTTAATTTATGAAAAAAACTCACAATTTTAATTAAAAAAAAAAAAAGAAACAGAAATAAATTTTATAATTTTATTAAATTTATTGTAACTTGGCCTTCCGAATTAAGAATTAAGAAAAGAAAATCAAAGCTTGGATAGCAATAGGATAAATTAGGTTACGAGTGAATGTTTGGAGTCAGAGTTTTATAGCACTCAGAAGAGATATAGCAAACCTAAAATAGAATTTTTGGATGTTAGGGCGTGAAATGACCTTAGCCGTTAAAGCCCTTAAAAACTAATAATAATAATAAAAAATTTAAAGGAAATGCAGCCAAGTTGCTCAGTTGATACTGAGGTCCCTGAGAGATGAAGTTATTAGGACAGGAGTCGAAGAGTCTACAGTTAGTCTTATGCTTCCACAACTTATTGCAGTCTGCGCTATGGAGAGTAAGTTTTTTTAAAATATTTAAATAAAGTGATCCAAATATTCTAATATTTTAATTTGGTTTTCAGGCTGCCCTACTCCAACTATTGGAGAGATTTTGAGCGTGTGCTCAGGGCTAGCTAACTCTGGGCTGATAATTATTGAGAGAGGAAGAGGCGACCTTAATACAAAGCTCTCTTTAAATGTTAGCCCTGATGACATTCACTATGCCCTTAATTGCTAAATTTGGAGATTTTATCTTATTTATATTAATAGGATCTTCACAAAAATGTTTCTCTTCTGTATATAATAATTGTATATTTAATATTTAATGATCCATCACAATTATTATTTTGCATGCATCTTGTTTCTTTTGTTTTCTATGATGTTTTAGAATGTAAATAATTTTTGTAAATTAATTATTTTAAAAATTTTGTATAGCTTCAAAATCCTAATTTTTATTGTATATATTTTGTTATTTGTATTTTAAAGTTAGCCTCTTTCTTAAGCTAAGTTCTTATAACATTTTTGTTCCAAATAATAAAACACGCATAATTTAAAGCTTTGATTATTTAATAAGTTACCAAGAAGTTTATGAAATTGTTCATGTTACTTTTAAAACACTTAAAAAGGTAATTTTTTTTTAATTTACAGTACATTACAACTACCTTCAATTTCGATGAGATAGGAAATATATACAAAATTAAAGACGAGTAGAGAAATCCCATTGTTAATCCAATGCGATGAAGAGGTCGATACCAATACCTATGAAAAGAATTGGAGACTTCATTTAAAAAAAATCTTTTGCGTTTTTTAAATCTTTCAATTTAGTTTGTTTATATAGATGTGGCTAGCGAGGTTAACTAATACAATTGTTTAGGTGAAATTTTATTAGTAGGTATTAATCAATAATCTCAATTTTAAATTAGAAGCTAAAAGCAGATCTAAAGTGCTGCTAATTTATATTTCTGCAATGCACAAAGTGTGTTTTATATTATATACAATTATTTGCAATATATCAAATTTGACTTGTAAAATCAAGTTTCTCGATGAAACAAGACTCACCAATGTGCTTTTGGCAGTGAACCGGGGGGGGGGGTTACAATAGCTCTTAAAGGGTGCAGTATACCATACCCTGGAAAAATTACGTTTACATCTTGAAAACCAACTGGTTGAGGATCGAATTTCCTTTATTTCTATCGTGGTCATCATTGTCCACCACTTTGCCATAAACACGGTAATATTTCATACAATTCAATCACCTCAACAATAAAATCTCGATTGGATGTCATTACCAGTAAATAATAAACGTTTTTAAGAATGTACGACGGAGTTGTTTGCCCAGTGACAGAAAGACAGACTGCACCAAAAAACGCGGGTTTTTCCCATTCACGAACGCACCATGCCGTCGTCGCGCCGTAGATATTTGAAGTGGCGCGATGGAGTTTGAACCTGCCGAATATTCGGCAAGCCGGGCACTCCAGTTCAGTTTTGCCATTGACGTGATTTTTGGAACGGCGTCGCTCCGTTTGGCCTGCTAGGAGCGATCGTGAATAGCCACGTGAACCGCTAATTGAATGCAAGGCTGCTGGTTTCGAACCCGGGACCTTTTCTTAGTGATGAGCGCCATGTCAACGCCTAAACCGTTGCGGCCACCGACGCCCCCCTAGGCAGCTTCACCGTTAAGCATTTAAAAAATTCCATTCTTTTAATCATTAAACTTATTAATTCAGACATTTTTAAGTAGCTATAAATTGGTATTGTTCATCCGGAACCACAACGCATTCATTACTTTTATTACAAATGACTATATACTGTAATAATGATCAGTTTTATGAATAATATAAAAGTAGAATGAAATGTAATATGTATATATGGTTATTTCCTCATTTTGGTCCTTCTATTTTCTCTGTCAAACGGAATTTTTCGGTCTTTGGCCATCATCAGTAGTGCGTTTGTTTTATTAAATTACAGATTTATATAAGCTCAAATGAGTGAGATAATTAGAATCGAGTGTATCATTTCTCGCAGTCTACTGGCAATGCTAGCATTTGTAATTTACAGTAAATTACAGGTAGGCCTCTAGAATCACCCACCCGGGTGTTGGCAGTCCGAGGTCAGACCTCTGTCTACCCGTCCTGCCAACGGAGTATGCTCCATGATGGTCATTTCAGCCCCATCGCAATCAGGCCCTAAATCCAAATCCAATCAATCACTCTTAAATACTTTCTGTCCTGTTGGCACACCATTCACTTAATTAGGGTGGTCGATGAGTTCTCAATATTCTGCCATCGACACTTTTACTCTGTACATTCAATCTAATAAATGCATTCACTATCAACGCACTCTAGGGTATACAGCAATACCATTAACACCCAATAAATCATACCTGTTTCCTCCACGAATCCGAACAGAGGATCCGAATCCTTGTTGCCGTGTTGAAGATTCTCATATCATTCCTGCACGTTTTATATAGAGCCAAAGAGTTGCACTCTTCAATTAGATGGAGACACATCGAGCAACCTTTCTCCCATGCCAGACACATACTCGAGCTTTGGCCCAAAAGTAAGTGTCCGTGTGTCAACCTCGCATGGCCTTATACCGAGTGATCCTTCTCCTATGGGTCAGATCCTCCGAGGGCTTTTGAAACCTGAGTCTGTTATGGTACTACATTTTCAACTAACAAATCTGATGATGACGATACAGGCAACGATGATTGATTTTAAGCCGGCTATCTTGAAAGAAATCCATAATTAAAACAGATCATAGGTGAACTGAATAAAACAAATTATGTATCATTATAAGGAAGTACCATACTAACATCCCTAACCGAAAGTGGGACTTTTTTGGACAAGATACAGCACAAACCTTCCAATGACAAAATAAATCAGTAGGATAGGAAGATCAACATGATCTGTTGTCCAGTCCTGTCGGTGGCGGCAGAGACCATGTCGCCGTTGGATAACACCGCGGTGCTCTTCACTGAGAGTGGAGGCAGGCCGACACGTTTACTTTGAACAAATTCGATTGCTTAAAGCAGCCAAAAACCTCTGCCAGAATAGTGGTGCATGGAATAATGGAACAGGTTCTTGGTTTTATTCTGTTGTTCTCCGGAATGATCAATGAGGACCGGCGGGGGCATTCGTATTGCGGTGTTAGAGGTGAAATTCCTTGATCGTCGCAAGACGCACTAGAGCGAAAGCAATTGCCAAGTATGTCTTAATTGATCAAGAACGAAAGTTAGAGGTTCGAAGGCGATCAGATACCGCCGTAGTTCTAACCATAATGATCCTATGTTATTGATAAACAACAACCAAATCATTTTTCTTATTTGACATAATTCACGAAGAAATTTCTGATTTATTTATAACTGGAGATTTCTATGCCTAATATAAAAGTTGGAGCAAATGTAGCGAATAGATATGAAATGTTTGCCCTCACTTTTGAGATAATGGTTGTTGACATTATCTTGACAATCTAGTACGTTGAACCAAGTCGTTCTTTAATGAAATAAACAACAGATGGAATTTGTCTAGAACCGATGATTCGTGTGCATCATTTTTGATCCAGAGCCTGTGTCTGTACTGTACAAACTCTTTATACATATGCAATTGAAGAATTTAAAACTCTAATTTTAATTAAAGGTGAATGCCAGGGTACTGACAATCGGGGAATAAACTCGTAGTAGAAATATTTAAGGTGTAATGAGTATTTCAATTTATTGGCTGGGAACGATAAATCTACTCATAAACTGGTTCTATGCAGCAAAGTAATCAACAACAATATAAAATCAGTTATAAGTAGAACTACCGTTTACAACAGTTATCCGATTGACACTTGTTCTTTTTACTGTAGGATCAGTTTGAGAAATGAGTTCCTCACTGATGATGCCTTGAAGCCGATACGGTTGAGTGAATGATATCAAGTTACCATCAATCAGGAACTGTGTTTAGAAAAGCATGGTTGTTTGGTTAAACAGAATTTTTTATTTAGAAAATAACCTTTTCATTGTTGATAGTGCCTTTAATGTTCTTATGTTTCTTAAGCTTTTTTTTTAGTCTTTACATAAAACGCATTAGTTTATGCGGAATAACTGTATAAACACATAATAAAAATAATTATTCAGGATATGATTCATCAATCCTATTCTTATAACGCGAATGAAAACTTAATTTTATTTAGAACAGCAAAATTAATAGAGCGAAAAGCCGTTTAGTTTAGATGCTTTAGGGATGGTTAGCTGTATTTCTTTAATAATTTGTGCTTTTAAACTTTGCATTTTGCATTTGATAAATTTATCAACTTCCGCAAACTGATTCAAACCGGAATCGTTCTTGTCGCGTTAGCCCTACTTGCGTCTTTAAATTAAAATCCATTGTCATGTTGCTTCGGCGTGTCAAACATGTGGGGAGGCAGGGAACGACGCGAAGCATCGGTGCACTTACGAACCGACATGTAATTTATGCCGTGAATGTAGACAATCCCATTATATTAACTTACCAAATAAAAACATTTCATCGGAAAAAAAGATGTTAAGCAATTGCATGTGTTTCAACAGTTTTTCCCGAAAATCCCAACGTTATGACGGACTACTACTGTTTCATCCACACGCTCATTCTTCCTTGAGGAGGGTAAGCCTTTTCTGCAAGTTTAACATTTTTGGAAAGCCACTGAAAAATTTGTTGCTCAGATTTAATATAGAATATAGAAACACTTTCATCCAGCTTTTATTGGCTAGCGATCGGTGAAAACCTTTTTTTCGTCTTTTTAAACTCGATTATTAGCTCAACTGTAGTTGCAGTTACACTTTGATCTTGAGGTGCAGTCTGGTGTGACGTAGGTTTTAGAAAAACATTTCCTTTATCGTACCAACGTTTCGGTCTTTATTGTGATCATCTTCAGGGCTCAAAGTGTTTGTTCTGGTGTTGAGAGTGCCCACGACGCATAGGAATGGCACATCTACACAGAGAACAAATACTTTAAGCCCTGAAAATGATCACAATAAAGAACGAAACGTTGGTACGATAAAGGAAATGTTTTCCTAAGACCTACGTCACACCAGATTGCATCTCACGATCTCCAAATCCAAAACACACACACACACACACACACACACAAAATATGACTGGAAACATGTAGTAGAGACAAACGCCCAGCGGCGTTCCGCACTTAATCAGATTGTTAACACAAACAAACAAAGAGTGTCTTCTTTTTCAGTAGGCTGTGTGATCGTGGAGTTGGTTGTATCTAGGCAATTTCTTGCATCAGTTGGGTGGGATGTGCCATGATGGACCGGTGGTGTCTGTTGGTATCATTGATCACCGTGTAAACATAATGGATGTCCAAGCCTTATGGATAGTTTGGTTCCAAACATACAGCGTATTTGTTATTAACCGGAGGGAGACTGTGAGCCTGTGTGTGTGTGTGTGCCTTCGATGTCGAGTAAGTATGATGGCACATTAGCTTATGGATCAGTGTAGCCCTAGATACCGCACCGATATTTTTAGAAATTATGGGTTCTCCTTGCAACAAAATTGCTTAATTTGGCACGAGGCGACGGTAACTGAACTGCTTGTAACTTAACTATGTTCACCTTTTACACACAATGCTTTACACTAATGTTCGTGAATTCCTGTAGCATGGACTGGGCTTCTGCACTGGTATCATAGTAGCAAAATGGGCTGTTCTTTTTCTTGCACGTGTCTGATTCGGTGAAAAACAAAAAATTAATCAATTTTACAAACTGTCATGATTGAAGCAGGTCATTCGAAACTACACTTTTATTAAGCAATAAACTGTTTTGCGATTTGAAATTAAATATTTAAAACATACTTTCTATAGTCCGCTATTTTCATTTAAATAAATTTTGAATTAATCTTATTAAATAAAAGGGTGGGTCAAACCAACACTTTCTTTACACATCATTTTTACAGAAGTTAATTTACTTTTACGTCCTACTTTTCTTCGTGAAAGACTATGAAGTATGAATGTGCTGAACTGTTCACTGCAGTGAGCAAAGCATGGGTGTTCTAAAAGCATAAAACATAAATAGTAACTGTTTAAAAAAAGACTGTCTTTGGCTTTTCCGAACGTAATTCCAGCTTAGAAATTATAAATGATGGGGTGAGTGTGGAGTTCAATCCTTTATAAAAAAGATGGTTCCTACACACGTTAAGAGTAACGTAATAAAGTAATGTAAAGGTCCCGGGTTCGAAACCAACGACCCTGCATTCGAACCCGACATGCCTACAAATGGGCAAAAACACCGACACCCTGAGGACTTGACCTCTGCTGTTGCGAACCCTCGTAAAATAAAAAATAAATTACGTCATCGTCGACTGGGTGACTACTTTTACAAAATATAGGCTTTTCCAGCCTTTTAGAAAATATTATCTTAAAAAAATTCTTTTCCCAATTGGGATAAATGGTAAATTTGACTACTGTTAAATTGTGAGATTCTTTTATTGGGGTGTGGGAATTAATGAATCTGAGGGTTGGTCGTTTACAATAAATTTATCTATTCTCGCTGTTTTGGTCTGACGAATTATATGGAATGAAAAAAAAGTTTATAGTTGTTTGATCAAATAGTTATAGCAGTGGCGAAAGGCGTCTGACCAAACCAGCTAGGATAGACAGACCAAAATGATCGGAAACTACCAATTCGTAGGTTTATGACCACAGACCGCATGGAAAAATCTCACAGTTTAAAATATAATTTGAGAGATTTCCTATTGAGGTCTGCGGGGTAAAGACCTGTACCTTGGTCGGTTCCAATTCCATGGTTTTCGGCCTTTCACTCTCTTCAGTTTGATTTGTTTATTTATTTATTTTTTTAAGTCGTTAGTAGCCTTTTTGTTTGTAGTTTCTTTTACCCAAGAGAAACACTGCTATATTTTGTTTTTCTCGATATTTTGCTTAACTAACGTAACGTTAGGCTCTGATGGTGTGAATTTTTTTGTAGTGTTTATCTCCTTTTCTTTAATTATCTTTTTTATTATAGATTCGGCATAGAAAATATCTGGATTGCCACATTAAAGACATTCACAGATTTGTTAGCAGGAAGTATGGCGCCATCGTTTGTAAACACAATTACAGACACTTCAAAATTCTTGGTCCAGTCTTGAAAACTGTTTTCACAACAATAAATTATTTCTCAATTAAAAAAATGTAAACTTGTTATTTTTTTATCACTCTAATGTTTCTTTATATTGTTATAAAATTTAAGGACTTAATTTTGAACGAAGTGAGCCTGTACAAGATCTTGAAATTCTTTTAACCCTAACTTTAAAGTAAAAAGGGTTTTACAACTCAAGAATCATGACGATGAGATTAAAGAATTCACTAATTTCGTGGCCCGTTTGACCAATTAATATATTACAATGAATTACGGTTTTTACTTAAGATAAGAATCTTAATTGATTGTAAAGAATAATGTCGTGTTGTGTTGATTTATCTTTACGTGACAATCCTTTTAGCAGTTTTTGAATTATGGCCATTTTAATTAGATATTCCGGTAAGGACTTATTTATTTATATTGTTTTAACAAAAATTTATAAGGGATCTCTAGAGTGCTAAAACGAAATTTCGTATTAGTTAAAATTAATTGTGAGCTAATTTACTTGAAAAATATTTGATTTGCTGATGAATCAAATATGGATTGAAAAAAGCTGGGTTTTTTTACATGACCTATTATCCGACCTTCGAGAAGGAAAATTCAAAAGTTATTGATAAATTTTGATATCCTTACTATATTTTATTATAATGTACATAAAAAATGCTGTGAGTTGATATATTTACATAGCTGATTTGAACAAGTAGACCGGCGAAATAAATGAAGTATTAAAAAACAGAAATTTTCAACTTAAATTTTTTTAATTATTTAGAATTCGTGGGATGCGGTCAAGTGTGATGAAGGTTTCAGAAAAAACATTTTGTTTATCGTGCCGACGTTTCGATCTTTATTGAGATCATCTTCAGGGCTCAAAGTGTTTGTCTTTTTGTGTAATTGTGCCATTCTTGCGTTCTTGAGAGTTAAATTTTTTTCCGAAGCCAGAGCCTATCACAAGAATTGGCGTATATGTGTTCGATATTTTCTAGCGTAGAACCACAAAAAAAAAAAAAAAAAAAAAAATGTTTGGGCCAAATCCGTGACCCACAAACCTGGTAGTCAAACCCCGTTAATTAAAACTGCCGTCGAACCAAATATTTTAGGATACATTCTATCCCAGGTATTAAATTCTGCTTTCGGTCAGTGATATCGAAAAGGTTGTAAGGTCAAAATGCTTTCGTGGAACCAGTTCAAAATAGTAAGCAATTAAACACATATAATTTTTTGTACGTTGTCTAGTTTTACTGTTGTTATTTTTTAATTCAACGGTTTTATATAGATGTTAATATGCAAAGAATCAGAAAGATATTGATCAGAATTGTAACAAATTATATAATTCCTTAATTTACACACCGACTGATCATGTTTCTTAAAAAATTTATCAAGTAATTCTGGAACTTTTTTATTTATTTATTTTTGAGAGAGAGAGAGTGAGAGAGAGTGAGAGAGAGAGAGAGAGGGGGGGAGAGGGGGGAGTGGGAGGGAGAGGGAGCGTAGGAACATTTTGGAGTGTAGAATTACCAAAACACGTTTTGTACAAATCCGTCACTCACGAACCTGGTCGTCCCTTTGTTAGTAGATCCCAAGTAACGAATGCTACTGAGGGAAACAAACATTGTTGATTTGAAGAGGATTAAAAAGTCTTTTTTAAAAGATAGTTCTTACAGTTTTGTAATTTCAACTGTCCGGAGTCTAACCTAACCACGTCTCTCAACATGAAGTATAAAATTCGAGAGACGTGGTTGTAAATTCTTGAAACTGATGATGAGTTTTAAGCTTGAAATCTGGATAGATGAAAACAACAAATTGCGAGTAAAATTTAACTTTAAAAAAAATTAAACAACATACCCCGCCTTTATCACTTCTATGATGATTAAAAAGTGTTAAAATTCCTACAAAAGAATAAATACATCAATAATAAACAGTTTATTGTATAGAGGGGTAATTATAAGAAAACATGAAAAACCTGCATTATTTTCTCGACTTAATTAAGTGAAATATGATGAGAAAATACGCGTTTTTGAATGTTAATTAAAAATTTAAAACAAAATTAAAACAAATTTTACCTTTTTTTAATTTAATCTTTTCCGTTGGGTATTTAAATTGTTAAACATTTTTTTAGACCAAGGCTCAATTATTAAACGTTCAAAAAACGAGAACCGAACGTTAAACGTTTAAAAAAGAATATATGCAAATATACACAAATCAAGTTATATTACAAGTGGATGAAATTTTTTGTCTGTCAGAATATGATTTGAACTAATAGAAATGATTAATGATGGAGTAGGTGCGGTATTCAATTCTATTTTTAAAAAAGATGGTTCCTACTCACAGTAAGTTGTTTTCCAACGATCTGGATTTCGAGTCCTTAGCTCATCATCAGATTGTAGAAAACCTTCGCTGGAAAAAATCGCTGGAAAACAACTTATTGGGAGTAGGAACTACCTTTTTTAAAAATTATACGATCTGTGCCGCTGTGTCCTGCCGTTGCGTCACTGGTGTGAGGAATGGGGATGAGGGCACGTTGCGGTGGACGGCTCCACTTTCGTCAGTAAGCCGTTAGGGCCGACACTTTACGATTGACTCGAAACTCGAAAGCGAGTGTTGAACCCTGGCATCGGCTCATCTTCCCTCTTCTCACTCGGAGTGAAACGTCCGACGGGCCAAAAACGTCTGTACGTGTTTCAAGAATCGACTGTGCCACTTTCGTCCCTGGATCGAATCGCGTTTTCTCTCGTACCGACGGGATTCACCAGCGATGTGCGGGCCCGTTCCTTCCCGAGCCGCGACCCCGCTGTTCCCAGAGTTGCATAATTCGCCGAATCCTCTCCAGACCTCTCGCAACTGCTGACAGAACGACGAGATAACGCCGACCTAAAGAGAGAACAGTGCAGTTTCTTCATAGATTCCGTCGGGATGGACACTCTGACGCCGCCTTCAATCTGAAGTCGCTCGACGCACGACATCCGCCTCCAGAAACCGTTCGGGGAAGGTGAGAAGACACGAATCATGTCTCAGAAAAATGAACCTGGATGTTGATAACTTGGTGAGTCTTTCGTTTTACCTCTTTCAACCCTCTTGAGGTGATACCTCTCTCTTATCTCCGTGGTAACACACTCGTCGTACACACACACGCACGCTTCCCACTTGTCTGAAGAGTGCTACCAAATCCACTTCATTTTTTTCCCTCCTTAGGGTCGGATATGAGAAATTAACACAATGATTTACAGAAGTTTCACTGGATGAATGCTATTAAAATATGGGGAATCATTCGACCAAGAATTAACTAAATTTACACCAGTTAACCAGTAAAGTTTTGTTTAAATAATTAATAATAATTGCCATAATTAAAATGAGTTCAGAAATATTTTATTCAGGGAAATAGTCTTCATTGGCATCTACAACCTTCTCCCAATGAGTTGCTAGTCCTATTAAACCCTTATTAAGCTGGATTCCACTGCACGAAACTCGCACAACTTGTCTCATGTTGTGGAGACCAGGACTGTGAAACTTTTAATGTGAAGATTTTGGGATGTGCCGTCCAGCTGTAGGTTTTGTGGGTGCATCAATGTGTTTCATGTTGTTTGTTTCTCACTGTGTAAACATACTTGTCTCGTGTGAGGTGAACAAGGAGGAATGCTTTCGAATCATCCGAATGCCTCACAGCTAATGGGATGGTAAAGATAAAAAATGTATAAAATAAAATAATAAAACAGCTCTACTTTGTCTATGTTTTTTATGTAGAGGAAAGCCATGATAGCAAACACTCACTTTGTTTCGCCTCTATATTCCAAAATGTTTCACGTAGTGAAATGGTCAATATGATATGGTGTTTCGTGAGGAATTCTCATGTTTAGTTGTGCATGCAATTTTTTTTTTTTAGCAGTGGAAACCCAGCTTTATAAAAGTTCCAGCCCCAGGACTTTAAAAAAAACACCATCTGTTGGTGATTTTGAACTCCTAATTGCGCATGTGTGTATTCTGTTGGTTTCCAAAACCAAGCCTAATGGAATGTCATTCTGGCCGTATGAGGTCTCGCATATCCTGGGAAAATTTCACTTTTTCTATTCACTATGGGAGGTTGCTTATGGACCAGGACAAGAGATACTAGTTGATTTCTTTAGTTAAAGACCTGTAATGGTAGGTGACCAAATACAATGCACCAAATACAAGTTTTTCTTTTATGTTTTATGATGTTGTTTCTTTTATGATGGGTTCTGAAAATGAGCAAACTGCTTGAAACATGAACACTACTGTAAAAAAGGGAAAAAAAATTTTTAAATAAAAACAGCAATGTGCTCATTATTGTAAAACTAACCCCACAAAATAAAATCTACACAATTTCATGTGGAAAAAGAAGAAAACAACTCAAACTATAAACAACAATCTTGTATATTGTGTAGATTTTATTGTGACAAACAAAAATATTTCTCTTAATATTCATCATCGACGTAATTATAACGGGTTTATTTTGCAAAGCCATTCTTAAAAAACTTCAAAACAAATGACAAGTGTAAAATGTGATTTATTTTATTCGATGCGTGACTGTATGTTATAGCGTTGGGGGTTTCACAGTTGGCGGCAATAAATTCTGTTAATAGATTTTATGTTACTTAGCACAAGGCCAAGTAAAACATTCCAACGTATTTTTACAAATTTCATCTACTTATTTATGTTCAAAAGTATTGCTCATAAAAAAAAAAAAATTAAAAAAAAAAAAATTGGTAGTCAGTTTCTCTTTTGAGTATTGCAACCTTTCATATTAACTGAATTCTGTAAACTAATTAAAAATTTGTCCTATTTACGGAAGAGAATAATCATGAACATAAATAACAATTGTATACACATATATAAAAATTATAATTTCGTTTATAATAAACGTAAATGTTCTACTATTATTACTTGAAGATTACCTATTTTTTAAATTTTTATTTCAATCATTTCTTTTTATGCTTTCAAAAGGGGTTTTTAAGGCATAATTTGCATTGTTTTAAATTTTTTGTTATGAGAGTGTTTATTTCTTCATACATAAATAGATGTATTAATATGGTTTATTCTCCTCCTTTCATGGAATGCAAATATTGCTTGCTACATGAACTACAAAGAAAGAAGACTCAGTCAGAAACTGATGCAATCTCACCAGCTATGTCGTTAGCCTAAGTTAATGGACTTGCTTGTCCATTCTTACACGATAAAATGCTTTTCGTTGTGTCGATGAAACCCAAATTTGATAGTAAAGTTTATTATTTTTTCAAAACTGATTTGCATGATAATTATTTTCTATGGACGCTTCATTTCAAAAGGTTGCCCCATCTCTGGTCGATTTAAGATATTAAACTGTATATCATTGCAGAAAAATAGTCGTAAAATTACAAGAAGATTTGTAAGTTGGTATTAATTTACTCATACATTGAGTTAAAAGATGAGACATAATATCTGTCATTATTACAATTGAGGTTTGTGTAATCTTATTCCTTATGAAGAGTTAGCGTTTGTAATGTAAAGATTATCGGAAGGGGTGGATAAATTATTAAAGTTGGCTTGAAACAAGCTTAACTGAATGAGTTCATACACCAATCTGTTTAAACATTTTTCTTAAAAGGATTGATAAATTGTGATGTTTAAAAAACTTCATACTAGTATTACTAGTACTTACACTTTTATTTCTTACAAATGTATAATTTAGCTATGATGGGTTACATACAACTTCTTAAAGCTACTTAATTAGTTATACATTGTTCATAGTTTTTCTAAGTATTAACAAATGGTATTCAAGTGGAGTTCAAGCTCAATACAATCTAGTTATGTAATTTTCTTTTGTACACATTTTCTCTTCTTGTGCTCTGAATGCATAATTAATTCACAATACATTAACATTGATGCACATTTTGAGTAGTTATAATTAAACAAATAGCTTTAAATTAATAATTTTCCTTGGCATGGTTGATGTATTGTGAAAGGGCCAATATTGCAACTCACAATCGCCTTTTTGACCACCAATTGCTGCTGATTGATGCTGAGTGACCTCTCAATTGTGACAATAAGTGAGGTAACTCAATGTAGAAATGTTGAAAATACATTTGTCTTTTGCACAAGTTACCGTTTGTCATTTATTATAACATTATTTAAGCAATATCAATATTTCCTTTTAAGAGTCCCACAAAGTTGCCAATAAGAAAAAAATTCTGTTTTCAAGTTGTCCAGTTGACCAAATGTTTGTTCTGTACTCTTGTTATTTTTCCTCAGCAACCAACTTGGAAAGTATGGGGCGAAGAAAGACTTGATGGTGCTATTTACACGATCTATTTGAAAAAAGTCCGTTACCATCGTCCAACATACACGATATCTTCGGCAAGTATTCGATTGCGTTTAGCGTCGTTCATGGTCTAAATCTTGATGGTATCGTGCAGGATGACAACGGTGAAAGCATTTCACATCTTGAATGGGAGACGGTTAAAGTGAGGCTACTCAAGGCAGGAACACTGAGGAGGCTGGTCGAAGCCCTTGCCACAGACGAAGGTGAGCTCGAGTCGACATACGTCAATGTCTTCCTGGCCACCTATCGTACATTCACAACTCCAGATGAAGTCCTCACTTTACTTTTGGATAGGTATGAAAAAACTAGTAAAGATTTGTAAACAAATTATTTGTAAAAAATGTCTGTTTTTAAAGGTATGAACAGTTGGCAAATAATGAACTCGATTTGCCAGAACCTGTGGCTGACCAGCACTGCAAGTAAGTTATTTCTGTTAAATTAGATTACATGTAAAAATTAAAGCATTTAGGATATAACAATGATAACATTAAGCTCGTTTTATTCACAAAAATACTTTTAATTTTTCAGAACGCTCTGTGGTGCTCTCCATGTCTGGCTTGAAAGTTACCCGGAGGACTGGTGCCAGCCCCCACTTTATACGATGATCCATCAGCTTCTTCTCTTTACACAACAGCACCTGCCGAACTCTGAGCTGCATATCAAACTCAAGCACAGGCTTCAGTCATTCCAGTCACAGCAGAAAGGAAATGGTATTTATATTTGTTCATATCAGTAACTGAGGGTAACAACTCATTTTATACATTAAGCATGATTCTGAACTATTTCAAATCTGAGAAGATATTATTTTTTAGGTATTTGTGATAGCTTTGATAATATAGATTGCACATGCTTAAACAATGCAACTAAGTTATATTTTGTAATTAATTATTTTATTTTATTCAATGGAAAATGTTTTTCAGGTTATTTATAAATTTTGACTGATTGCTTGCATTTATTTGTTTTTGTTTTGGTGATGGTAAAACATTTGGTGAAATGGCATTGAAATGAATTTTCCTTTCATTATTTCTGACATTATTTTGTTTTTGTTTTGTTTAAGTTTGTCATGGGTTTTTTTCCTTTTATCGTTCATTTTATAGATGTTTATTCAATGTACAATGGCAGTCTGTGTCTTCATACAACTCCTACGCAACCACCTTATCAGTTCCCAGATATTCCACATCCACATTTTGCCGAGCAGCTTACACGCATTGACATGGTATGTTTGTTTGCTGGTTAGAAATAAAAGAATTTTAAAAGCTCAGTCATTTCAAATAAATTTATCAGAAGAAAGTTCTGTTGCATTTGGCGTATCGAAAGTTAGAATAGACTAAATTTTGCTGAGGAGTTACAAACTAAACTTGGTTAAATTATATGAAATATTTGAAATAGGAATTGTTCAAAAAAGTCATTGTGCATCAATGCCTTGGAGGTGTTTGGTCAAGGAGGGAGAAAAGGCGAGCTGAAGAAGCGCCGACGGTGCTAGCAACAGTTTCACAGTTCAACGCTGTCTCCCTAAGGGTTATTTCTACGGTGCTCCTACACAATTCAACATCACGCTCCTCAGTAATTTCTACATGGATCGATATTGCACAGGTAGTGTCTCATGCAGTTGATTCTAGTGTATTTAATAGAGTTATCCTTGCATTGAGAATTGTGGTATTCCAGGAGTTGAGAGTGTTAAAAAACTTCTCATCGCTCAAAGCAATCATATCAGGACTACAGTCAAACCCAGTATATAGATTGCATAAGACTTGGTCGGCCCTGCCCAAAGACAAAGTATGCTTGTTTACAAACCTTTTATTTCTAAGTTTGAATCGCTCATTGAATTATATTTGTATTTCCAATAGGTGGAGTTGTTTGAAGAATTAGCAAGAATATTTAGTGAGGAGAATAACCAATGGGCACAGAGGGAACTCCTGATGAAGGAAGGAACAGCAAGATTTGCAGACACTGTCGGGCACAATGACAAACAATTGCAAAAAGTTATTCAACGCCAGCTCAATAATAGCGGAGTGAGTATCTTCTTCTTGTAATTCGTTCCATTATCTACTTTATTTTACATTTTCAGACAATTAGTTATGGGACCATACCATATTTAGGTACCTTTTTGACTGATCTTACAATGATAGATACAGCTATACCTGATACTCTCCCAGACGGACTGATTAATTTTGATAAAAGAAGAAAGGAATTTGAAGTTCTGGCTCAGGTAAGTTAATATAAAAAAAAGTATTAAACCATTGTAAAAAGCGTGATACAGATGTATTGAAATGATATTATTATTATTATTTAAGGCTACATCTTATTTGTAACTAGTTTTACAACTGTTAATTGCCCCATTACCCCAGGATGTTTTTGTGTTTACAAAACAATAATTGAAGAGTGATCCTTTTATGACGGGAACACTTTTTAATGTGCACAATTTGTTGTGAAATGTTATTGTTGCATTAATGAAATAATTATTTTCAGATTAAATTACTCCAAGGGGCGGCTAATGCATATATGATCTCTGAAGACTTAAGTTTTGAAAGATGGTTTGATTCAGTGCTAACTCTGGATGATAAGGATGCTTACCAATTATCTTGCCAAATTGAGCCTCCATTAAACACGCCATTAAATACAAGAATAAAGTGAGATTTCAATTGTCAAATTTCTCTTTAAAATGGAATTTATTTTATGTATTGTTTATTTTGTAGGCACGGTCATAAGAAGAATGATTCAGTTGCAAGTACATCGAGCAGTTCAAGTAGTCAATTTTATTGTGATATTGATCATGGATCAACTTCTATCGATACCAAGGTGATATATTTTATATTAGTACCTTGTCTATTTAATTAAGGATAGATTTTATAATAGCTTTTAAAATTATACATATTATCGATTAAGCCTAAACAATGCTAAAGGACACGTTCACTTACTTGTGCATTATTGTATCTTCCATAGTTGTACAGTTTAGATGGTTGGTGGAATTTTTAAAAAAAATTTTTACGTGGGTATGCAACAGCAGAGGTCATATAAACCCTCGGGGAGTCGGTGTTTTTGAAAAAAGCCCATTTGTAAGTTGTTCTTTTCTCCTCTGTCATTCTTGGTTTTGGTCTACAAGCTAGTCTCTCCCAGATTGTATTGGGTTGTCCGGAAAATAATGCAGGATTTTGGTATTAAACAAAAAAAAAGAAACTAGTTACTTTAAAGCAATGTTCTTTAATCAAAATAATTTCCCATACTCTCAATACATTTCTCCCAACGTGTTGGTAACTTATTAATTCCGTCTGAGTAGAATTCAGAATTTTTAGAATTGATAAAGTCAATAAATGCATTTTCCAGTTCCGTTTGATTTTTGAATATTATGTGTTGTAAGTAGTGGTCCAGGTGTCTAAAAAAATGGTAGTCAGTAGGCGAGAGGTCCGGAGAGTAGGGTGGGTGAGGCAAAGTTTCATAGCCAAGCTCCAATAATTTTTGTGACGTTACACGTGACACATGTGGTCGAGCGTTGTCATGCAACAAAATGGGCCCTTTCCGATTGACCAAAGAGGGCTTCATTACTGCCAATTTCTGATGCATGGTATTAATTTGGTTACAGTATGATTCAGCATTGATGGTTTCGCCAGGATTTAAGAAGCTGTAGTGTATTAAACCAAATGAAGCCCACCATACCGTAACCATTACCTTTTTTTGATGAGTTGGGGGCTTTTCCAATCGCCTTGAGGTGGTCAGCGACGGTCGTTTTACTGACTTTGAGTTGCTCTGCAAGTTCTCGAACAGTTTTGGGGTTTTCTTCCACCACTGATCGCAGAACATCATCATTAAGAGAGGAAGGCCTTCCACGACCTTCTTCATCTTCAAGGCTGAAATCTCCCTCCCGAAATTTTTTAAACCACCTTTGCACAGTGCACTCATTAACACAACCCTCGCCCCAGACTTGGTTAATGTTTCTAGCCGTTTGGGCTCCGCTTCGGCCGAGTTTAAACTCGTAAAAGAAAATCGTACGAAATTCTCGCTTTGACATTATAAGGATGACTGAATTATTTCCAAGTAGCGGAATGCTACAGAGGTAAACAAACAATATCATTTGGAAGAGGATTAATAAGTGTATTAATACAAATGAGTAATCCTGTAAACGTAAACAGAATATTTTATATAGATTTTTTAAATGAAAACTTAAAATCCTGCATTATTTTCCGGACAACCCAATAGAAGATTGCTTTTTGAAATGCTTGCATCTTTTTTGTTCTACTTGATGTTGAACTCCAAACTTCACAGCCGTACAAAACTGCTGGCTTTTTAATTGCCATGTCAATCCAATAGCATACCAAGTTGCTATCCTTCTTTGAGCTTGGCGTTAATGTGGTTCGTACAGTGAAGTTGGTGGTCCAAGCCAAATATCTTATAGCTTCATACTTATGGTTCTGTGAAATGGGAGATTCATCAACATGCTGTTGTGCTGATGAAGGGAGGTTGTGAAGTTCGAGTTTATTTTAATTTTCCATTGCTCGTAGAAGTCTGCTATCTGGTTTATTTATTTTGTATTTTATTTCAAGTATCTATTGTATTTCTATGTGTCGTATAAACATTTATCCTCATATGTAGCAATATTTACATTATGGTTTGATGGGATGTCACTTATGAACTGCTATTACTGTTTGGTGTAGATTCCATTATTTATTAGGTAGTTATTTTATTTGAACATTATTATGGTTTCTAGGACTCTGTTTCTCAGACATCATCTTCATCTAATGGCTCAATTGATACAGCTCCAGTATCACCAAGTCTAAACTTGAGTCAATGCCCAACTGATTTCTACATTATCAAAGTCACTTATCAAACCAATAATGTGGAAACCCAAGGTATTTTTTTATTTTTTTAAGAGAGAGAAAGAGAGGAAGCATTTGTAACAATACTAATATTGTTTTCTCTTTCTAGGGATTGTTTTGTATAAAAGCATTATGTTAAGTAACAACGAGAGAACGCCACAAGTAATTAGAAACGCCATGATGAAGCTGGGCTTAGAGGGCAACCCTGACACATACACGATTGCACAAATTTTGCCACATAAAGGTAACGGATTAGTTTTTTTATTGCCTTTGTGTATCTTAATGTTGTCTTTTCTCTTACAGAAATGGTACTCCCACCTAATGCAAATGTGTATTATGCTGTAAATACAGATTATAACTTACATTTTATCCTCCGTCCAAAAGACCAACCAAGCCCAAGTGGCTTTAAGAAATCAAAACCACTGTGTACTTAATTTTTTTATATATTATTTTTAAATGCAGGGTTTGGCACAAAAATAAATTGCTATTACTCATTTATATGTACAAACATTCCAGTATTTATATCTAGGATAAAGACACAATTCAACTGTGATAGAATTACCTGTACTTATCAATGTTTTAAGACATAGGAATTGTAAATCATATTCATAAATTTAATTTGGAAGATCTGTCAATTATGTCGTTTGAAATTCAACATCCTCTGGTGTTGTCAGAGGGAGGATTCACCAGTGTGTTAAGCACATGGTTTAAGCCGGGCCCTCGGCCCGCTGGCTCCAGTGGTCTTCAGATGCTTTCACTGACCATGTTGATATTAGCACTTATTGTGTAATTTTAAAAATGTATTGTTAAACTATGTATCAAAATTATGTTTATTGTAAAGATTTTATTTATTCTTGTCGAACAATTTTGTCTTTTAAAGCTACCTACCTTTTTATTTACATTCCTAGTAAGACTACCAGTAATTGATTTATGCAAGTTCAAATCTGCACCGGCAATTTCAACTTTTGTGATTTACTATAAATTGCCAGCAGGCTTTCAGAATTATTATTTTTTTCGCAACAGCAGGGGTCATATAAACCCTCAGAGTGCCAGTGTTTTTGAAAAAAAAAACCATTTGTAAGTATGTCAGGTTCAAATTCAGGGCTGCTGGATTCGAACCCGGGACCTTTACTTTACAGTGATTATTATACTATTATTATTACGTAGAGTGATGTTAGTCTGGGAGCTAGACCTCAGTTTTATCCATCCAGCCACTGAGATTGGGCTCCAAGGGCTATCAACAGATAGGTCATTCAGCCACAACTTAATTCACACTTAAATACATTCAATTTATACTTTCACTCAGTGGTGGAGTACTTGATATTCCTCTATCACTTTTTTTAACCTATTGTATAACACCATTTAATTGAGAGGGTTGAAGGTGTACACAACATTCTACCCTTGGCCCTACTATACTTCACATTCACACCATTATATACATTTACTCTCAACATGTGTCACATAACTATTATTACTGTAAACAATAAGGCAACCCTTTTTCCTCCAAGAATCAGAACAGGGTACCCTAATACTCTCGCTGCTGTGCTCAAACACAATTCTCATATCTGGTGGCATTGTAGGCTCCCTATATGAAGCCAAGGAATTGCAACCTTTAGTTAGGTGGGACTAGCAATCTCTATATACTGGACACATGCATGGGCATTGACCAAAAAATGTCCAAGTGACAACCTCACCATGACCTATCCTTGATCAGGTGAGGATGACAACCTTCCTAAATAAAATTATCTGAGGCCCACTTATCGACAGTGCTCTTAATACATGAACTGCCGATCCAGCTTTCCAAGTAAGATAGTATTTATTTATTTGTTTTTATAATGAATGTATTTTCAAATAATAGTGAAATAGCTGGAAATTCAAATTTTTGTTCAAATTCCCTTATAGCAGAACTATAGAACTATAAATAATACTTTGTTAATACACTGTATCATTTTTGACAATTAACTCTATTGATAAACATTGTATTAATTTGATATTCAGAAGTTTCAAACGGTTAAATTTTGTTTATGATTAGCTTATAACGATTGTACACAGAGAAAAGACATTTAAAGTTAGCATAGTAATTAACCTTTGAAAGCTTCGATGGTGTGGTAATTTCAACTAAAGGTTAATAACAATACCGGGTTTTCATACAGAACTTGACAGTGCAACCAAGTCGTGAAAGTGGTAAGAATCCAATCAAGTTATAAAGCCAAGGTGAGCTTTTAAAGTTTACTGGGAAACTAGAATTCATTTTAATTTCTTAAAGATTTATGTTTGCAAGAATAAGACATATTTGCTCAGAGTGCTATTATCCTACAATTCCTTGGTGGCAGTCTTTTAGACCTTCTTGTCTATCAACAAAGTTTCTGTGGCTTTATTATTCCATAGTCGTTTCCATCTACTTGCATACCATTTTTAAATACCCATAATTAATTTTTTTTATTGGCAGTAGTTGAGTGGTTAAAGTGTCAGACTCTCTGCTAGGTGATACCATGGTTGTGGGTTCAATTAGATTTTTATGGTACATAAAGGGAACAGTGGCCAAATGAGAGTTGCCAGCAATCGTCAATGGAATGTTAGCACTCACAGACTCAATTCAAAAAATGGAATCTAGTAGTAGAAGTACAATAAGCTGTAAAGGAGTAGGTGGCCTCAATGGTTTAGATGTTGACATAGCTCTAATCATTGAAGGTAAAGACCCAGGTCCGAATCCAGTGGCCCTGTATTATATACTTACAAACAGGCTTTTTTAAATAAATAAATAAAAAATAGGTGGGTTCGATCTCTTCTGTCTGGCCTTTTTCTGACGCTTAAGGGGACCGGTGGCCGCAATTGAAAGAAATTGACATGGCACTCATCAATAGAAGGAAGGGATCAGATCTCAGCGACCCTGAATTTGGTCCCAGTCTCCACCAAAAATGAGTTTCTTCAATAGAAGTGCCGTGTGCCAGACCAGGGTTAAAATTCACACTCATGTTGCGAGCTTGCAAAAATGGAGCCAGGAATAAAGTACAATAAGCTGAACAGCTGCAGTGCTCAGGGGGAACTCTTCCAGTTCTTGGTATCCATAAAAAAAAGTATTTAGATGGGGGGAGGAGCTGAGTGGTTAGCATAGCATATAGCATAACTCTCAGCTCGTAGACCTAATGATCATGAGTTTGATTCTAAACATCACTATTAGATTTCTTGTCTTGCATCCCTCCTCCCCATAAACATTTTTCTCAATTTTGATTTCTCCTCTGGCTAATTTGCAAGATCATAACATATTTAAAAACAAAAAAAAATTTAAGTATCCAGAATTTGAAAAATACTCAAAAATACTCTTGTGGGTGGAAATATTACTAATATCAAATTAATTTCTTGATATTGAGATAACATGGCTACAATAGAAAAAAGTGAATTTGTAGTGTTTCATCTTTACCGTTATGGGGTACGAGTCTACCCTTTTTTATTTATTGATTATTTTATTTTGTTCTATTTGTATTAATATATATATATATATATATATATATATATATATATATATATAAATTTATAGTGTGTAATCTTCTAAATGCGAATCTGTTTGCCTGTGGGGGACCATTTGTAAGTTGGAATCTTTTTGTTCTTTGAGGTGTCATTTTTATTATTTTCAAAGCTTATCGCAATTCAACCTTGTAATTCGAAAATCCTGTAAATAATTGTAACCACTGAAGTTGATATTTCAAATTCTCCTTTTCTTATAATTATATAATTAAGCATATTCTTGGGATAGTTATACACTCCGAACTCTGGCTGACGGTTTTAACACCATGCCATAATAATAGTGTTTTTTATTTTTTAACTCTAAATTTTTTTTTACATTTTGTAAATAAAGTATATCTATCTATCTATATCATCTGACAGTTTTAAAAATTTATAAATTTTACTAGATTTTTATTTTATTTATTTATTTTTTCCACTATATAAAAAATTACTTGAGTTAATTGTGAGTTACAAAAAAACTTATTTATTTGATATATTAATATAGAGAAATAAAGTTACAATGACACAAACCTCAACCAAAAAGTGATTAATTAATTTTAATAATTAAATTATTGGAACATTAATATAATTAAAAATAAATTTAAAAAGTATGTATTTAGTGTGTAGACGTTTATTTTATTTATTTATTTTTCACTACGAGATTATAGAGTATGAACCCGCAGGGTGCCAATGTTTAAAAAAAAAGGAAAAAAATTGTAAGTATATTGTGTTTGAATTCAAGGGCGCCAGATGGATTTGAACCCGAACCTTTGCCTTACGTGGTGAGCATTGCGGCCGGCGATGCCTTTTTTCTGGAATGATGAGCGTTAATTTTAAGTTTTTTAGTTGAAAATATGTTACAGCTTAGAAATTATTTGTAGACTTCGGTTATAAAAACTTATCGTTTAAAATAGACGGATTGCTAGCTAGTTCCCGACCGATTTTCATGTAATTTAATGTAAAACGACGGAAAACATTAAGATTGAAGAAAACATCCATATAATTTTCATATTGGAAAATAGGGAAAATGGAGAATTGGCGAAGTAACTAGAGGTTAGTCACGCGACTATTTTAAATACTTTTTAAAAAAGGAAACCATTAAAAGGAAAATATGAAAAGGGTTGAACAAAAATAGAAAAACTGAAAAAGTTCACATTCTGGCTGATAGGTATAATGACGAGACACGTCCACTGAGAAAACACCACTTTGTACTGGGTATCCTACCAGATCCCTTTTGCCGCTTCTGCGAAATAAAAGAAGAATCGGCAAGGAACTACCTCGGATAGTGTGAGAGGTATGCTAGGTCTCTCACTCCCTCGAGATTAAATGGTCCACAATCTTGGGGTTTATGAACAGGTCCGAGAGATTTGTGCAGGACACGTGAGCCGACCAAAAGGCGGACCTGTACGAGTCTACCCAGGCATTTAACCCCTCGGGTCTTGGGTGCCTACCCTGCATAATATGCAAGAAAATTTTTACAGCAGTGACATTATTGACAATAACTTTTGGCTTGAAATAATGATTTTGCAAAGTAATCGATTAAAAATATTATAAAAAAACTTGTCACGAAACCGAAAATTCTTTTATTTACAAAAAAGTTAAACTAAGTGAAATTATTGACTATTTTTTAGTAAACCAATGAATATTGCTATGATCTAAGTAAGTACATAATTTTGTTCGTTTTTTCCTATTTTATTTCACAAAAATGTGATTATTATTTTTTTTTGGAAGTTTGTAAACATGCATAATAAATTTAACGCGGTATTAAATACATATGTGTAGAGATTAGAGACCGTTAACGGATAATTATTCAGATATCGAGAGATGCGATCTGGTGTGATGTAGGTATCAGACCAGACCGCATCTCACGATATCTGAATAATTAAATACATACTAGTTCAGTAGTGATTAAGAGTAGCCGTAGATCAGTTAGATTTAGTAGCAGTAGTAGATTTAGTATTAGATTAATAGTAGTAACAGTCATATAATTAATAGTAGTATTAAAAACATTAGTAGAATTATAGTAAATGTAAGGATTTTGTTTGTTTGTGTATTTGTTCTTAAATCGTAAACATTATTTTCATTCCTATGTCCAAAGAGGTTATGGATATGGTTTGTACATGTATTCACAACATTTTAAAGTTATCTACCTGATATAATAACTATAGTTATAATGACCAAGTGAGTTCTTGAGTTTGTAGGATGTTCGTATAACCGATTCGTACTAATATATTTAAACTAGTACTTCCAGCCCTATAAGGTCTGGAAGAGTTTTTTTCAAAAGCATAATTTTTCCGAGGAATAAGTTCTCTTTACACCGTCACTGGATTTTAAGTGGTCACGTTTTGTTATTTATAATAGTCCAGTGTTGCCTGAGTTTGAAATAAGCGGGTGGTAAGGTGAAGTCTTTGCGCCGGACTTCGATCGGAAGCCGTAGCAACGAGCAACATAATTAGGTCCGTGAGGCAACTCGCATGCGCCCCTTTCATTCTCAGTCCATTGCTCGGCATTCCGTGTTTTATTTTACATCTTGTGTACATCGAAGCTTTGTACGCAAGGCCTACTGCAAGATGACGAACAGTCCGCTAAGTATGTCTCGATTAACTGGCGTTTAAGGTCGAGAGGAGTAAGTAGACATCCAAACCCGTTGGCTCACTGTGTTTGTCCATTCACTCGGCACCGGATTTGGTAGTCAGTAAATTAATTTGCCTTCACCCAATTGGCTTTTCTTTCGCTCCGATTGAACTTCCAAGCGGTTCCGACCCGATCGAGGCGAGAGGTTTTCCGGGCGGGGAGTCATGGAAGAAATAGGATAACGTCCCTTTAAAATTCCGTGACCTGGCAAAAAATCAATATTTGCATTCGAGGAAATGAAGGGGATCTTTCTCATCTGGACAGGCCGTAAGAAGCAGACGAGATAAGTCCCTTAGAGACTGAGACGTTTTTAGGACAGACCCGCGTGTTATTGGGGTCAATCAATAAATGTCTGAGCCGGAATAAACAATATTCCTCCTTGTGGCAAAACTCGGGAAACACGGGGGGCGAAGTGAGAGGACTGTTTTGACGGGGCTGAGGATAGGGAGACCTTGTCGCACGTTCCGGGGATGGAAGGCCTCCTTCCGGAAGGGAGTAGAAGTCTCGTCGTCCCTCTCCGCCCGCAGCGAGTCGCCTGAAGATGTTCGAAGAAGACATCCGATGGACCAGGGGACCCGGAAGCACCGGGGGTTCCCTCTGCCACAGGCCGAGGTGAGTTCTCGACAAAACTTGAGAATGTTTTGATTGCCTTTCACCCATTCAACATCAAGTTTTAAACAATTACAGATCAACATTTATTTGACTTTGCTCACATATTTTCTACCACTCCACAATGTCAACTTTTTTTTAGCGCGATCATACTCCCTCTAAATAAGGAAAGTAAAAGGTTTTTCTCCAAAAGCATACAAAAATATATTTTTAAAATTAAATTTTGAGAACAATACTTTTTTAAGTAAAAAAAACATACTTCTAATTTTGTATATATATTTTATGTATATATACAATATATTTTAGAACAATGTTAATATCTACTAAAAACTATTACACACTAAAAAAGTTAAAATGAACGTTTTCTTTCTTCTTTTTTTTCATTTCTTACGATACTTTGCATTTGATCGCAATCAAATTGCATAGCTTTTAAATTGGCATGTATGGTAAAATCAGTTTTCAACTCAAATTTCTCGTTTTATCATAGGCGATTTACTTCAGCAAAAGCCGTTGTTTTGAATATCCGCGCATGGCTACACTCTTAATCATTGATCATGTTACATTGATGATTGCATAGAAATCAACTTTTCCTAATCGTTCATAATTCTCTGACACAGGCCGACATGACGTGACGCGACTGTAGGCATCAAACTAGTTTGATTAAAATAAAGAATATAAAAATGAAGGAAAAGAGTTTTGGTTTAATATTCGTTCTATTTAAAAGTTTCATATTTGGTTTTATTATGTAATTATAGTGTGCTAGTATTGAGAAAACTGTACAAGAAGACTGAAAATATGTGTACTTTCTTGAAATAAAGCAATCTATACACGATTTTATACTTATTACTGTAGTACAATAATGTATTTGCATTTTTTGTTTTAAAAACCTCTTTTTATTATATAATTTAGATTATATTCCTGCTTGTTAGCAATTATCAAAAAACGTTTTATTATTTTTTGCATGTTTGAATAATAGTACAAATAGGTTTGTTAGATTCAATGTAACACATTTGTTGAAACAGTTGCAGCTTCGCAAATAATGTTTTGAAGAAATTTTAATAATTTTTTATTGTATAACGCTATATTGTATGGAGAGTTTCAAATGCGTTTTTCAGACAAAAATTAACTGTTTTGTTTTGGTTATGGAGAAACTTGAAACATTTGATGTAATATTCGATTTCGAACTCATCATGCCAGTACTCGAGCTTAACTTCGAAGCTTAGCTTCGAGGTTAACTGACGGGCACTTTTGGCAAAGCGCGTGTGTGTCCGGTACGCAGAGAAAAGTTGTGCGATGTGTCTCACCTAATTGAAGGGTGGGGAATTGGAGGAATTTTGAAGAAAACACGGTTTTTATTGCATATAATATTGATAGTTTATCCTACAGTATGGTGAGAGTGAATGTATTTATTGGTGTGAAAGCGCTGATGGCGGGATTCTGAGTACCCTGGCGACCCTCAGTTAGGATAGTTAAATATTACGTGAAAAGGTTCAAGGAGAAATATCGAGTACTTATCACCTTGAGTCAATTGTATGTTAATAAGTAAGAACGTATTTAAGAGTGTGAATGGATTAGGAACTAGTAGCGTTTGGAACTGGAATGACCTAGCTGTTGGTAGCCCCCGGAGCCCAACTTCGGCAGCCGACGTAAAGAAAGATATCCGACCCCGGACTGCCAACACCTAGGCCTAATGGTTAGGTCTAGATTGTAAACATCGAAAAAAACTTTAGGAATCCAAAAATCGACAAATTTAAATTCAAACAAAAATCTTTATTTAGGCGTTTCTAGAGGTGCTAAAACCAGATTTTATATTAGCTTCCCGAAAAAAATTAAAAGAAGGTGGCAGCGTCAATGGGCCGGGTGAGCAGAGAAGCTTTCACGGTTCAAGAGCACTGTTGACTGGTGGCCCTCACACGTTCTGAATCGTAGAAGAAGGTTCATCATTTCTCGATTAAGAGTAAGCCAAGCTAGATTGACAGACGGAAACTTACTAATGCGCCAAAGCCCGAGTACGTGTGGCAGTTAGAGAAAGGTCGCTCGATGTGTCCCACGTAACTGAAGAGAACTTGGCCCTATATGGAGTACGTGTAGGTATGGTGGCCCCATATCTTCATCCTCTATTCGATTTTTGAAGAAAAACAAAGTGGGTTTTATTGTACAATGTAATGCAAATAGTGCCCCTAGCGTGTGTTGAGAGTGTGGAGAGAATAGCGTGTGGTTGGCGGCAGTGTGTAGGACGGGAGGGATGAAGGGCATGTTAGCCCCTGCCCGTCGAGGACTTGGACTTTTCCATATATGGTTTTGATGTACATAATTTTTATCCCCGTTCTCCAGAAAGGAAACATAAGCAAAATATTAAAAAGAGTGCGTCTCCTCCCGCCGGTTGTGGTGCGGGGTTTGTTCGTCCTCTTTTTTCATTTCTGTTCTGCTGGTGTCGCCATTCCACCGAGGGACATGGATAAAGAGTGATGAATAATGAATACTCCACTACCATAATAATAGGTGGTTTGAAAATAAGAGAGAATGCATTTAAGAATCAGTGAGAATGTAAATACATTTGCTGGGAGATGAATTGCCCTAATTATTGCCACCACCCAGAGCCCTTGCTCAGTGGCGGGATGGATATGACCGAGGGCTGACCCTTGACAGCCAACACCCGACGTGGTGATTCTCGAGCCTGCCTGAGTAGGAAATAATGTATTTAAGAATGAGAGTATGAATGAGTTTGGATCTAGCAACTACATGTGTTGGGTGCTGAAACGGCCTAACTGTTAACAGTACCCGTAGCCCAATCTCGGTGATTGGAGAGACAAGTCCGAAATTTGTCCAAGGACTCGAACAACCGCGGTGGGTGTTACTCTAGTACTGCCGGTAATTTATCGCAAATTACAAACGTTGAAATAGTCGGTGGACTACGAGAATTAGTAAGCTCAACTCTTTCCACGCGCATGCACATGCAGATTGATCTAGTATAAATTAGTAATGAGTAGGCACTGTACCATAAATGCTGAATCTATGAAAAACCACTAAATTATCTGCATTAAACTCGTGGGGGGGTCTCATATTGCAAAATACGTTTTTGGATTGACAAGGTAAGAATGTACTCACGGTTTCTTGTTTGTTTGCACTTGTTATGTCATTTTTAATATTTGTCGGTCTTGTACATTATTAGAAAACGATTGTATTGTTTGACAATTATTACAGTTTATTTTAATAGAGAATCGTTCTGTTGAACACAGGCCTTTGAAGGCTTAAATAAAGTTAATTGATGGGTCCTGGGTCATTAGCGACGAGAACAAGACCAGCCTTTTTGCAACCCATTTAGAACTTAAATTTTATACCTCATCTTCATATAAACTGTACAAAACATGAACAGCAAGTAAGTTGGATATCTCACTTCCTCTTTATCCTCCTATTAAACCTTTAAGCCACCTGAAATAAAGTTCTATATTCATAACTTGCCGAGTAAAAAAAATCTGTGGACACGATCTTACAATTTTCGTATATATATGTTATAACACTATGTTATAATAATAATAAGGTTTTTTTTTTTAAATTATCATTTACAATTTCATACTATTCTCCGAACTCTACGAACCTCTGATTTTCTCTTACTAGCCTCCTCTCTCATGCCTAGATCCCACAAACCTCCCAGTCACATATCCTCTACAGTCGTATCAGTCTTCCCTCAGTAAAATCCAAAATATTTGAAAGACTCCTTTTGAAATGCTTAATACCCATGCTAGATTTACATACGAATTCGGTCCTCACTGATGTCATGCCATGATGCAACAATGTTTCAGGGTTGTTGACCTATTTCCTCTGCTTTACAGAACAGGGGTAGTGCTAGAGTGTGTTCTAAGGCATGTTCCAAGTTTTTGACAGGGTCTAGCATAATACAATTCTGTTGTAATGTTCTTTTGAAATTTTGAAAAATTGAACCGCAATTTTGCCTCCTAACTCTAATCCTACCCGAGCCACCTCCAATACCCAGGAGCATCTCGAGCTAGCGAAGAGTAGTTTAAAACGTGGAAGGTGAAACAGTTAAGCACTACCGACATGTGCACAAATAAACTGTAGACTTACGTCGAACCGTCACATAAGTTTCAAGCGGCAAGAACTAAATAGACGGTAAAGAACAAACTAACTTTGTACAAAACATTATTTCGACCGATTTGGACTTATGGAGCGGAACAGCTAACATTTAACGAATCCAAGCATTCCAAACATAAGTGCTCACAAGAATTATCCATACTCCTTTGTGTGTCTCAATTACTATCCACAATGATCTTAGTCAAAGATCCTGTTACCGCTTCCTCAAGTTTCACACCAATAATCAACAAAATACTTTTGACCAAATTTCTGCTACAGTGGTGACAACTGATTTCACAACTTCATAAGTACAACGCTTAGGTTCTCATTTTCTCAACCACAAATAATAATTAATTTGACGGACTGAAATATTTTTTAACCAACCGTTTCCTTTTGGTTGAAAAGAACAACACAAAATATTCTATTGTGTTAGAAGAACTTTGAGAGGATTATTAGCATAGGACCAAGAGGTAGTAAATTTCTTCTTAATTATGAAACATTACCTACCTTAAAAAACATCTTACCAGGAAGTTGGGGTGAATTAATAAAATATTTATAAGCTATGGCTGCACTTAGGATGGAAGAGATAATTTTGATTAACAACCCTTTTAGCTCCTTTAATAAAACCATTAAGTTATTAATGAACGTAATATCATTTCTAACAAAATAACCACGAACCTAACTGGAGTTTACTTAAGCATAAATAAAAGCCCTGAATAGATGTAATTTTGATTAATTTTACACAATCGTTTGTCTTTGTGCAGAAATTAATTCGATATTTTAATCCAAAGAAACATCAATTTCAAGTAAAGGAAGTCGAACACAAATTCAACTATACATGGTGATAATGATTATTAGGAAATCGTGAGATGCCGGTTTCAGAAAAACACTTTGGGTTAGTAGAAATACTTTGATTTAGTATAAAAAATATTTTTACATTGTATACATTCACTTTTTCCACAACCTACATTTATTTGTTAAATTTAAACAATATTTGTAAATCCCAGGCCCTCAAGATGGTCTCAATAAAGGTCGAAACATTGGCATGATAAAGAAAATGTTTTTCTGAAACGTACATCACACCAGAGCACATCTCACGGTTTCCGAATAATCATGTACTACAAATCTTCCTCATACAAGTACCAATACTTTAATTCAAATTTGTTTATAAAACATCCAACAGCAGAATTCTGTACTTCACATCTTTACCTCAGGAAAATTAGGGTAATTTTAACACTAACTATTATATTATACCATTATATACTACTATTACTATACTATTACACGCTACTATTCCTATACTATTATATACTAATTCTAACACCTTGATCTTTCAAGCTGACAGCATCAACGCTTGGTTCTTTCGGAAATCTTAAAAGAGGTTACAATGACAAATCAATCCTCATAAGATCGGCTAGCCAATCAGCTAGTGAAGCATTACCTGGTAAAGAATCACATCAAAATAAGTCACCGAATACATTCAAAATCTCCAAAATCTCCAAAACCGGAAAACACAACAGCCTCTTTGACACCGGGACACAAAAGAACGTTGGGTACAGCATACACGTTGGCCAGAGGAGCGTCTCCTAGACCATACAAAGGCCCTAACTATTCTTGTGTCAACTAAAAACAAACATAGAATTCTCCATCAGGGAATGGATCCAAAAAGGCAAGAGGAGAAATGGATTAACTCTTGGGGTACTAGACACAGTACGCTTATGTCTCAACGAGGGGAGTATTCGGACCATACAAAGTGTTATAAGTTTAAATGACAATACTGCCATACTGTCACTAACTAAAACATAAGGCTGCAGTGCTTGGGGAACAAAAAAACTTAGACTACCTAGTACTTACATCATCACCAGCATCAGGAAAATTCATTCTTCAGATTCGTACATTAAAATGGTTGTTTTTTCTTAAATTTCTTTTCAAAACATTGACCATGAATTAATTACATGTAGATGTAATTTTTCCAGGGTATGGTGTACTGCGCCCTTTAAGAGCTATTGTATCCCCATTCTCTGCCTAAAGCACATCGGTGAGCCCTATTTCATCAAGAAACCTGATTAATAGGCCCGGTTTTAGTGGTTGAAGCTCTTCTATGGGCACATTATACATCCCAAAACATTTCCTCCTGCGGGCAATTGTAGATCCGCAGTTTGGTACTAAATGTGTTGGTGTCTCTTCTGCCTCCTTGCAGAATATACATGTGTCATCTTGGATTGTTCCAATTTTCTTTAAGTGTCCATTAATTCTGCAGTGTCCTGTTAGAATTCGCAGTCTGTTCCTGCTTCCTTTGACACATTCTGTGATGTCATACTTGCCAAAATTGGTTAGAAGATTCTTGCTTTGTCTATGTGCAATGAGTGAATTCCATTATTCCTTTATTTTCTTTTTGTCCTTACGTCTGAGATATTCGTTAATAGTGTGGATTCCTATGGTGTTGCAAGGTGTCCATGAATTAATTATTACACTTAATCACTAGATTATTCCCGTAAAATTTAAAAATGTAAAATCTAAACAGTTTTATATTTTTTTGATATTTTAGGCCGAATTTAAGGAGGCTTATAAATTACATACTACATATGTATTTATATATTTTTCGTTTTGGCAATTTGGTCCCATAGCCTGGCACAAATTATAAAAACTGCTACAAGTCGATAAGTATCTCATAAAACGACGATAGAAAGAAACAAAGGTCAATAAAAAAGGAAAACACATCAACTCATCTGTGCAAGTACAAAAGTTTTGTCCGTTAGCGCAATACGGAAAAAGGTAGAAACCAAAACTGAAAACAGATAAAACATACAGTGTTAATTGTCTTTTTCTATAAAACTCTGATAAAAAGTTTATATTTTTATCTGCGCGTTTAGTGCGTTATTTATGTTCACAAATATAATTATTTAGCATGATAGCACTGTCGTTTTTAATTAACTTAAGTTTTATTGCTTAGTTTGCGTTTTCCTATAAGCTCCTTAATAATCAGAACATTTTGTATAATGATTTCAAAAAATATATTACCTCTAAATTATACGATTGATTGAAAATGTGTTAAAATATTAATAAGATATATAGAGAAATTTTTTATACGTAGAAACATCAACGACGTTAAGTGTACAGAGTCAAATCGTCTGTGATTAACGAGTTGGAGCAGTTGAGTGGAAGTTCCTGGAGGTATAATTCCTCTCTTATCGAACAAAGCTCCGCTGGAGTGAGAGACGCTTCAAAGGGCCAAAAGGCCTCTCTGCTCACCGGCCCGCGATAAACTCCAATTCAAACAGTCCTTGTAGTAGTAAAAGATGGCGCGGTAAAATTAAATCTTGTTAAGTTATAATGGAATTAAGTTGAAATCCTCCTATCTGACTTACCGTCCTACTGGCCAAGTCTGTAAGTCAGTAAATCGCACTGCGGTGGTTGGGGTAATATCCGGTTCGGAAACTTTCAGAAATAAATAATTGTATTTTGCAGAAGTGTAAATTTGTCAATACGTTTTTTCCCGCATTAATATGAAATAATATAAAATACTTTTTCCGAATAACTTATATTTATGTAATAACCTTTTCTTTACATAAGGTTTGGTTGGAATGAAAAATTAGTGCCATGAGCGGGTGTTCGCATTGAGCCAAAGGTCGTGGGTTCGAAGCCCGTTTTCAGCTCAACCAAAAGCCTTAGATTAAAAAAAAAACAACTAATCGGAATAATTAATATGGTCAGTTATGACCACTAAAAAAATATAGATTCATTTATGTAATATGTTATTTTTTAACTGTTATATTCTGATAGTTCGTGCCGAATGCTTCTGCGTTGGTTTAAGTTTCTTGAATGACATTTCAAAAGGGGTTGAACTAGATTTAACATATATAATTCTCGTGTTATTTAAATTGATGATACAATTAACATGTTTCAATAAGATTTAAGTTGATAATAATCAATGAGATGCCATAAATAGCAGAAACTAAATGGAATAATTAACAGTTTACAGGAACAATACTACTTATAAATGTTGCAAACAACGTACTTTTTTGTTTTATTCAAAGCACTTTTTTGTATTGTACTTCTCAGTATGTAACAAAAAAAAAGAAGAATATTTGCCACAATATACTTCAAAATGTAAATATAAAAATAACTTATTAAATTAAATAATAAGGGGAAAATTAGCCATCCTTGGTGCTAAATTGTAGAGACAGAGGGTTGAGGGGTTGAGGCGAATGTATTTAGGTAGGGAATTCCAGGGGTTCTAGGTAAGGATAAGGAAGGAGAGACTAAAAGCGATAGATTTATGTGAAAGGGGTACAAATCAGAATGGCAGGGACGATTGTGTAGAAGACTCGAATGTTAACCGATTGTAAGTGTAGGAAATGGAATTGGAAGAAATTGTTCTATAGAGGAAGTAGCAAAGAAAGTATAGCCTGTGATAGGAGAGGTACAACCCTTTCAAAACACGATACAAATTGACATGGGGAGCTAAATATGCACCGAAGAAAGCTGTCTATGATACTCTTGAGTCTGTGAACAAGCTCGCAGGTGGTCCCACCGAAGACCAAACAGCCATTGTCAAAATGGTGAAGCATAATGGAAGAGACTAGGTGTTTGCGGGTGCTAATTGGGAAAAGTTGGTTTGCATGACGGAATTGGTGAAGGGTGGAGAAATGTCCGGATATTTAGGAAATGAGGAGTGTCCAGGATAATGGTTGATGAAGGACCTAGATTTTATGAAGTTAACTGCACCTGTAGCCTGTAGTTTAAACAAAGGTTACCGAAAAATAAAAACAACGCTGACACACCTTTCGACCTCTTTAAAGAGACTCGACTTTATAGAAATCCCTATATTGAACCCCTACGACCACAATCGACCCTACGTTGAAAACGTTGAAGATGGCAGGATGACACGCGATGACCAACAGAGCGGGGACTTGAAGACCAGGATAATCCATAGCCTCCAAATGACAAGAAAAACAATTAAAATAGATAAAATTGCAATTTTCGTTTAAGAGGTACACTATCTCTAATCCTTTTCTTTTTTCTTTCCCATATTTGAGATCCCTAGACTAAAGTTAAATAAAATACATAAATATTCTACGTATTTGTTGTTTATTGTTTTTTTTAAAATATTTTATCACCTTAAATTTTAATTTAAATAAATGTTTAAAAAAAGAAAAGATATTTCCAATTTTCATGTCTTTTTACGTTTAGATTATTTAATTATTATTAAAATCCATAACAAATATTTAAAAAAAAACATTTGCTGGCTCGTTGCACTAGATAATATACAATTAAATTGAAAGTAGCGAGAAAATGTACATTTCAACGAATCCATTAACAAAACCATCTTCCTTATAATTATTTTTGCTTTACTGAAAGAATGTTACAATTGGATTTGGTTTCTATAAAATAAACCTTTATTTTCAAAAAAGCCGAGACAACAAGAGTAATCATCCACAATTCGGTTCCTTAATGGGACAAAGAGAACCATTACCATGTCGTGATTTCAAATCCTCGAATTCCAAAGGAATTCCACTAACTCAACCATGTAAACTACGTGTGCCTAGAGATTACAAGAAACTTACTTTCCAAGGCAACTGAAGATAATGTGCTCCAGGGGATCGCTGTTGACTAAAAACGAGCAGATTTAGGTTAGGTATTAAAGAAACGGGATGACAAAACACGTTCACCCCAGAACACCGGTTTTTCTATAGACGTGGAGTGGTTATAATCACTCAAAAGGTTTTGTGCAAATCGATTATAAAATATTTAAGTTTGTTTTTAATTTATTTAAATAGAAAAGAACCCTAGATAGCAAAAAAAGTACCGAATGTCTGAAATTGCTTATTCAGAGTTAAAGGGATCCGGGATGTGCATTAACATTTCATTCTCGTGCTAAAGTTTAAAAGTCCGCGCACGTAGCGCAAGCCGGGACATTAGCACAATCGCTCTTCGGTTGATCGGATATTCAGTCGATTTTCGAAAACGCTGCTCAAGACAAACCCCTTGCCGTTTTTTAAAAACATTTTTAAAAATTTTTTACAGTACAGATAAGATCGTTCAAATGTATAAATTTTAAAACGAAACAAAATTTGGCACTAGAACCAAGTGGTAAAATTTTAGTTGGGTCTGCGTGATATGTATATCTCGCTGCCCAACAGGTCGCGAGGCCACTACCGCTTTAATCTCCTTCAGGGATGTTAAGATTAAAAATAAGGAATTGGTGATGTAATAAACGGAATTTTGGGCCTTTATGTGTCGGCATTTTATGACATTTTTCACACATGGAATTTTAAGGTCATTTAGAATTGTGTGATTAGATATGTAGAAGGGAGAACAAATTTACCCACAGAATTACTCAAGTTTTTGCTGGGCACAACCGGACGAAGTACTGCTCTAACAGATTTAATATCGATAAATGAAGTACGATTATTGGCAATAATATTTCTCAATCTGAAAGACTGTCTATCAAGTCCAGCTCCTCTCGAAGCATCTGAACTATATGGCTGAGTTTGCCTACGCCAAGAGCATTAAAGGAAGTTCTTTCATCTTTTAAAATATATACTTTTTTGTTCCACTGTTTCTTAGATACAGGTAATATAAATATTTCTTGCTCAACAAATCTTCAACCGAATGAAAGAAATGTTTTTCCTGTTAGAAGGACAATCCAAAAAAGCATCTTCTCCCAACTTGCCAATCTTCTTGTGTAAAATTATTCACACCTTCAATCGTCAGTCTACAAGACAATAGCCTAAAATGTTTATTAGCCTGTCCGTTTTTCTATGTCAGTGAGCAGTTAATATTTTAGCTTGAAATGCTATCTCGTTTTCTCGCTTTTCATCCAATGTTTGCGGTTTTAAGTCTTGCCCAACACTAGATCAATACTCTCAGACGTTTTACACAGCAAACAAGTTGCGACAAACAAAATTACACGTCCGTGTGTTGCTTTTCACTGTCGTACCACGAATCTGTATCTGCAATTGAAAATTTATGGTATACAATATAAAATTCGAATTGGTGATTTTTCCGAGTTGTTTTTTTACTATATCCTTAAAAAGTTGTCGAGTTTACCTTGTCGCGCTTATCTTTCTTCTCAGATTCTATTATCTGATTCTGCGTAGGCCCCACGGAACTACACACGACCTCGGAGAGGCGGCCAGGATCGATACAAGGGAATAGGTGCTCCCCGGCTCCAATTTTTGCTCTTTTCACACATTGACACAACATCTGAAGGATGTAATGACGAATAAAAGAAACGATCAACAGTTTTGTCATCATTCAAATAAGTTCTTAAAACTATCTGGGCAAAATGGTATTGATATAATTTCATTTAACTATTACACGTATTTATTCCCTTAGTATCTTGTCTCTGAAATTTGTTAGTCCAACAAACCCACTACGTTTGACAGGGGACGATGATATTGAATCTCAAAACCGGTCTTACAGTCCAAACCAACTAGTGAGGCAAGTTCATCGCAATTTCATCGAAGACATCACAAATACCTCAACTCTTTGCTTCTGGGGACAGATGAATTTTATCGATGCTTCTCAAAAAGACCTTCGTGTTTTGCATGTTAGACAATTTCAGCAAACTTTGAAAAACCATCTGTCCCTTTGGCTAAAGCCGATTCAGCCGATTCGTCTTTGAATCTGATTTGAATATATTATAGATGCCGATCCGTTGAGGACTGCAACTTTTGATATTCAATTTAAACGTTTGCTACAGAAAATACGTAGGTTCGACAGATGTAAACAAAATTTAAAAAAATAAATTTCTCTAATTATTTAGAAATCGTGAGATGCAGTCAGGTGTTATGTAGGGTTCAGAAAGGCATTTTCTTTATCGTGCCAACGTTTCGATCTTTATTGAGATCATCTTCAGGGCTGCCCGGGCACTCTCAACACGACACGCAAGAATGGCACATTTACGCAGAAAACCAACACTTGGTGCCCTGAAGATGATTTCAATAAAGATCGAAACGTGCCACGAAAAAGAAAATGTCTTTCTGAAACCTGCATCACACCAGACCGCATCTCACGATTTCTGAATAACCATTGACTAACGGTCACTAATCACCACACAAATTTGTCTAATGATTGAGAAGAATTTCAATTAGAATAATAACCGTCTCTTTTGATAGCAATAAGTGCAAAGTTGGGTTAAAAAACCGAAATGTTGGAAATAAGGGCATAATTTGATATTGGCCCTTTTACTAGTTTCATTTAAGCCTCGATATGATAAATTATTACTTTTGTGTAAAATTCAATAATATTACAATCTAGACCGCCGTAAATCATAATTTCTAGTCCTTTTGTGTCCATATTCACTGGTCTGACATTTCTTATTTAAAGTTTTATGTTTCTATCTCAAACGTTGTCACGTATTGTATGTCAGTATTCTAAATAATTTTTGTTTTCAATTTTCACGAAATTTTTGTTAATACCTATATCGGATCGTAAAAAGGGTTGGAAAGTGTAGAACAATGTTCGTTAAAACAACGGCGAAAGTTTACTGCACGGGAGAATAAAGGGGAGAGTGTTAATTTTTTGCCAACTACCCTACAAAACTTCTAGTGTTATTTATTAAAATATAAAGTTGAGGTGAAAATATTCCGCTGGCTGTTTTGTCGTCTTGCTTTTATTTTTATAAAGTAAGGTAATTTCTGTCGTACAGAAGGGCGTTCAACTGCCCGTTCGATGACACGGCCGAAGGGGTCAAACCACTTTACAATTTATTATTCATACCATTATTAATTAAAAAGCCATGCCGGGATTCGAACCCAGAACCGCTAGTGTGGCAAATTCTAGTTGGACGCCGTAACAACTCGGACTTTCAATTTTATTTATATTTTAATAGTTTTTAAATTTAGTTACTTTTTAGTTGTGTTACTTTCCATGAAGTGTGGTCATGTAACTGATACGCAGATGATACCCCTAGTGGAGTTCCCATGATAACATAAAATGTTGTACACGAAGATTCAGTATACGTAAATGTTTTAAATGACACTTGTTTTGTGTATGTGCCAAGATATATTTCTTACTTAAACTGATAATTTAATTTTAAACATCAATTTTAACAAAACGGCAGAGATAATTTTGTGCGATCATATTTGTTACGTAATTTATTACGCGATTTCTTTTATTTTTTGGTTTATTATATTTTTTACGAGGGTATTTTATATTATTCGTATCTATCTAAAAAACGTTGGGACAAAAAAAAATATATTTTTTAAAAGATGAAAGAACTTCATTTAATGCTCTTGGTTTAGGCAAACTCAGCCATATGGTTCAGATGCTTCGAGGGGTTATAGAGCTGGACTCGATAGACAAAGTCTTTCAAAGTTTGAGAAATATTACTACCAATTACCAAGTAGTATGATTATACTACTTTTGGCGACATTAAATCTGTTAGAGCAGTATTTCGTTCGGTTGTGCCCAGCCAAAACTTGAGTAATTTTGTGAGTAAATGTTAATTTTTTTACGAAGGTTCGCAACAGCAGAAGTTAATGAACCCTCGAGATGGTGATGTTTTTGTAAATAAAAGTCCATTTGTAAGGATATCGGGTTCGAGTGAAGAACCGCTGGATTCGAACTCGTGACCTTTACTTTACAGTGTTGCGCGCCGTGTCAACGCCTAAACCTGTGCGGCCACCGACGCCCCCTGTGATTTCTTGTATTAATCGTTACTCGGTTATTAAATTTTTATGGCACCTTTCTATCGTAATGTTACGTCGATTAGAAGATTTTCACCGTACTGAATCCACCCATTTTTTAATAATTTTGTATACAATATGCTATAGCTGTTTGGCCTCGATTATCCCCGAGATAAAGCGTCACCCGGAATACACGAGCGTGCTTACGACAACGGATAACCTAATAATTCGCGACTGTAAAGTTAAACGACTTTGTACAAGCTCTTTACCTAATTGCGGAAGGCTTGTTTTAAAGGGCGTGGTGGGAATCCATCGATCAGTGATGATGACCACATGCAATCTCGTTTCTGCTATAATTTCGAGAACCATTTAATCTCCAATGAATTTCCATTCAATTTAGACTGCTAAACTTTTTCTACCGTCAGTAAAATCGTGTTATTCTTCCTGTGAGTTCCCACAGACTTTCCGCTTGTTAACTTAGACAATATAAAATTTATCTGTGCTCGTCTATCTGCGGTATAAAATTGGTAATGTACACAGGAGAAAGGGCAAACCTATCAAAAATTTATGGACGATTGAACGGCCCGAACGTTTGGATAAGCCCTTTCTGTGTGAAAGGCAAAGTTCTAAAAGCAATTTGAAAGTCTGCCGATTCATCTGAGATGAAAGAACAGAATAGACTTAAAATTCAATAACAGAACCACCATGCTATTTCTGATACTCTCGTTTAAAATTAACAGTCACAATTGAAATGTAGTTAATAACTCTTAAATGCTGCACATGTGTTCCGTATTCTTCTAATTCTAATAATTTGGTACTTTAAATATCTTAAATGTCCCTGTCACGAAGTTCATCCTGAGAGAATTATAACCTATAAATGCTCAATTTTCTATTTCCTAGGACACGGCATGTGAACCGGCCTGCAGAAGCGGAAGATGCTGTGGGGAGGAGCAGCTCGCACAGTGGACTCTACTATTCGCCACCTGGGACATCATATACAATAGTAGAGCACAAGAAACGACCTATATCTCCCGAACAGGTAATTTATTATTTATTTCCCGTTTTCGATCAGATAAATAACCAACTTGACCTAAATTATGATCATTTCCGCCGGCAAAGCGGAATTATTGAATGGCGACCGCGACGGTGTCGGATGGCAGTTTCCAGAAGTTAGAAACACAAATGATGAATGAGCTTAGGCAATTAAAAAATAAATTTGGCAAACACATATTGATATGTCAGAAATTTTACTTTTTAATTGAATTGCCAATTGATTTATTACTTTTTATGCAAAGTAATTGAAGAATTAGTATCACGAGAAAATCGAACCCACAACACCGGAATTGGTTTTTCAACTTAACCTCAATACTTTGTTGCATCAACAAACAATAAATCAATTAAAATAATTACTTTGATTAATGGGACCAACTAAAAGCATATAATATATTAATCAAATCATAAAGCATAATAAGAATAAGAATTATTTTCTCACCAGAAGAAAAAAAACTTTTTTAAGTGGCTTAATGATCTTCCATATTAGCCAAAGAAGACTTAAGTTGCTGTAAGCGTACTTTTTAGGAGAAGGGATGCTTGAAAAAAGTTCAGGAGCATCGGTTCGACGAGCCGAGAAACTGTCACTCAATCACTCGACTATCGCGGAAAATGTTGGATAATAAAAAACGTTCAATTAATTAAGGTTTTTAGTTGAGATAAAAAGTCAGTGTAACGAGCAGGATTCGAACCCACGATCTTCGGCTAGATACGCCGCTGCTCTATTTCATACGCTTGATCTATCGTGACTTTGATCCACTCGGCCACTAACTTCTCATCTCAACCCCACTTTTTGAATTTTGGGCTCGTGGCAATGACTTTTCTAACTCAACTAAAAACCTTAATTTAAAGATATTAATTTGTCAAGCGGACCACGAAAACTAGTGAATTTAATAATTAAAAAAACTGTGAGCATATTTCTGGGGCAGTCAAATTTTAGAACACCCGATTAAAATTGATATTTTATCCTTTGCAGGGTAAAAAAAACTCTCAAGAACGCTTTACAAATATATTTATTTACATAACAATATTAAGCTCTTTTGAAAATTTATTGCAATTTTTTTTTAAATTTTAGGGCTGGCAAACTACATTAATCATCATGAATGTCCTTTATGCAAAGCCCTCTCTTACTTTGATTTTCTTTCCCTGCATCTCGCTTTTTAATTCTACATCATCTTTTCTCGTTTTTCCAGCCACGTTATGATGATGTATCTATGAAATGAAGGTAATGCACATAAAAACAGAAACATTCACTCTACCTCTGAGTACTCGATATTCCTCGGGGTTATTGGGTCCTTCCATTCACGCTAATAAATTTCAATAGAACACACCACAATTCATTCATGTTACATGTTCATGTGTGGCTGACTACAATTTTAAATTATTTATAAGGTGCACACTTTAAACTAGATCATAAAATAGCTTGACTGCAGTGTAATTGCTGGATTTACGGGAAATTTCACGATTTTGACACAACAAAATTTATTATTGTCTGACCGTTTTTAACGTTTAAGTAATGAACAAACGATAAAAAAATCATTTTCGACATCTGAAATTTTCTTTTATCATTTTCCTTTTTTCTACATTAGAGTTGACAACGTCGGCATTCCGCTATGTGCCTAACACCAATCAAGCACGGCCTATAAATTTGCCATTTGAAAATGAGATTAAAACCCAATTGTCGTAGCGATTTCCAACTTGACTCGGTAATTCCGAAGGAAAATCTTCGTGCGTAAAGGGGAGAAATCCGATGAATAAAACAAGAGGCTCGGTCAATAGAGGCTCGGGGAAAAAATTAGGGCGAAGCCTCCACTTCAAGGACGATTTCATTCATAAATCAAAAGTTCAAACATGCACTTTTTTGGAGTAGACACAAAATCTTGTTTATTTTTTCTATTAAAGATTGCCAAAATGGGAATGGAAAGAAGACGTCTTGTAATTAAATTTACAGCTTCAAATCCAATGAACTCACCAACGTTCGACTACAGTAACCACTTTTGACCCTCGTTAATAATGCTAAATGTTTAACTAAGAAATGTCAAAATGAAAGTAATTTTGCTCATAAAACCTGCAAACTCGCACAGTAGAATTGTAACAAAATAAAATATGGATTGTCTGAAATATTAGGTCAATTAATATTTTGCCCGTCTCCACGAATAATTACTGCTTCTCATTTATTACTTATAACACTAAATAACAAGAAAAGACACTTATTTTGTCTTTAGGTTTATATAAATTAATTAAGTAGGTTTCATTGTAAATAAGGCACTATAAATACAGATGATTACCAGAGCATTATTTTTTTTCTTGGGAGAAAAATAAAGAAACCTTATTTAAGCTGATTAAAACCTTTCTATAAAAGGAACTAAATGAAATAACGTATAAATTTACAACTGATGATGGCGAAATGCCAAAACGCGTCCAGCTAGAATAGGCGAACCAGTTCTTTCGGGGACATCCGAACTAATAAAAAAAACTAATAATAAAAATAAATAATAAATAAACTCGATAAGAATGTTTTTATTTTTCGACATCATAATTAATTTATCAGTTTTTTGACAAAGGGTAATGGAATGTGATGAAAATTTATTATTAAATTTTAACAAAAGTAAAATGTGCGCAATGATGACCTAGTTTAAAATGTTCTGGAGCTTCAACAAAATATAAAACAAATTTCGATTTATAATCCTGAAAGCCTGTGTGAGTGGTGAATTTCGCCATTCTTGTAACTAGTTAAAAATGAGGTGAAATTGGAAGATGTCATGTCATTAATGATTTGTCTGATAAAGACTATTTGAGGAACGGTTTGATGGTCTGTACACATGAAAGAGGAAAGCGGCGGCGTCCTTGATTGTACCACTACTCTAAGACCACGCTTCATCTTTTTTATTTCTTTTTTTACGAGGGTTCGCAACAGCAGAGGTCATATCAACCCTCGGAGTGCCGGTGTTTTTGAATAAGTAGTAATTAAGTATGTCGGTTTTGAATACAGGGCCGCTGGATTCGAACACGGGACGTTTACCTTACATTCATGAGCGCCGTGTCAATGCCTAAACCGTTGCGGCCCGGGACGCCCTCCCCCATGCATCTTCAACTGTACTTACGGAAATATTATTAGATATTACTGCAAAATAAATACAATAAAAGAAAATAAATTGGTATTAGCGATTTCATGTTGCTTATAATTGATTTGAAGGTATTTGAATGCCCTATCTTCTCATTCCTCCCCCACATTCATGTTTTGAAAATACAAATGTGCACAAATTAGAAAAAGCAAATCTTTAAATTTAGAGTAAAAAGCCAAAATATCCCCATGCAACAATCATTACGATAATGCTGAGTTTTCGTTCACTATGAGATTTAAGTAGCGTACAATTTTATATCAGGCTGGTTTTTCTTTTAGGCTCTGGATCACAGAGGTTTTTCTTACGAGAACTTTTGTCTCGTTAAACATAAAAGAATAATAATTGTGCTTAATTAGGTGATACAGACTCGGATTTCGTAGCAGGATCATTTTCTTTGAATCTGGTTCGTTTTAACAAGCTCACCAAATTAGACATATGTCACGTCATAAATTCAGTTCAAGCTCGATTTATCTCAACATTCTAACAGTAGACAACCGGCATAGAAAACAAACTTAACAAACACAAACAACAACAGAGTTTTGCTACCCTAATGAATGTTGTTAGAAAACAGAAATTATACTTTCATATTCATTATAATTTCTTCAAATAAATTCATGATTTATCTTAAGAGAGTAAACTTTATTTTTCTTTCAATACTACATAATAGAGCCGTGTCCAGACACGTGTCCAATACAAATCCAAATGGACAATGATAATTATAAAATATCCATTAGTAGGTCAAAAATACCACCCAACTGATTTTTTCCCTTCATATTCTCCATAGAAGAAAATTATGTCCTTAATTTGTCTCGTTGTTTTTTGTATCAATAAATATATATTTTGGGAAATATGAGTTTTCCAAGGGAAGGTTTAATCGAGGACGGTCCCAAGGTTCTTGGCACTGATTCAGAAAGAAATAGGGTGATGGTAAACGAAGAGATAAAATGTAGGGATTGGATGATGGAACGAGATCCCAGCCCATTTTCTCTCAAACTCATGGAAGGGAATTAGGAGGCTGATAGATATCCTAACGGGCCATTGCCCTTTGAGAAGACATCTCTTCGTAACGGGTATCCTACCAGATCCCTTTTGCTGCTTCTGTGAAATAAAAGAAGAAACGTCTCGACACTTCCTACCAGAATGTGATAGGTATGCCAGGGATAGATTTGAAACTTTTGACGGAGAGGACATTGCCAAGTCACTCCCAAGATAAAATGGTCCAAAATCTTTGGGTTCGTGAACCGGTCCAAGAGGTTTATGCAGGACTCGTGAGCCGACCAAGTCCCGGACATTTTAGGGTTGGGGTACAGGCCTTCCTAGGCTTTTAACCCCTCGAGTCTTGGTCGCCCACCCTGCGTATATATATATTCAGTCTCCCGAGAGCTAATTGAATTTATGACCTCCTAGATTATTACAATTATAGATAAGTAAGCGGAAAAAAGGGTAAACTTGATAAGTCGTTAATATAGCAACAGAAAAGCAGAAGGAGACATACATGAGCCTTCAGAAACTCCAGTCATGGTGAACTGTAGGAGAATTTGGGGCTTATCTGAAAAGGATACTACTTGGGAATGACCTGACCGGAAAGATTAGAAACAGTGCAAGAATAACGTTTTGAGTTTAGCAAAAAGGACGGAATGATTTAATGTATCAAAGGCTTTAGAAAAGTCTAGGAGAACAAGAACAATAATTTTACCTTGGTCAATAGTCGTAAGTCAGTCGAGTTTTTAGCACTTAGTTTTTGTATGAAAATCAAATATTAATAAACTGCTGCCTTTGTTTTGTAATTCTTTTTCTGTAGGCTCTCTAAAAATTAATTAAGAAACTTGAAACCATCGAGATGCTACCTTAAAAATGCGTAATGTTTGACCATCTTTTTTCTCAGGTTCTGAGGATGTTGGGGTCAGGGAGGACGGGAGCCTCGCGGGAACGTGGGGTCCATCGAGAAGTGCCTCCACCACCACCACCTCCACCCCCACAGTCATTGCTGGACCCCCATGTCAGAACTATCAACATGAACCGAGGCCCTCCAGAAGCCGGGGGGCACGGCTTTGGGATTTGTGTCAAGGGCGGTTCCAGAGATTCTGGTATCGGATGTTTCATTGTTCTTATTGCATAATTGAACATTTTATACCCTATTTATATTTTTCCTTGCATATCTTCGTAACAAGTGAAACACTACCATTTATTAACCTCTTACTTGTGAAATTAAAGCCAATAGCACAAGCCAAAAGGGAAAAAAAGAAACTTAATCAAAAAGAAACCATTTGATTTATACAAACGTAAACATGTTGATTTCACAACAAGCGGTTACTTTTTAGTGTAAGGCTGCCTACACACGGAGCTATTGAAAGGAAACTGATTAGTTACTCGAGTTACTAACCCATCCGCAATGAGTTACTTTCAGTGGCATTGAATAGGACAACGAAAACGACCTTACTGATTACTTTTACGCTTGCACCAATACTCTGAATCGTACGGTTTGGTCTTGATGAAAAAGAAAATTCAATTGCTTTCGCCAACCTTTCGAACTATTTTAAGGTCACCATCATGACAAAACCAAATTGAATTTGCTTTTTCGTCAATACCATACCGTGTTCGAGAGTATTCGTGAGTAGAAAAGTGGTCGATACATCTACCACTTAAAACTAATACTGACGCACCAGTGACTGGAATTAGCTCAGTTCCGGGTGATTTTCAGCTAGCGGCGATCAACAGGTGAAGATATTATTTGTGAGAAAGTTGAAAAACATCCTGTTTTATACAACTTTCAGGATATTCGAAGAAAGACGAGACTGACAAAACATGCAACATATTGATAAAACAGATGAACGTAAAATCTTCTTGACCGTTAGTCGATAATTATTCAGAAATTGTGAGATGCGGTTTGGTGTGATGTAGGTCTCAGAAAAACAGTTTCCTTTATCGAGCCAACGTTTCGACCTTTATTGAGATCATCTTCAGGGCCTGGGCACTCTCAACGACACGCAAAAATAGCTTACGCAGAAAACAAACTCATTGAATGAGTATACTACGTACTTCGATTGAAATACATATAAAAAAATTGAAATATAAATACTTCGATTGAATATAAAAAATATATTTTTTTGCATTCTGTAAATTCACTTTTTTTACATTATACATGTATTTGTTAAACAATTTTTAAATCTCAGGCCCTAAAGATGATCTCAATCTCTGAGTAAAATCTTCTGTAGCGATGATAGTACGATAATAGGACAGCTTTATCACTTGAATCATCACTGACAACGGACAAAGATGATGCTCCTGCCATGATTTCTCTGAAGAAACTACTAACTTCGATATTTTAGTGGATTCGTAAATGAATCCGCGTCACTAATGTGTTAGTAACTGACTAGTGATTCCAGTTACAAATCAGTTCCGTTTATTTTGATTACCTCTGTATATAGACGGCCGCACAAGCTACAAGAATTTTAAGTAATTAGGATTACATTATATTACTAAATCAAGTAGTTTTCTTAGCCAAACAATAATTTTTGGTTTTGTACTGAATCACGGATATGTAAGGATAATATAAAGATAAATAAACATTTATAGTATTTTTTGTTGCATTATAAATTTTAAAATTTATCTTAAACTTTTTCTTTTATTTGCATCTTGTAAATTTTTACAACTAATTAATTAGTAAATGTTTGTTATACATTTATTATATAAATATTTCTATAATAATAATAATTTCTATAATATATCTAATGTAATATATATTAAAACAATCTAATTATTTTAGTTTAGATATATTTTAGTATAATAGAATATAGTTAATAACCGTTAATAATCAATATACATAATCGTTTTTAACAGGTCAAAAATTTACAGATACAAAAGGAGTTTATATATCTCGCGTGGAAGAGGGTAGTGTAGCTGAAAGAGCAGGTCTGAGGCCGGGAGACACAATATTGCAGGTCAATGGGACACCGTTTACCAACATATCCCACGAAGATGCGCTCAAAGTATTGAACAAGGTAGAGAGTGTACCTGGAACTGTGGACTAATATTTGCTGGTCCTAGGTACTGAAATCTTGCAGGGAGCTGAGTATAACTGTCCGAAGCACGACTCCGTACGTACCGACGCCTGTTGTCCAACCGATGCAAGGCCCTTCCATACAAACGTATTCTTGGGTCGACAGAAAAGGAAGACCCGTGTCTCCTCCTCCTAGATTTAGGCAATACCATAGAGATAAACTGAGAAAGGTAATCAATTAAAACTATTTTATTACTATCAAGTTTTTTAATTTGCCTCACCAACTGCTAAAAAAAAAGTGTTTGGCCTTTGGACAGATTGACCTAAACTAACATATTTCGTTATTATTTGTGCTAGTATATTGTATTATTATTTGCTGTAGTACCTAATAATTCGTTATGCGTGTTACAACTGATCGGAGAATTACGGCGCTTCGCAATGTTAAACCAGCACGACTGATCCGTCATGTGGGGTTTTAACCTATTCAAGCGCCTTGCTATTTTTTTCCAAGGAGACCCGAACCAAGCGCGCGCTTCGCACTTGCATATTTTCTCCTCTTCATGTTAAAACATTAAATCGTTTTTGAGCTTCGAATTTGTAAAAATCACCGACACATAATGAGAGTGCAGCATTAAACCAATCCTCCGAAAAAAAAATTATATCTATTTAAAAAAAATAATAAATTGAACTTTCAGGTGGAAATAGTAGTCGATCCTGGGCAAAGTTTGGGACTTATGATACGGGGAGGAATAGAGTACAATTTAGGGATTTTTGTGACCGGGGTGGACAAAGACTCAGTGGCCGAGCGGGCTGGACTTCTGGTAAGCTCGAATACATAAAATAAAAATTCCAATTTTAATGTTCGATATTTCAGATTGGAGATCAAATCCTTGAGGTAAATGGGCAATCATTCCTAGAAGTGACTCACGATGAGGCTGTGTCTCAGCTTAAATGCTATAAAAGGATGATCCTGAAAGTGTGTGATGTCGGCAAGATACCACACTCTTGCTCAACCCTGGACATGCACTGGCCAGACACCCCTCACAGGTCAGAACACTAACATTATTTTGTATTTAAATTGTTAGATGTATCGATTACGAATAATCCGGATGTTGGTATAGTCTGGATAGAAAAACAAATTCTATTATCTGCCAAGCTTTTGGCTATTTCAAAGTCATCATCAGGGCAAAACAATACAACAAAACAACAAAATAGACATAATTGGGCAATGGTGTTACATCCTTGGCAACTGGACTGAATCTATATTCAAAAAAATTTGAAACCAATTACTAAAAACTTAATTATGCCAATTTGTAAACATCTTTAAGATTATTTTAAAATTATTTTTTATTTATTTATTTAATAGATCAAAATAATCATAGATAACAATTACTATGAGTCCATACTGAGATCCAGATTATTTGTAATTAATTTGTGTTTTAGTTATAGGAATGAATTTAGTGATTAGAAAGCATAATAAATGTAAGTTATTTTTAGATTTAGATTTTTATTATTATTTTTTAACTTTTAATATTTTCTGACAGTTGGTTGTACAAATATATTTTATTCTGATAGCTATGACAAAACTTAAATAACGTTATTAGTACAAGATATTTTTATCTTTCCTCTCAGCTGTGTTTGTTTGAGTTTTTTATCATGTTTAACTGTCCTCTTCAGCTCAAAAGCTAACATGTTTGTTGTAGTGTAACACGTTTACAAGTGTGTAAAAAGGCTTTTGAGTAGAAGTGGTGAAGTGTCAAAATGTACATAAATAAAAAAAAAATTAAAAAAAGCGAGCACACTTACCAGCTTGAACCTCATAATAATTAATTACTTAGAGACATTGTTTAACAATCACTCTGAATGAATAACATAAACTAGCAGAAATTAGGGAAAAAATCTTTAAACAGCTTTTTAGTGCCACTGGTTAATAGATATCTTATACCTACTAATCCAGAATTAATTTTTTTTTCTCAAAGAATGTGAACCCATCCAATGAAATATAATTATAACAACTTTTACTTATTGTATGTACTTGAAAAAGAAAAAAAGATTCTAAAAAATAAAAAAGAGAGAGAAGAAAGGGATTTAAACAACTGTCCAAACAAAATTAGTTATGATGATAACTCATCATCATCATCTTTATATTGTGGATTTCTCTCTTCAAAATTAGTAATTCTTTGATGCATTAATGTGTTATTGGTTTTGTTGTAATCCTTATAAAATTGAACCACTAAATTTATATTCAGGATTAATTAGATCTGTTTAATATGACATAATAACTCAAAAACAAACAGACATGAGTATTTTGTTGTTTATTTTGAACTGTACATATTTTTATTGTTATATTAATTACAACATAAATATTTTAATGTAAAACAAATCAAGATTGATGATAAATTTATAAGTTTAAATAAAAATCATTTAATGAAGGAAAATTCTCCAAAACATCAGAAAATTATTTAATGATAGGTTAAAATTTAGCTCAGCAGTTCCCAGACTTTTTCTATTTTCAGTACCCTGATACTACCCTTTTTGTACTCCATGTTTTTAAGAAAAGAAATTAATAATTATTAATAATTAGTTTTAAGTCAACTATTAATTTTTATGGAAAATAAACAAATACAAGTGTCAGATTTTTGTCTTTCAGTGAAATTTAATTTCTTATCTAATTTTTTAAATTTTGTTTGAGCCATTGGTTAGCTTTGGATTTTTGGAGTTGGTAGATAGAATTAAATGTAGTAGTATTACATGTTTATTTTATTTAAAGCAGCAATACTGACAAACATTAAATTTTTAAATTGAGAATTATTTTGGTAGTAAATATTATGTTTATTTGACAAATTAGTAATAATTGTACAAATCAAAGTTGAAATAAGATTTTTTTTTAAATAATTTTTTTTTTTTTTTTTTTTTTTTTTTTTAAAGGAAAGAAATATTTCAGCTTTGAAACTTACTTAGATAATATTTTATTTTGACTTGTTAGTAGCACGTTATTAAATTTTTTTTCTGCTCCTCTCGTTTTATTTAGATTTACGAAATTCTCCAGGTGCTGTGTGGCGGCATTACAAATGGTCGATGAAAAAGCTAGAGTAGTTCTGAACAAAAATGAATTCAATACCTTAACATATTATCTAGATGAATATTCTGCTAAGCAAATGACGATAGAAGCCTTTGTTGCCGTTTTACTAGAACTACTTAATACGCCTGATAAGGTAATTTTTTATTTTTTTATTTTTTTTTTAAATTTAAAGATGATTGTAAATTTTATATGTATATAATCTTTATTTTGGGGGTGTCGGTGGCCACAAAGGTTTAGCATTGATACAGTGCTCATCACTGTAAGGTAAAGGTCTCAGGTTCTAATCCAGCGGCCCTGCATTCGAACCCGACACAATTACAAATGGGATTTTTCTTTCAAAAACATCAGAACCCCAAGGGTTGATATAATAACAAACCCTCATATAAATAAATTAATTTAAAAAATAAATAAACTTATTTTATAATATTATGACGAAAACTTTACATCTTAAGTTTTATAGTAATCAATACATTAGACCATTTTTAAATAATTTAGATATAAAAAATAGTTAACATTTAAAAAATCAGTGTGGCGCTGTTTTTGAAAAAAAAAAATGTTCATTGTATGTCGAGTTCGAACCCATCAACCAAGCATTCAAACCTGTTACTTTTACCTTACAACAATGGCAAACACTGACAATCCTGAAAATGTAGTTGTAATACATTTGATACTCCTTTTTGTCTAAAGCCTACAATAATGTTTAAAAAAATGAATACATATTATGCAAATATTTTTTTTTGAAGCCAATAATTTTGCAATGTTTTCATTTCCAGCACACGCTGTTTACAGAGCTGAGAGAGTTGGTCGCTATGGAAGATAGAGCAAGGTTCGATGAACTTGTGTACCGCAGGGAACAATATTCATCTCGGGTAGGAGTTCGTTTTGATTATTACTATTAAGAGAAAACAAACAAAGTGTGACTCAAAGTGACCTTGTATGTGTTTGAAATGGAGTAAATTAATACGTGATATAGTTATAGTTGTATAAACATTGTATTGTTACATATAGAAACATGTCCCTTGAAGAATAGAGTAATAAATGTTTAAATATTCCACTTGTTTATGAAAAATATATAATTTCCTTATCCCAGTAGGTGGAAAGTAGTGAATACAATTGACAATCTTTATGTTCTATTTTTTCTGGTTACTTGAACAGTAATAAACCAATGCGTAGTAAAATGATTAAGTAGCGCATTTTTAAAAAAATAAAGTTACCTTTAATTTATAAACAAAATGCATGATATATTTAATCAAACTTGCATGCAAAAGTACTGCTTTTTAAAATTAGATTAACACTAGAGTTTTTAATATACTTAATTCATAATATGAAACATATTCTTTGTTTTATTTTGTAAGACAACTCAACCTATGCACACAATCAAATCACTTGCACCACAATTTCACAATAATAATTTGGCTGTTACTGTAGACAGTAAAAGATCGGATCAATGGTAGGTAACTAAACTATCCTTCCTAATGTATGCAAATTAATTTTATATTGGAACTGGTGATTGATATTTTTGAAGTTTCAGAATAGTCATTGTATTTGCCTCTCACTCTGAAAGTGTATTATCAGTTTTAGAAAATAATTTATTTATAACTTTATTAAAATATATCACAATAATTAATGTATTTTGTAAATTGAACGTTTACAATTTTTGCCACGACATACCTCTGTTAAAATTTTGTTTTATTTTTTATTTTTTTTTTCAAATAAATCTACAACTATTCGAAGTGGAAGGCAGAAACAAAAGGCTTTTTATACTATAGACATTTATATGCAACAAGTATTGTGTTTTAATTAATTAATTTATTATTAGTTGATAGAACAAAATCATTTTTTAAAATAGGAATGTACAGATGAATGTAATAAATAGTTTTTAACTATTTTTTTTACATTATCCTTAAATTTACTTTTTCAAATGTTCCTGACTTGTCATTTAAATTTAATATTAAAGAAATACATACATTTTTGATTTGGCTATTTTTATAACTATAATGATTTTTCACAGAGAGGTGGTCCGTGCTGTGATAATACTCATGAAATGATAATGTCAAGTCTACACCATATGCCAACACCGGTGAGTTATTACAAGATATAATGTATTATTTTTAAATACTGCATGTTCGTAATATTTTTTATGCATGTGTTGTTTGAAGCAAAGCAATTATAATCTAGTTTCACTGTGGCATGTGTTTGCTCGTTTGTGAAAGCATGCGAACAAGTGCATTAGTTCATGTTTTGAATTTTTAAATACATGTTTTAAATTTAAACATGTATTTAGTTAACATTTGTAAACCCGTTGAATTTCATTTGATAATTGTGGTTTCAAAATTCGATAAAAACCATAAAGGTGAATTGAAGTTTTCCTCGTTGACATTATTTCATCATTTTATTAATAAAGCACGTTTATGAATCAACTAGCAAAGTGCACTATTACATTGTTAGCAAAATATACTTTTAACTTACAAATTTATATTTTATGGTGATTCTCTTTTTCTTTTTTTTTTTTGACAAAAAATATTTTTAAAAAAACACGCAGCTTGAATTTGCTCATAAGTACATGAAAGGAGAAAATTTGTTAAAACCTCTGCAATTATTTTATTTAAATCATTTTTTAATAAGCATCCTGAAGTATTTATAAAATTTATAAAATGCATTTTATTAGTGATATAACAAAAACAGGAACGATTTTTACATTTCTCTGCAATTTTATCATCATGCTTGAGGAATTGTGATTGATCTGCAGAATTGAATTGAAAAAAAAAAAAATTGTTAAATTAATGTTTATACGCAATTTTTTGTTTCCTTTTCACCACTACAACCGTCAAAATGATTTTTGCATTGAAAATTTCAATCTCACACCATCACAGTAAATACACGGTATGATATATGTCCTCACTCGATATGTATATATTTACGACCATGCATGAAAAGATCTTATAGAAATGTTTTTATTCACAAGACTCACACAAGACAAAAAAAAAACTATCAAAACTTTAACCAGTTCAATTTTACTATGGCTGTTTTTTTTTAATACATTCGATATCAATTTAAATCTCAAATGTAACAATGGTAGATTTGTCCCACATCAATTTTGCGAGTTAATAAAATTAAAACCCATGGAAAAATATTTTCATCTAGAAAACATAAATTATAAATTTAAAAACTAAAAAGAAGAACTATTAACTTTAAATTATTATGTCAATTGTATTTAACAGTTTCCAGCATAATTATAAAATTGCAATTGAAGATAAAATTACTGTAATAACAGGTAGTTTCAAATAACAATATAAAAATTAATTATACATATTAACTGACATGTGCTGACAAGCAATGAAATGGGGTACTAACATTCATACAAACGTTAAAAATATTTGGAAAACCCATTTGCTGGAGAATTGTAGTGAGCCTGACGACCGACAGTTTTATTCAATGATATATTATTTTCTCCTTGAAATAAATTTTGGCACTGTTTGTGAAAAATTCTTAGAAGTAATTACTTCATTTGCTAGAATAGTCCATCTGGTTCAAATACATTTTGTTGATACAATGTTCATTTTTATATCTGTCGCAATGATTGAAAACCTCCTAGGAAAATTAATTAATGCATTTTAATTTTTTCTAATTTTATCACGGACCCTATTTATTTTCTTTAATTGATATTTTGATAACATCAAAAAAAATGGTATTTGGCTGTTTGTTGTATGATGCCCTTTGGGACGCAGACTTTTAATAAATTTAACAAGGCTGAATAAATATAAATCAAACCTTAAACATTCTGGCAAACAATTTTCAGTTTAGAATAAATATGCTAGTGCGTATATTTAAAAATATGGTGACAATAACTATTTACACCTCTCTACAAAATTTATAATTTTTGTTTTTAATAAACAGTTTTCTTCAGTTAAGAAGATGATTGATTTTGACTGATAATTTGATCAATAAAGCAATATTATAATAAACATTCTACAAGTGTGAACACAAATTTAAGACAGGTTTTTTTGTTTGTATGGAAACTAGTATCACTCCTTATAAAACCAATTTAAATTATGTGTTTTATCTTTAGGTTTTCTTACCTTTCTTAATGTTATAAATAAAATATTTCAATGGGCTTTAAAAAATTCAGCGTGGACGTGTAATTTCTTCATTTTAATTTTTTGATAGTGTCCATCCTGATATTGTGGAACTCCATAATAAAATGGTGGGTAAGAAATAAATTGTCTTTTCCACAATAGCTATTTATTTCTTCAGATACTTTTCAGTCTAATATAGACCATTGATAATGTATGTCAAAACAATGTAAAAAACTGTCAAATAACTTTACATAAAAAAAGAGTCACTGAAGATGGTCTATATTAGACCAAAACGAGCCTAATGATATGAATAGATGATGATTGACTTTTATCTCTTTTAGACATTTTACTAGCAAAGTTGTAAAACCAAAAATATATCGTTTTCTTAAACAATTTCCAGTAAATGGATGAAGATTGAAGCATAAACAAAAGAGAAAATTAACAGCTTGAATTTTTAATAAAACTTCCTTAACAATTTTTTTAAACACTAATATAAATAAATATAAATCTTAAACATTTAATCACTTTACTAAGTATAAAGTGATTTGATTATTTGTGCCTCCGAGTATCTTAAATCTTAAATACATAAGTAGATTTAGAATTTCAATGAATTGAACTTGTTAATTGCATTAGTACAATCTAGAAAAAACTTTGAAAACATTAAGATTTTCTATACTAATCATTGTCAAAGAATTTGTACTTGACGATTAATTAATTATGAAATAGTTAAATTTTGGGAACAATGCTGTTCATCGATTTTTATTCAATTATTTGTGATCCAACCAACAAACAACTACAGGGCTACGAATCTAATGAAATCCACATTTCTTTTTCAATTTTATACATTTTTTTTGTTTAATTAGAGACAAGGATAAACATATTCATTTAATAATTATTCTTAGCATTTGCTGCATAGATATGTATAAGTTTTTCAATTAAATGCTTTAATACTTTAAAAATATTTTGATATATACATCTGCTGACAACTGCTTGGTCATAATTTACACTTGTAGACGAAATGTTTAATAACTACTTTCAATTTAAAAAATTGCATGTCTTTTATTTTAAGGTCAGGTTTGAAATAATTGCAGCTAATGCTACTTTTCTTGTCCCATAATTTAAGTTTGCACATTAATTTGCACATTTTTTCTACTTATTTAATATCATATTCTAATCACAAAAGCCTTTTTTTTGTTAATGTATTTTTTGCACATAAAGACTATACCAAAAATAAAATAAAATAAATAGAAGTAGTGTTATCATGATTCAGAGGTCACTACTAACTAAATTATATTTTATGTTTACATTTCCTACTTTCCATCTAAAACTGTTTGTAATTATATTTTAAATAATAGAATAAATCGTTTTTACCAAAATTTATTGTTCTAAGAGCTGTAAATATAAAAGCAGCTATCATCATGGCATAATTAAATCAATAATGATTTGTAAAATAAATTGAATAAACAATCTCTTTATAACTATTATTACACTTAGTACATCTCACTTTATAAAGCTGCTTGTTGTCTTCAGATCCTTTCAATTCAAGTACAATTATGATATTTAACAAGGATAGTATTGAAACTTATTCAGGGACAGACAACAAAGATTACTAAAAATTTTGCAAATAATTGTTCTATTAAAATTGTAAAAAATGACTCATTTAATTTTTTAATCAGATTAATTTGTTAGATCGCATTAATTTTTAATAGAAAAAATTATGAAATGTAATCAAATCTGATAAGGCTGTAATTTTAATTACCAATGTCATGTAAGTTTATGTAAGTAATGTACAACTGGTCTGATGTAAAATAAACAGTTGAACTTTGTGCGAGTAAAATATATTAAATATTCAGTATTGTTAAGAAGTTAAGTGAATTGAGACAGTTTACTTTGAAAATATTTTGTTTTTCTTTCTATATTTTTAATTGTCTGAATGTTACTTACACCCATGTTTAAAATTTTTAAATATTCTGGATGAATTAGTCAGACGTACATAATTGTGGCAATAGCCCGATGGTAAGAAAGGACGAAAGGGAGCAAAACAGTAGGTATGCCACCAAAAACTTGCAACGTGTGCTATAAAAAATATTTTTTGATTTTTTAATTTAAAAAAAAAAAAAAACTTCAATTTTATAAATCTGTACAAAAATGCTGTTGGGTTAAACTGACTTCAGTACTGACTACAGCTGAAATTTTTTAAAACAACAATCCCCTAACATATAGAAAATCATGCTAATGCTGTTCAAGGACTCTTCAAGTTTGTTTAATTTTAAATTTAAAAATTTGTTTAAGATAAATTAGTTTTGCACCTTGTATAGCATGAAATCTTTCTTCAAAATTATAATCAACATTTGAGTAAAGGATGTTGAATAGTTATAAAGCAGCAAAATTTTTCAATTAAATATCATCAAATTATACACACAATACACATTTTCTTTGTATCAAGGAAAGTGTAACAAATGAAACAAACTAAGTGAAATTATGGTCATCTATGATCAACTATGTCTGTAATTATATTTTTTTAAAAAACTGATGTTTCAACTTTCACAGATTTAAGTAACACAAATATACAACTAGTAAAAACTGAAAGTATTGTTTGCTTCATTTATCTGAAACAACTAATCAAAAGCTTTACATGGGTTTGGCAATAATGCAAGTAAATCCTTTTTAAAGAAGTGTATTAATCACTTTTATCTGCTACACTGTTTTCATAATTTTCTGAAATTCAAAGAAACACAAATACTTTTTCATTGGTAATCTCTAACAAATTGGGGGCTACAACCTCTGTTTCATGATTCACATTGTAGGCAATATTCTAACTCAAAATGAGAATAAATAATATAAAAAACTTCTTTGATCTTTTACTACTTTTCATTTCATTTAAATTTTGTCAGAGTTAAAGTTTTAACATTTCTCCTTCTTGTTTGTACGAGAAAAATATATGAGTATGCTGCATTTTACTTTTTCACTTATGTCTATATTTTCCTTCTCACACCTTGATTCTCGTTAATTACACACTTTGTTGAGAAAGAGCACTTTTGAATAAATAATTAAAAATCTGAACTTACTATTTCTCTTAGTGAACGCTCACTTTTTTCACACTCAAACTTTCTTAGTTTTTTTTCTTTTTAATTTAGTACAAAAATTCCATACCATTTAATTTTATCCTTGATGAAACAATTGGAAGTATAGGCTTTGTGTGTATGGTATATGTTCAGCTTGATTGCGATGGGTGGAGGGGTAACACTGAAGATTTGAGAACACCTTCTGAGGACTCAGGAGTGGGTCTCGGCCCTTTAGACTCACAGAACAGCCGTTCTATTAGGTAAATCCTATAATGCCTTCTATCCTTATTTCTTCCTCTATTTCAGTTAGAACAATTATTATATTGCTTTAATCATTTAACCTTTGTGTCTTTTTCTTTATTTAAACCGTCCTCTTTTTTTAATTATTATTTTTTTTAATTATCATTCCAAACTAAAAAATACACTCTCATTTTAGTTTTCACTGAGGCAAAACTGTTCATATGAGTGAGTTGGTAAAAACATTTTGGGCAAAAATGTGAAAATTTTGTGGGCATGTTAATAGTTAATATTATTACTTAATAGTTTACTTAAACATTTTCTCAATTTATTTACAGAAAAATAAAATCGTGTAGCATGCCTATCGTACTAGTTTACATAACTTGATGTGGCATCTATTTAATGTAGTTACTTTAATTGAATGTATTCTCTCATTCGCTAGGTGTTTGTCTAAAATTTACTTTGTCCCCATTAAAAATGTTTGAACATCAGCCACATTCTTAATAGAGTGATGAGACCCTTTCTCAATAATTAGATTGATTGAAAAGCCCAAAATTGTTTCCTAAAGCAAATCACTATTTTTATTCAACCATCTAATCTATTAATTATACATTTCAATTTGGAAAACTTGGTTTAGAACTGTTTGGTAAATTAATATTTGTTAATTTATTTTTAATGAAAACTTATAAGGCAAAAGTTTAAGTGATTGACATTTACCTTGGTTGTTTTCAATCATTTTTGATTAGCCATTTCACATAACATACAAAAAGTACCTAAAACACACGTAACAACAGTTAGGATAGGCAGACCAAAATTAGCAGAAATAACCAAGCTGTAGGGTCTTCACCCTGCAAACCTCAAGGAGAAATTTTACCATAGATAACAATAACCAATTTTATTGTTGGTGCGATAAACTAATTTTTTTAAATCTGATCTTTTGTTGAATTTACAATCAGTCTAGACAAAAGATATTTTACTAATATCAACTTACAAATCTTGGTATCCAAAATCCTGCTTAGATGTATGAATAGGTACATATTAGGAAAAGTAAATTGCTCAAAAATTCAAAAAATGATTGATTTCAAAAAAAAGAATTAAGAAGTAAGTGTTAAAATAGGATAATATTTGTTTAAATCCTATCAAGTGTAAATAGTACAGTAGTAGAGTACTCTAAAGGTACCATGTGACCAAGTGGTTGGGATTTCTAAATTGTATTTTCCAGATGTAAATTTCGATTATGAATAATTTAGAAATATTAGAATTGCAAAGGGGTTTGACCCCTCATCCTCACATTGTAGCTAAATATTTACAATCTTATAAACAATAAGATGATGATTATATAGTAACTACGTATTGACATTCAAACTGAAATGTAGGACTATTAAATTTTACGGCTGTTGAAAAATGGAAACAGTCTAATCAAATTGGCAATAGATGTCTGGTTCATTTGCTAGAAGAAATGCTGTGCACCAAAGTTGGTAAAACGCAGTCTTTATCCTTTTGTACTGTTGTATCCACAAGTAGACCTACGCCTAGGGCTGCATACCCCACAACCAACCAGACATATTGGGATAATTTTTTCGCATTTTAAATATTTTATTTTTAAGTTGAATAATTTTTGGAGGGGCGGAATATTTGGGAATCAAGTTGAGGATTTGGTAGGAGACAAACAAGGAATCCACTGCCCAAGTCCTAACATCACCTTTCGCAAAAACCTGCAAACTCCAGCTATTTATCTTCTTCCAAAAAATAATAAAAACACATTGTTATTAATCCATATAAGTTGGATAATTGACCATGTTAATTATTTCAATTAATTATTGTTCTTGTATTGCAATTCATGTCGAGAGACATGTTTGTAGAGTTCCTTCAACCTGACGATGAGCTGTAAGCTCAAAATCCAGATCATTAAAACAACTTACTGTGAGTTCCTGCATCTTTTAAAAAAAAAAAAAAAAAAAAAAAAAAAAAAATGAACACCACACTCACTTCACCATTTATCTTTTCTATTCATTTGCTAGTCAAAGCAGTAACAAATTATTCTTTTTATCTGAGGTCTTGGTTGAGACGAAAAAGTTAGTGTTCTGCTCGTGCACTAATATTTTCATCTCAACTAAGACTTTAGATAAAAAGAATAATTAATTGAACTAATCATTACATTTTAATAAATTTAATAGGTAAATGAATTATTCCCAGTGTCTAGAGAATAAATTACTATATTCTGTTCCTAATGTTAATATTTTATTGTTATAATGTACATTAAATAAACAGCCTATAAAAGAAGTCATGTTCTAGTTCAAAAAGATTAAGGCCTGAATTTTTCAAACTAGCTTTGTAATTCAAGAATTACTAAGAGTGAGATCTTTGGAAATGTGGATCCTACCAGGATATCACAATAAAAACACATCTTAAAAAATGTGGTGCATGTTTCAAAAACAAGCAGATGTTTACTGCAATTTGATAAATGACAGCCAATACAGTTGGTCATATATTATATAAACCATTTTATCCATATTAGGACATCTTAATCTCTTTTTTTAATATATTTGTAATTGAAATTTAAGAGAATACAAAGAAAATATTTAAAAATTTGAATGCATCTGAATTTAATGGTTTTAAGGTTGTTTTTTTTTTTTTTGGGGGGGGGGGGTTATGCAGTCAGCCATCTTCTTAAGGTTGATAGTTAAAAGGGCAATGGCCGGTAAAGAAGCCTAAATTTTCCTAAAATCCTGCCTGCTTAGGTTCTTTCGTCTTCCATTTTGAGATGTTTATAAATATTAGCTTTCCTTACATCTGGAGTGTTCGTCCAGTGTTTATTTTCTTTCTCAATACATTTTTCTAGTTACACACTTACTTTCACACTCTGAAGTACTTAGTTGTAGTTCTAGCCTCACGAGTGAGAGGGTTGCCCCTTTGTAATAAATAATCAATAATTAGTCAGCTTGTTCATATTTGGAAAGCTACTTTAAGGTAATCTTGTTTTGCTATTCCAGAGTCATTAGGCAGTTTGGCAGGCACAACGTATTTAGTGCCTTTACGCGTGTTTGGCTGTCTGAGAGTATTTATATCTGTACACCTTTATTAATTCTAGTGCACAGAGTTGAATTGCCTGGACTTCAGCTTGGAAAATTGTTGGGGTTAGTCCAAAAGGCTTCACCAGGTTAAAGTTCGGCCCTTTACCCCTATATCCCGTTCGATCTTTGATCCATCTGTATACCATATTTGGGCCCCTTTTTGAAACTTAGGTTCACTTTTCTTCCAACTGTCTATATTTACTTAGAAGGGTCTCTCAAAACTGAGCTATCTAATCAAATTTTAATTAATGTCTACAACATGGTACAAGACAACAAAAATTAACAATGTAGGTCTTCAGAAGCACTAATTAATTACATATTGTCTTATGTAACATATGATATCCTCCTATTCGTTGATTAAAAAATGAGGAAATAAAAATTTGTGCTTTAGCAACCACATCAGTTGTCACAAAATTCCACCAATTGCTGAATTTGAAATGTACAAATTTTACATTGTTGTGCAACATCACAATATATCATACTGCGTTACTCCTTCTTTTCAATATTATCAGATGAAAATTTTGTATTTCTATAAATTAAATAAATTATCAGTCAGATCAATGAAGTGTTAATGGTTTATAAATGGACCAGTTTTATAGAAAAAGGTAACAAAAAGAAAATGAAAATTTTTACTTTTATTTGGCTGATCTTATTATTACATTTTTAAGTTCTTTTTTTTCAAAATAGCTGATATTCAATAAGTTAACTGGTTTTTGCTCAAACAAAAGCAATGACTTAAGAATAAAGCATCGAAAATATCAATATTTGATACCAATTTGAAGGTTTAAGAATGATAATAAACAATCGTAGACATAATTATAAGTAAAGATATGTGAAAATATAAAAATAAGACAAATGTTCTACTAACATTTTATTTGCAAAATGTTTTGCTAAGTTGTTTAACAATATAATTTTTTAAAAATCCAACTTTGCTTTAGGAAACTTCCTTCTGCTTCGTTGATAGTTTTGCCTTTATAAGTCTTAAACCCTCTAGTAAATTTCATTAACTCCTTAAATAACTTAGGAACATTAGACTTCTTTGTTATATGCATTTTATTTATTTATTTTTTAAACGAATACGAGAAATAGAGTTTCCTTCACAACACAGCAATAATGAATAATTAATCTGTGACTGATTTTAGAGTAAATACACAAAATCGACTATTAGGGTTGTTTATTTGTTATGTCTTGACAGGAACGATCGTGTGTCCCCGAGTTTCAAATCTTCAACCCAACACATCAGCAACAAAGAGCAGGTAAAACCGCTAGTAGTTTATCAATTTTTTTCACATATTCTTCCTTATCTATCCCTGTTATTTTCAATTGTTGTGACATCTTGACAAACTTAGCCAGCTAATAGTAGGGGATTCATGATGCACTGTTGCTGTTCTAATTTAACAAATACATTGCCTTATTTATTGTTGTATATGAAAGCTTTTTGCAAAAAAAAAAAAAATGGTGGTACTACAAATGCCCTATCAATATCCTTAGGCTAATTTTCAGGATAAAAAAATTACTATGTCAATTTTGGAAATTATTAAATGTTTATCATAAAAATTTGGGCAATTATATGCTCCTTAATCAAAATAACATCACCATTCCTTCCATAAAATTTTAAAAACATTGTTTTAACTAATAATTAATTAAAGATAGTAGAGCATTACATAAGATAACAGTAACTTGAAAATTATAATATTTTATTATTATATAAAGAAAATAAATTGAACAAATGTCTAATACAATTATTACCTTTTTTCTTTCTCCCCTCCCCCCAAAAAAATTTTACAATTCTGAATCGATACATATTAACCATATTTCTGTATATATTTAAAAAAGCATAATAATAATTAAAAAATTGTTAGTTGTAATGATGTAGTAATCGAGGTTGAGGTTAATCTTATGATTACAATTGTTGGTCTATCCTATCAAGAATTTACAAAAATAAAAATTTTGGGCCATTGAGTCATAACAGATAGCATGTGTTTGGGTTTGATTCAGCATTGAAGATACAGTCCGATGACTTCATTCCAGTTGGTATATTTTGTTGCACATAAAACACACATGAAATACAAAATGCATGTATATTGCAAGAAACGTAGGACTTATACAAAAATAATGAAAAAATTAATAGCTAAATTATAGCAATAGAATATTTAGTGTTCACGTTATTAAGTTTGTTTTATGAATAATTTTGCACCTTTTTCACGGCAGTTAAGAAAAAACATGGTTGAATGAATAACACAAGTAGTAGTATGAAACACTTTCAAAACATACGTTAACTGACATAACAAAATTTTTGTATATTTTTTTGTCAATTCAAGCCATTCATTTTTAAACGACAATACTTCTCTTTTCTACATGGCATTTGTGCTTTATTACTATTAGATGAACTTGCTGTTTGAAACAAACTTACTGGGTCCATCTAATTCGCAGGTTTTTTATATTACTCGAACACATTTCAGCATGTGCCATCTTCAGTAAGGAACTGTTTACACTGACGAGTGGAGACGGACACATTAAGCGACCCATTGGTGGTTTAATATATGTTTACTGACTCGCAGTCCTACACCCACCATCAACTTTCTATTTATTGTTTTTCCCATAACTATTGTTGTTAGACAGACTATGTTCTTGATTGCCTTCATACATCAATTTTTTTTAAGAATACAAATAAAATTGATCAATAGTGAAAACACTTTTATACTTATTTAAAGCTTCGTAATTTTTTAAAGTAACACTCTCCTTGAGAACTTTTCAAAATTGACATAGTAATTGATTATTTATTGCTCTAAAGAGTGTTGTAAATATGCTTGATGGTTGTTGCATATGCACCTAGCGTTTCAGGCTGCCATAGAAAAAAGTTTAAAAAAAGGCAAGCTGATCGCTATTAAGTTCTATTTGTATTTGCTTCTGTGCTTCAAGATTTAAAAAAAAAATATAATTTAAGTTTTAAATTCTTGTACAGCATTTGTGGCCTATTATGTAAAAATGCATTCCCAGTTTGAAACAGCCAACGATCAAAATTATTTTGCAGAGTAATTGCTACAATTAAAACTTGGAGAAATTGCGTCTATTTGAATTATCCAAATTTTAATTTTTGTTCAAATTAGAAGAAATATCATACCTTTAATGAACTGGGAACATTGTTAAAAAAAAATTATTTTTAGTCTATAGATGTCGTTTCAAGTATAAGCGCTTAATTTTTTTTTTTTTTTTTTTAATAATGCCAATGTAAAACACCTGCATTTTCCTTAATACACTGTTAATTGCAGTTAAATGTGTAGATAGTTAATAAAACCGTTTATTGTTTATAAAAATATTTTGAGTTTTTCTTTAATTGTAAAATGTTTGTACTTAAAAAAATGCTTCTTTTCCAGGATACTGGAGGTTCTCAGGGTCATGATAATAATAACTATGATGCCAACATGGTGAGTACGTTATGTTACTTAAACAATATAATTACTCTTGCTTTGAGAAGGCAATCTTACATAAATTAAAAAGTAAGTTTATCAAAAATGTGTTTATTTCTGTTATGTACAATTAAATAGTGAGATAACATAAATTTTGAGTTTGTAAATTAGCTGGTCACCAACTATTGCCTTCTTGAGGAAAAGTAACAATAAACAAAGTCAAAACTCTGATTATAAATAATAATGAAAATAAAAATATAATTTTGTATATTTAATTAGTTTAGTTATATTTAAATCTATAGATGTAGTCATTACCATGTGTAATTAATTAGTTACTGCAGTCAGGAGATTCAATTATAAATGTAATTGTAAGTTAAATTTTAAATATAGACATTATTAGTTCTTTTTTTATACTATATACTTTTCACTTAACTTCTTTTGGGTTCTAGTTAAAAAATTCATATTATGGTTAAATGGTTACAAAGAAATGTAGTTTAGATTTCAGTGGTAAAACAAATTAATAGAGTGCTTGAGTGTCTGTAGAAGCATATCATACTGCAGATAACGGATTTAGCTCTAGGTGTTGCAAGGCGTGCAGTGACCTGCGATGTGCAGTACTGTAGTAAATAAGTCTGGCTGATGTTTTTTCACTCCCTGGACCCTACCCGGCTACCCGGCATTCACTTGTGAGTGTAGATGCGGTAGGATTTTGAAAAATCCGAGGTGTCCAAATGTAGGTTGCGATTAGTTCTCTCTTCCGATAGCATATCTTCGACGACACTGTTCCCACTCTTCAATTTGGCCCTTGGTATTTGCAGCCGGCCGATTTCCTCCAGTTTTTCTCCTTGAATCAAATTTTAAGCATAACGTTTTGGGAGGGAAAAAGTAGGTCATGTTTTGAATTTCAAGTTCAAGGCTCTCTTTTTTTGTAAAGTTGATTGCCTTTGTCCATTTAATATTCCTTGCTTCAAAATTGACCGATTAAAACAGAAAGATTGAACACGTTTCATTATTTGAATAGAATTGACACTCACCTTTCTTTGTCACACTGGAACTTTGTTGTGGCTCGGCCATAACACAAGAGGTCAATGCCTTCCCCTTCTCCACTGCTAATATTAACATAACAGGATAAAAATTTATTTATTAGCTTCAACCTACAGAAGAAAATGGATCCAATTCCATGCACTTTTGACCTAAAATATTACAAAGTTATGAGCCGTAGCCAATTGAAAGGTAAAATAAAATGTAGAATTGATTTAATTTTTTTAAAACTTAATTTCTTAAGATCTGATTTGTATTCTTTACTTTGCTGAATAATTGGTTGTTTTTGTATTTTTGTTTTTTAACTTTACTAAGCAAAATTAATATTTACATTTATAAAATCATAATCTTCTTTTTCATTTTGCTTGATGTTTTTATATTTATATAATCTAATTTTTCTTTATTCACATTAGTAATTGAAACACACTCAAAAACCCCTCGATGGAATGTTTAGAATTTGTTTTTCAAAATCAAAGTATGCATCAGTAGTAGCAGTTTGGGTAAAATTGGTTTCAGTGTGGATACTTAGGCGGTCTCAAGTCTCAGCTAGGAGGTTGGACGCAGAGAGTGAAGTCCTGGTATTGGGGCAACCCTTTAGTAGTAAGTCCGTTTCAACCCCCACAATAGTTTCACATTCGAATCTCTCTTTAGATTTGCATGATAGCCAAGCATGTCGTATGCCATACCTTACTACAGTATTTCACATCTGTAGAGTAGACCGCATGCGACAGCACTCAAATTTAGTTTAGAGTGTAGATATACTCCACGTTAGCAAAAATGTACAATACACAAAACAACACCTTCATTTATATTGTAAGCGTTCTACACACAAAAGACACGTTTGTAAAACTAAAACATTTTTTAACTGGCAGGGGGTTTGATAAATATCTAACTTTTCCCACCTCATTTGCAAACAAATTATATACGTAAGTAAAAGGTGCTCATGGATCAATAAATAATAAACTAATGGGCATTGGTTTTATAAGATACAATTTTCACAACCCAGCACAATGCGGAAATTAACTTTTTAAAAAAATCTTCTAAGAATTTTAAATGAGGGAATAAAGATTTTCACTGTGTTGGATAAAAATAACAAACTCAATCAATTTTTTTTTTTTTTTAATTGTATATAATTATATTCCTAACTTAAGATTTGTGCATAATTTATCATGTCGTTTCTATTTCACAAATATTTCCTTTTTTAAATAAAATACCAATTGATGATATTGTATCATAACATAACTTTGTAAAAAATGACTGATTGTGCATCATAATTTCACTGTGGGTTTGGCAGTGCTTTGAATTGGGCCAACAAGAAAAAGTACATATATACATATATGGTTATGTTTACATTTTTTATATAATTAAAATTTTCTAATCTAACAAAACCCTTCAATTGAGAGAGTTGAATCAATTTTTTTCATAAAAAAATTATTATATTGCTTTTTTTATTTGCTTTGGTGTGATAAGTGTGAAGCTTCTTATAGCTTTGGGAATATTCAGCACAATAAATTTATGGATAATCTGGATCTTGGTATGGTCTGGATGGGGAAAAAATTATCTTCCGAGCTTTTGACCCATTTTTAAAGTCATCATCAGAGCAAAATTATTTTAAAGATGATTACACATTGGCATCTTTAAGATTGTTTTGCTCTGGTTATGACAAAATAGGTCAAAAGCTTGGAAATAAAATTGAAAAAAAATTTCTTTTCATTCAGACCATACCAAGATGTAGTAAAAATTGGCATTGGTTTTATATATCTGGTAGGCGATACATTTAACACTTTAAACAATAAATTTAACACAAATATGCTGTCATGTTATACAAAATGCATGTGTTCAATTATAAAAGAAAATATATTAATGGATTTTTATGCGAGACAATAAAGGAACACCGAAGAAGAAGTTTCTTCAAAACAACACCAAAACTCATTCGCTTTCATTAGGATTCTTAACTTGGTACTAATATTGACAAAAATATCTGTTTAAATTTACGCACTTCGGTTACTTTAAAGCAAATGAGGTGTACAAATTTCAAAAATAGTGATGAACAATTTTAATATCTTCTGAAATTTTTTAACATTTTTTTCTCGATATTTTTTCGTTTTATTTATATGCACGTTTCTAGTTACTTTTATTCTTAAAATATTTTCTGTTTATAATATAAAAGCACATAAAAGCACTAAGCAAATGAAGTTGTTGTTTTGGTTTCTACTAAAAAAAAAAAAAAAAAAAATAATAATAATAATAGCTATTGTTAAGCTTAGAAGAACAAAAAATGACTACTTAGAGCCAATGCTTTTAAGCTATATGTGTATAGGATTTTGGCAGATCTGGTGATGACCAGCTGAACTCACAGGAGCGAGATGATTCCTCTAATTTAGTGCATTCTCAAAATGACCAACAACAAGCACAGGTATATTTTAATTTAATTTTTTTTTTTTTTGCCTTGTGGTAGATTTCTCAAACTCAATCTGATCTGCAGGTAATCCCCGATGAAGCTGGAAATCTGAGGATAATTGTTAAGAAAACAAAACCCCTACTGGGAATTGCTATCGAAGGAGGTGCAAATACGAGGCACCCCTTGCCGAGAATAATCAATATAAATGTATGATTTGTTGATCAAATTGCTAACTTGACAATTAAATAAATTTTATAATTTTAGGAAAATGGTGCAGCATATGATGCAGGAGGTCTGCAAGTCGGACAGCTGATTTTGGAAGTAGATGGGCATAAAGTAGAGGGTACGCATTTATTATGTTATTTTCAAAATTAATCATATTTGATTAAATATTGGAGTGTTTAAAAATTAAGTATTTTTCTTACTCTCAGGGATGCATCACCAAGAGGTAGCAAGACTTATTGCAGAATCGTTTGCTCAACGAGACAAACCACACATAGAGTTCCTCGTCGTTGAAGCGAAAAAATCCAACTTGGAGCCAAAGCCTACAGCTCTAATCTTCCTTGAGGCATAAAACCAACCTCATCTTATCAGAATTGTGTGGCCTTTTTCATTTTATTTTCGTTTCAAAGTATTTATACACTTGAAATTGTGCAAGGAGGTTAAATTTGAATAAATCTTCTGCATGCATTGTTAATTTGTAAGATGTTGAATTGTTATATTTTTACTGTTCTGTATATTGTATGTTATATTTTGTACTGATAAACTTAAGGGAAAGAATGATGGTAAAAATAATGGCGGCTCAAATATAAAGGGAAAGACCGTACTGGAAACACCATTTTATGGTTTTAAGAATGACGACAAAGTGAATCCAGAATTTAGGTACAGTGAGAAGCATTTATATTGCAAAAATCCTATAATCTATTTTTGAAGATAATTATTCTTTTCTACTGTAATAATTTTATAAAAATGGTGTTTCAAGGATACTACGTTATAGAAACAATGTATAATAAAATTAATAATAAAACATGGGTTTTCGTATTTTTTTTTTTTTTTTTTTAAATACAAATTTATACTTTGAGAGTATTGAGGAAAAAGAAAATTCTTTAATTATTAGAAATAATATCTAGAGGCTTCTCATCTAGAACTACTTTGCCAAGTAAAGACATTTTTTGACAAATTTACATTTCAGATAGATAAAAATTTAATCTCATAACACAAACTTTGTAATCACATCAACTTTGTATAACACAAATTACAATATATAAAGTAATGTACACTATTTACAGGGTCAAACGTTTTGAATCATAGTGGTTACAAGTAAGTCAGTATATTCAAAGTATAAAAACTGGCTGTAATTTTTCTTTTACAATTAGATGTTTGAAGCCTGCTTTTCTTTAAATCTGAATTTTGTATAAATGGAAACCCAACAGCATATCATTGCCTTATTGCCTCTGTAAAAAAGAAACATGTCCAGCGGCCTCCATTTAGGTGAATATTAGTCAAAATTCATTTATTTATCTAGGTATTACAATTATTCTTCAGGGACTAAAAGTACAATTCTGACACCACAGTATGTTTAAATGAGGGCTCAGGCAGACCGCTGGAGATTTTTCATAAATCATTAAGCCTTTCAAGTACAACTTATGTCATGGAATGAAATTTTTTATTTGTACTAGTTCAGATGAAAGTTTCCTCTCTTTGGATAAGTACCAATGACTAAGTCTACGTCTTGACTAAAAATATATTTTTTAATACAAACGATTCACGTTTTAAAAATTTAAACAAATCTAAAGTTGAAACACATTTTAAAAGACTCCTTGTCACGTTTATATAAATAGGCTATTTCATACCTTGCCACATGAGAATTAAAAAAATTAAAAACCGATCTTCCCTATTCAAGGTCTATCTATGGCCAAGGAAGTACCATAATGAGTTAGGATAAATATTATAGTGTTTAATAAAAATCACAAAGCTAGCTAAGTTAGAAAATGCTTCACAGTTTAATTTAGGTGGGGCAATATGTTCAGCATACCAATTTTGTGCCAAACGTTGATACATGTTATATTATAATACAAATATTATATAAAGATATATTTTTAAAGAATGAAATTGAAGAAATTTAAAAAAAATGGTTTTGTTATAAGTATAAATTTTGCATAGCCAAAGCATGTCGCATTGAGCTTGTGGGAAATGTTGAAACAACACGCTTTATATGTAAAGTTAATAAAAACATATTAAAAAGTTTGTTATTCATTAAATCACCTTATGACCCAAATGTAAGCTTTTTTTTATACAAATAATCTTCTTCAATTATTAATTATTATGATCTAACATAGTAATGAGTTTAAATTTTAAGCATTAATTCACTATTTTTGTGGTCCGCTCGACCAATTAATATATGACAATTAATTACGGTTTTTAGTTTAGATGAAAAAAACTTTAACTATTAACTCGTTTATACATTTGTCTGGTAATTAGCAAAGCAATTTAATTGCCTAACATTGGCAAATATTTTTCCTTGTTGCATATTTAAAGAGCAGTTGTAAATAAATAATTTTCTTGTGTAAACAAACATTTGATATCATTTACATTTTTAACATTTGACGTCCAACAAAACATTTTTGAACAAAGCTTAGAATATACTACTTATGGATGGCTTATAAATCATGAAGGTAATAATAAAAGGAAAAATGAACATTAGCATATATTTCAATATATATATAATTTAATGAGTTGAAAAATTAATGTTTTATTTATTCGTTTTTTATTATTATTCTAAGCAATATACTAGTTAGGAAGAAATACATTGAAAACATGGCACAAATTATAAAAACTAATGGTCAAATACAAAAATATAACAACTACTTTATATAAATATACAACCAACTATGAGTTTAAGTGATAACATTTCATTATTGATAAATATTTAAGGAATCAAATTAATTTCACTACCTACATAACTACTTATGTCTCATAACTAGAATAGAATTTTTAAATAGGAATTTGATAATAATTAACCTTAACATTGTAATATTCATTTTATATAAGATCATTTCCACAGATTTATTCTCAATAATATCGGCTACTTGTACAGTGCATGTCAATACTCACAATTCGTCCTTTTTTAATCTATGACAGCAACCTTTATCAATATTCTGTTGAACATGCTCCATACCTTTTTTAATTTCTACTTTCGACAGTAATCGTTTGCTCCATTCCTGAAATAATTTACATGGAGTTTGAATGAACTGAAATGTATAATAAATTGTAAATTTGTAACGTACATAAAATAGTTGTACATGATAGCATAGAATGTCCTGGGGTAGGAGATTTTCAACTGCAAACCTCCGCCCAGCTCGCGAAATAGATTTTGCTTTGTCATCGTTCTCTTTAGCCCATTTAATCTTTTCGACCAGATCACTCAGATCTCTCTTAACAGGAACATAATGAACCCATGGTTCGAGTTCACTGTAAAAATGTTCATAATAAGGTGAATTTTGCTTGAGTACCAAGGAATCACCAGCCAACAAGTATGGAAACCGATAAGCTGCTACTGTTCCATCTAAATTAATTTGATATTTGTACTGAAATAAAAACAATTATTACTGTTTAAATTATACGTTACAATTTTTTAAATTAAATCTTTAAACTGCAACCACTTACATCGAAAAATTTAAAAAATGATACATGTTTAGCTTTAGGTCCATAAAATTTTTCTTCATCTTTAAAGAAAAAGAAGTTTGTTAATGAAGCATTAAAGAGATCTGGGTGACTTCTTGAAATATCTATCAATTTGAGCCTTTCTCTACTTGCATCTCTCCCACGCCAGAATGCTTTTTCCTCTTTTTCTTTCCATGTTTTTTCTATGTTTCCCTGCACTGACAGCATGTCTAGAGTCACCCTAAATAATTCCAATTTGCAATGCACTGTTTATTTCATTATTTTACGTTAATAAAAATTTTTTTTTTAAATAATACCAACCTTCCCATAGTCAAAGATGATTCCATAATATCATAAGTTGGCATTACAATGTCAGCCGTTTCTTTTGAACCACACCAGGAAAACATTGGAAACACCATTTTGTTTGACAACTTCTCTAAAGGCCAGTCACCAAGGTTGGAGAAGAACTCCATGTCCGGAAGTTCCACTTTCCGAGTCAGGGATAACAATAAAGTGTCCATAAACATTCGAAAGCCTACATGCTCACCATAACAATTCCTATAAACCTGAATCACTTATTCAGCGAAAAATTGCACAGTTTATTTGTATTGTACATTACCTCATTGTTTTTAACAACATAATGGCACACACTAGTTAGATGGGAGTTTTTAAACCGTTCAACCAATACGTCATAATGTTTGTCAAATGAAAAACTCTTGAATCTGCTTAGGTCATAATGAATTTGATTAAATTGTTTGCAACTGTAATTTTCAAGCATTGTTGTTATAAATGGCTCAGGGCAAAAGCAGTCATCATGAAGAACTGGACCTTAAACAGATAATCAAAATTAAAACCCAAATCTTAATATATCTCAGTCATGTGGCATCTAATGTCATCAACCCCAACATCACAAATATACTAACTGCCATCATCTATCAAGATCTACCTTTAATGAAATAAGGTGAGCCTGCCACATGTTCAGATTTGTACTGTATGCTGATATGTAAGTTTTTGCAAGTCTCGTATAATTTATATCGTACGATGAATGAACTATCTCTACGATCCAGCATGCTGGTCATAACTCGGCAGTTTCTATCCTTATGCTCCCCCTTTATTGTCACTTCGACATCATTAACATCTACCACCTCATCACTGCGAACAAATAATAATTTTATTACATAATCAATACTATACCGTTTTTCATATTAGAATAAAAATGGTTTAAAGAAAAAGCCTCCAAAGCCAACTTAAACACAACTTTAATCATATCAAATGTTTTTTCCAGTGTGTAGAGATTAGTGACCGGTAATAGATAATTATTCAGATATCGTGATATGCGGTCTGGTGGTTGAACCTGACCGCATCTCACAATACCTGAATAAATACTTTTTCAAGTTTTTACACTCTTTACCCAATAATTGTAATTACTGAATATCATTAATCCTTCAGGGCAACAACATAATCTAGAGCATAAAATAATTTGATTATTAAGAAAGATGAGAAAATATTTATTGCACCCAAAATTAATTACATTATTGGCATTAGGTCTGCACATTATTCAGAAGCCAAAGATACCACAAATACCCGCTAAAACAACACAGAATTGAGTCCATCACTCCTCACCCACTTTGGATTTTGGCAGTCGAGTCTTAACCTGTCCCACAGCCAAAGTTAAGCTGTAGTGGGTGTCAACACCTAGGTCATTTCAACCCACATTTGAATGAAATTTTTAAACCTAGACACACTTGCATTCATTTTTAAATAATTTTTTTTCTATTAACATACCATTACTCCAAATAGAGTTGTCAAATGTTCAATGTATCTTAGAACCTCCTATATTACACATTCACTCAATACGTATATCGACTCTCAATATACACAAAATGAGTTTCAGTATGACATACATTAAAACATCATTGTTTACTCAAAAATCAGAACAGGAGATGACTAAAGCATTACAAAAACTAACTTGACATCTGGATAATGGGCAGATTGAGATTCTTGAATCTTAAATGGTTTCATCACCATGAGAGTAGTAAAAAAAAGCAATAACTTGTAAAACAAATCTCCCACCATAAAATAAACAATGAAATCACCCATACAACTCCCCCAAAATTGGCTAACAGACCATCTGCAAACTGAATATAAAGCACTCACCCTTTACATATAAAAATAAATTTAAGCCAAAATAAGAATCCAGTTTCACAGATATATTGCAAATAAGTGAAATTTGAAACATATAACTAGTTAACTTTAAATTGGGCTTAACCTAATTAGATCTTTCGATTACCAAAATGTGATAGCTTGGTTCATAGTGTTGGGGACATTCAGTAATCACATTTTCGTAGGCTGTTTGGTCAATGTACATCCATTTATAACTATACACTTGGAAATTGACTTAAATAATTTGTTTTTGTTTTTTTCTCTCAGCACGCACTTTCATTACAAATTAAAGTAATCAGGATACTATGACTACATTATGGAATTTAAAAATACTTTTGAAAATATAGTCATGTGGAACCATCAGAACACCATTGCTTGTAATAGTCTGGTTAAATTGTATCAGTAGACTGCAGATAATAAAAAACACCTTGAACTTCAGGCTTCAAAGCATTTTCTTATTTTGTCTATCATTAATATTATATATGAACTTATGTAGCTATAGATATTTTTTCTTTTTTTAATAAGGGAAATACAACGTACTGTAACATACATGAAATTTATTCCACACAGGAAAACAATATGTCATGCAAAAATCAACAGGTATGTTCTTATAAGGGTAGGAATAGGCATAAAAGAAGAGGCCACAAAGCCTTCTGCACTTTAATCTGAGTAGATCTAATGTGCTTTTGTTTTTTTATAGTTCACTGGACAGCTTCAGGTTTTTAATCTTGCTCATTAGCATAGGATCTTGCTTGTGGCTTTTCCTCTCCTAATTGCATGAATCTGCAACAGACCTACACAAAAACATATATGCTCTGTGGTCTCCTTTTCATCCTGGTAGTATCTACACAGTGTTTCTTCTGACTGTACTCCTATCCAGTGTGCGTGCTTTCGTAGGTGGCAGTGCCTCTTCAGGGGTACAACCAGAACTCTGTTCTGTTGCAGTTGCCTTCTAGTTAATTCCTTTGTAAGTTTTAGGGGGTGGCCTTTTTATGCATCTTTTCATGTGCCTCATACCTGGACTGTTATTCCACCAAACTACAGACTCATTCAGGATTCATTATAATATATATCTTCTTTTGGGGCATGCTAGACCACAGTAGGGTTCAGGACCTATAGAGTCCATGTTAGCTCCATCTTTGGCCAACATGTCAACCTCTTCGTTGCCTTTATGCCCCGAATGCTCAGGGACCCATGCCAGGGTAAGGTCATTGGTGTCCCTGTTTCCACTATGACCTCCCTCTATAAATCAACAGGTATGCACCTATGCATGACAATGAAACAAACGAAAAAAAAAAAAAAATATTTGGGAATAAAAAAATTAACATTTATAAATTAGATATATTAAGTTAGAAGTAAATTGTGACAAATCACCAAAGTTTGCCTCATCCTTGAGGTATGAAAAAAATCCCATTTGTAGTATGTCAGGTAGTATCCAGTAGCTCTGCGGTTCTGCATTGCAACCCAGGACCTTTACCTTACAGTGATGGGTGCTTTAATAAATAATATAATAGAATAATATCCAATCTCACCCATCATACCTCAATTACACTAGGTATTGGATATATAGTTGTTTATTTGCACGATAAAGGGTGATGAAGTAGTACTCCATAAATCTACTTGAGTGAAAGGTATTATAAACAACTGCAGGTGTTGGAAGTTTAGCCCCTTGAGCATAACTTCAGAGCATAATAAGACCAATGTCTGAACCCAGGTCACCCAATTAACAAAGTGCAAGTTTCGCAAGCAAGTGTTCTGGCCACCAAAGAACATTATTACAACAAGCTTTGTCCTGTTTTTCAATTACTAGAAATTTTGTTGGAGAAGGTCCATTGCTTGAGTTGATTGATGCTCTGTTCTATTATTGGATCAAAGGGCAGTATAATATACCCTGAAATTACATTTACAACTATGTTATTGGATGACATTATATGATTTTATCTTTCAACTTTTGATCTAATTTTTGTCTATTCATGTTTTTCTTCTGTTTTATCCTCTTCTTCATCCTCTTTTGTTTTTGATTTGATAAGTTCTTTTAATTCTTCGTTAGTGAGTTCTACATGATGCTAAGGATACTTGGAAGCAGGATTTGTGATCCTCAGGCACTGCAGCCTTCTGGCTTATTGCACCTCCCTAGTCCCCTAGTTCAGAGCATCGATTCAATTCTTCTTTTCAGAAATATTAGGTCATCGACTTGCTGCTACAATTTCTTTTCCTAGGTTTCTCCTATATGCTAGGTTATGTTTCTAATGAACCATTGCTTCACATTCAAAGATGATGATGGCTGTTTCTTTCTCCTCATAACATAATTTGCAATGAATCATTGTTATATATGTCCATGTTATGTAGATGTTATCTCAGATGCCAGTGACCAATTAATAGTCCTATCCTCCTCTGATGTTCACTGATGAAATTTTCTACTTCATATGCATGCAAATCACTGAATTCCTGATTTGCCCAATTTGGTTATTCTTTCATTAAACCCTCTCTCTCCTAGTGGAGGGTCTTTGATCTCCAGGTCACCAATAATGCCACTTACCCAGTGTAGTTTCGCCCTCTTAAGTAGACGAAGAAATAGCGGACAGGCAAAACGATGAGATCCGGCGTTAAACCGGGACCTTCAACTTCGATGTCCTCCAACTTCACGTCGACGGACGAACTCCAAGAGAAACTGGTGATGACCAAAAAGAACAATTGGAATTCTAAATATAATTTCATTTTTATGCAGTTATAGTGAGGCGAGGAGGATGAAAAAATATTGAAAATCCAAAGCCACCCCCTTATCTCGGAACCGGTACTGGAATTTGGAAACTTTACATAACGTAAACAAACTTGTAGCTGATAGGAGAAATGTCTGCAGAAGGCTTCACATCAGCCGACTCACTTTACAGAAACAAGGATGAAACCTGACACTTTTAGTTTTGACACTAGTTTGTTGTGATGTTCGTAAAGCTATGACCTCAAGAGAGGTCGAGTTCAGCTTCGTCGATGGACAGATTCGAATATACCATACCCGTACTGGAATACAACGAGGACCATGTGACCAGGGCTAGGAACATTAAGCTATACGACGGCGATCAGAAGGTATTTCATTACGTTATCCGTAAAAACTGACCATTCTCTTTGTTTTTTCCACAAAAGACTTTACATGAAGGAGGCGAGCTGGTTTTGACCACTCACAGGATTTGGTGGGCATCACCGGGCACCATAGATCAAGGGTTGATGTGCCTGTCGCTTCCTCTTTACTATGTTGTCTTTATCGAAGAGGAGATACCCAGTGCATTCGCTTTCACAAGATCGAGCAAGCTAGTTCTACATCTCTCGGCAGCAAGAGTCGGTAAGTTTTCAGCATTATCGATCATTTAGTAAGAAATTACTTTTTTTATTTTGCAGACAAGAAATCTGGCCCGGTTCAAGTGAGTCCGTACAATTTTGTCAAACTGTCATTCAAAGATGGGCTCGAGGATAGGTTTGTGAACTTGCTCAGGAACACATTAGCATTGAAGAAATGGGAAATTCTACCTCAGCAATTTGCAACTGCACCACCCCCAAAAGCCAAATTGGTAATTTGTTAAATAAAAAAGTTTACAATTTATTATGATTCATTTTTTGGCCATATAATTAAATTACTGTGTCAACTTTTTAATTTTGTTTTTAACAAGAAACATGTCTGCTGAAAAATCATTTGAAGCTCATTGTCAAATCAATAGACTCTCATTTCCTCTTTTTCACTCATCAACTGTTACCCCCTAGTTTTTTATTTATTTGTTTCGATGTCGTACCTGTTTATGTACATATTGTTTTCCTGCAGGGAGTAAGTTTTATCTATGGTAGGGTGTATTGTATCTGTTGCATTGGAAAAAAAAAACCTGAAATATCTGTACATAAGTTGACACATAACAATGACAATACACCCGAACACAGTAGTCCTGTTGGTGTGCAGATAGAAGAAAATGCTTCAAATACTGAAATTTAAGGTGTTTTCTGTTATCTGCAGTGATGCATGGTATGTATCCCCCGTAGATAACGAGAGTCTACTTAATATATTAATGTATAAGGAAGGCTTGACATTGCTAGTTAGACTTAACTGCAGGCTTCAAATTAGGAACTCTAAAAGAAACCCCCTGTGTCCTATATAATGAGATATTATGCCTTACTTTCCTTATTATCCCAATTGATGTTTGGTATGAATCCCCCACAGATTAAAGTACACTGCATCCTCTATAGATCCGGGATTGATGCAGATTAGGGGTTGGTACTCAAGGGGCAATGATTCGGGTGGGCCTCCAGGCCGCAAGAGCAATGGGGGAGGCACTACTAGGGTGTTCCTGAAACTGAGAGAGGACAAATAGATAATTTTCATAAGTGTGTGGTCTTTTACTTTTAACTTAATTGGTTTTAGATAATATTTAATTTTTATTTGTGTAGCATTTTTACCATAGTTTTGGTTTCTAATTGAATTTTGATGATGGGTAATTTTGGGCTAGCTTGTAAATTGTAAAGATGTTGGGTTGGAAGTGATTATATAACATATAGTTTCAAAATAAACTTTTGATAATGTGATTTATCTTTCTTTTATTTCAATTTAATTCCCCTAGGATATTTTTGGTTTTATTTTAATTTGAGAGTAAATCGACCCTTGCAAACACTCCCTTTGTGGTCATTTCGGACCAGACCATCACGAAAATTAGAATATCATAATAATTAATAAGTGGATTTGGAGAATCTAGAGTTTATGAAAGCTTTTTTTGCTATTGCAAACATAATTACTTTTTGGAAATATTTTTAGACAATTAAGAACAATGTTGGCACATGAATAAAGAATTAGCTTGACATGGCTTGGCAAGATTGTCAAAGAAAAATTACAACTATTGTGTGTGTTTATAGTGAAGAATGTTTTAAAAATAATTAAAATATCTAACTTGTTTTGTTTAGCCCGAAATAAAAACAAGAACAGGCATAGTTGGCATTGAGAGGACGATTCAAGAAAAACAAAAAGCTACTGATGAAAGCATTTCAGCAGCTTTTAAAGATTTGAACAAGCTTATGAATATGGCTAAGGATATGGTGACACTTTCCAAAACAATATCAACAAAAATCAGAGTAATATTGAATTTAAAAATGATCAAATTGAACTAAATATGATAAAAATATAAATTTCAGGAAAAACAAGGGAACATTACTGAAAATGAAACCATTCAGTTCAAATCGTACCTTCTGAGCCTTGGGATCGATGACCCCGTGACAAGAGATACATTTTCAAGTGAGAGTACCTACATCGAAAATTTGGCGAGGCAGCTCGTCGAAATTCTCGAAGGCCCTATAAAGGAGCAAGGCGGTATGATGTCCCTTGCTGACGCATTCTGCAGAGTGAACAGGGCTAGGGGCCTTGAGCTGCTTTCACCCGAGGATATGCTGCGAGCGAGCAAGACGTTAGAGAAGCTCAACCTCCCCATTAAGCTACGGACGTTCGACAGTGGCGTGATGGTGTTGCAGTTACAGTCTCTTAATGACTCATCTGTCGTTGAGGCCACTTTAGCTCAGGTAATCCAGATACAGTAGGTTGAGTTTAACACCTGTAACTAGTTTGTACTGAAAGCATCTTGTTAAACGATTTTTTTTTTATACTATCATGAACTAATACTTTACTATTAATTACAATGATAAATAAATAAATTGGTGATTGATTGAAGAAGTTGGAGATTTTGTTTAGATGGGCAGAAGTTAAATACACCCTGCATATACAAAAAAAAATCATGTAATATGTTTGTTAATTGTTTTTTCATCTTTATATTCCACAGCTCAAGGAGAATGGCAGTTTGAGTCCAGAAGAAGTGTCACATGCCACCAACATTTCTATTCTTCTGGCTAAAGAAAGGCTTGCGACCACTGAAAAATTGGGTTACATCTGCCGTGATGAATCGATAGAAGGTCTAAGATTTTATCCGAATTTGTTTGCAGAGAGAGCAGTTTGATTTTCTATGTAAGCTTTAAAATTTACTCCTCTAGAACAAAATAAAATAATATGTCCTACTTGTGTATTGTTATTTATCCCCCTGAGAAATCCAGATAGTATACGGGCTTTCACCCAGAAGGGTTGCCACTCCCCTGTGTCCTTACTTTAGAATCTATAGCTCAGCTGAGTTCACCCCATTTTGCAGCTGGGTTGCTAGTATCTCTCTTAATACCCAAATTCCCAGGAGATCATCTCTTCCCATCCAATGAGGTTAGGCTCTAACAGGGCTATCTACAGCCAGGTCATTTCAGCCCCCAATGCTTCCAACTATAATCTTGCCAAAAAAACTAACTAGAAGTACAAATAAGTACATTCACACCTGTGTATATTGCACTTTTTGGATTAGTCGGTAGAGTACACAATATTTCTCCATGGATTACACACATTGGTAAGAAGCTAATCTAAATTTTGATGACTAATAAATATTCCACCATCTACCCTAAACACACTCTGCTTGAGAGGTGATGGTAATGGTATATTACACCACTCACAATAATAAATACTTAGATAAAACAAAACAAATCTATATGCAATAAAAAAAAAATAAATCCACCTCCTCTAAAAAGTAGAACAGGGGACCCAGAACTTTCTACTGTGTCTGAGAACCATAACTAAATCCAGTGGCATGCCTACATGCTCTCTTTAAGAAGCCAAGGCTTTTATTAAGTGGAACACATTGAACAACCTTTCTCTGCATAAGGGGCACCTGCACGGGCTTTGTCCCAAGAGCAGGAATCCATGTGCTAACCACTATGACCTATTCTTAATCAGGTAAGGGCAATTCCACGTTTCCAGCTCAGTTTCTTGGGGGGCTATCTACAGATCGTGCTCTTCATATGCAAGAGCCTCTCGGACTGACATTGCCATCTTTCTTTTATCATGTTCTTTACAACTCGATTAGCGTCAAAGGATCTGATCAGATGGTTGAGTCTGGAGGATCGGATGTCCCAGCTTATCACCTCATCTGCACATTCTTTACACTCTAAGTTGATATGTCCAGAAACTCAGACAGCAGCCACCATTTTTCCGAGGTTGTTACTCTAGCTTGTCATATTTTTCCAACACTAGGATCTACAGATAAACCCTGCCTCATAAAACCTAACAGGGGTTTAAGCCAAAGATTGTGACTAACTCATCACTGTACGTTTTCTATTGTATAAGTATTTTCTGACGTGGCGACCAAACAACTGAACAGTATTCTAAAATAGATGGATATATAATAAATCTTAAGCAATACAGTCATTGCTACTGCATCTTGTAATATTTTATATTTCTAGGCATGAAACTCTAAAATTTGATTAGCCTTGTTAATTATGAAGTGTATTGAAAGTTAAATAGTTAGCGCAGGTGGTGCTAAGTTAATGGCAGTTTGTACAATTGGACGGACATCTTGTACAGTACTACTTATTTACACACTTATTTACATTTAATTCCATGTCATTGCATGATAAACCGTTCTGTAACATTATTTAATTATTTTTGCACATGCTCAAAGGAATTTATAGCAATTGAGACTTCAGGTTATCAACAAAGAGGGAGAAATTAACTGAGCAAAAACTAGGAGAAAGATCATGAGCATTGAAAAGAAATGGACCAAGTAACAACCCTGAGGTATACTGAACGAAACTGTTATTCTTTTAGAAATTACTGGATTTTTTCAATTTGGTAGATAGCATACAGGAGAAAACATACGTGACTTAAACAAGCTCGCCATATTATAGTTCAAATAGTGAATGCTACAATATGAATGTTTGACTAAAAGCTTTAAAATGCAACATTCGAAATTTGCTCTGTATAATTAATCTTAATTCAAACATTTTTTTAAGCTGGTGAGAGGAGGTCCTGGCATAAGGAATGTATATATATAAAGTTTATAAATATATTATTGATATATATATATAAACTAATTATTCTCCGGTGAAATGACTGGAACTACCAAGTGTAATCATTTCTTCTTTCTTTATTTATTTAATTTAATTTTTTTTATTTAATTTTATAGCAGGAAAGGGAAATAAGGAGAAAGATAAAAATTATTTTTACTGAAATTTTATCTTTTCTTTAAATATAAATAAATTCATAATAATAAAAATCTAATTCAGTAATTGCTCTACATATACAGCCCAACGCTATATTAAGTTGGAAAATTAATTAATTATTATTGTAGTGCAATTTATTGTTATTAGTCATGTATGTTTTAAACTTGGGTCAACCAGTGTCCAGATGGCTAATGAGATGGTTCTGTGGTTGTAGGCTTGTAGCCTCAATCGTGAAGCGTACAGCACTGTTACACATCTGTGTATATGTTCTTATCTATTTATTTTTTCTGTTTTGTGAGTGTATTCAGACAAATATAGAAAATTTAAGTCAAGAGGAGCCAATATGATGAAAGGAGAAGGGAAGCAGACCGACGAAGCTCTGGAAAACTACCTCGAAGACGAAGTGGTGCAAGAAGTGCTTAAAACTGGCACTGATTTAAGGCAGTATTCGAAGCAGATCGAAAAGCAGTTGAAAGAGGTGGAGAACAAGTCGATTCAAGATTATATCAAAGAGAGTCAAAACATAGTCAGCCTGCACAATCAGATTGCGGACTGTGACAACATACTCGAGGTTTGTACGGTGCAGAAAGATGCAATGAAATTTAATAGAATTATTGTTTTCGGTATGTCCGCAGAGGATGGAATCGATGCTTCTCAACTTTCAAACAGATCTTGGCAGCATTAGTTCTGAGATAGTGAGCCTGCAGAAGCGATCGATAGAAATGCGCCAGCAACTCCACAACCGCCAGGCAGTCAGGGGACAGCTGAGCCAATTTATTGAAGATATTGTCATACCAGAATCTCTGATTATGTGAGTTAGGTCAATTTTTGTTTTAGCCTTCTTTACATAAATTAGTACACCAACTTTCCTGAAAAATTGTCTAAATTCTCTGGGTTTTTTTCTTAAAGACATGTTTCACCATTTTGCCAACAATACACTGATGGACAAAATTAATGTGCCATCCTTAAATTTTAACATTTAAAATGTTTAAAAAGCAAATGTTTTGAGTTTTAAAAAATCTTTAAAACATTTTTGGCTCCTTTTATAGTATTTTCAACTCTGGCTCGTCCATTAAACACCTTTTTATTAATTGGAAAATATTTCCTATAAAATCCTAAGGAATTCTCTCCCATTTATCAAGAACAGCCATTTCCAACTCTTCTAGAGCATTAGGACCTTGGTTTGGCCATCGTACTCGTCACTTGAGTTGGTCCCAGATTTAGTCCAATCAGGTTCAAATCTGGACACCCCTGCATGTTCGATTATTTCTTACCCCTGTGAAGTTCGAGATCTTTCTAACAAAACAACGAATTCGTTGTGAGCTTCCAAAAACATGCCACCCCAGAACATCACTGACCTTCTGAAGAACTATACTGCATGAGGCATACCTTTCTCCTGAATTTATTAATCCTATTGTTGTATATATCTTAAATTTCATGATATTGGCCAGATTGAGCCTATATGAATTAAAAAAAAAAATAAATAAATAATTGTAGGTTTTAAATTATTTTCAGTGGTATTTTAGAAGATCCAGTAACTGATAAAGATTTCATCTCACACCTTTTGAGCCTTAATCATAAAATCAGTTTTGTCAAGGAGCAAAGCGGAAAAGATGTTAAATGTTGTCAGGACGTCAGAGAGACACTGGAAAATCTCAAAATCAAAGCTGTAACTAAAATAAGAGCATACCTCCTTGAACAGATATCCAAGTTTCGCAAGCCGATGGCTAATTACCAAATACCTCAAAATGCTATGCTAAAATACAAGTGAGTATTTAAAAAAAATCATTTTCTACAAAATAAAAAGTTTATAAATATATTATTGATATTGGTCATTCGATAAAAAAATTGCTCTATTCATTTCCAGTTTATAAGTCATTGTTTACCAAATCCTTACTTACTTGCAATGTTTTAATGAATTGCTGCAGGAACATTCTTAATTATTAGACAAGAGAATTTAAATCTAATTTGTAAATTTTTTACATAAGTTCAATCAAATTGGACTAATGTGTTCATTCAAGTTAAGTTCAAACACAAATATTTTAAAGGATAAAATATATTAATATATCTCCTTCCTCTTGTATTCTTGTCTCCACCTGAGGACAACTGATTATTCCTAGCAATGTTGGCACGGAATAATGTATAATAATTTAAATATTTGAATTCATACATATATGGCAAAATTTTTTGTTCAGGTTCTTTTATGAATTTGTACTAACAAATGAAAGGGAAGTCGCTAGAGAAATATGTGAGGAGTACACGGATACAATGTCTAAAATTTATTACTCATATTTTAAATCATACTCATCACTACTTAGTAAATTAGTGGTAAGTCGTGATATTAAATGTGTTGGATAAAATTAGAACATTAAAATATTTTAGTATGAGAATGCTGCTACGAAGGATGACTTAATGGGAATCGAGGAAACAGGCTCTCGGGGTCTTTTTCACAAGTCATCACTTAAACAGAAGAGCACGGTATTCACAATAGGGAACCGTGCCGAGGTACTAACCAGTCAGTTCGATGCGCCTATAATTATCCCGCATTCGGCTCAAAAAGCAGACCAGAGGTTCCCTTATGAAGCGCTATTCCGGAGCGAGCAGTATGCTCTTGTCGACAACGCTTGTCGGGAGTTTCTGTTTATCTGCGACTTCTTTATAGTAAAGGGTTCTAAGGCTATGGATTTATTCTCAAGAATAATGGGAAAAACTATGAGTTTATTAGAGGTACATTTAAAAAATAACTATTATGCTTTAGAAATGGTGAGACTTGTTTTTCTTGTACTGAGCTTGAGCAAACTCGAAACAACATTGGTATTCCATGTTGAGATGGAAAAGAATGTTTTATCATTACAAAATATTTTCACTCCATCAAAGAATACTAGCAAATACTAGAGGCAAATAGCTAAAACAAGTATTATTCATTTCTTAATCTTATTGATCATTCTTTAGTACTTTTTACTTTATAACTAGAAAAACATTTATTTAGTTTTGTTTGACACGCTTAAAATCTATTTTATATGTGTAAATAATTTGTAGAAAAATTTGGAGACTTATGTCAACACATCCTATGACACAATTTCTCTTTTCCTTTGTGTACAATTAGTTCTCAGATACCAAATGTTATGCCATAAAAGAGCTGTGCCAGCGTTGGATGATTATTGGGACTCGCTTCAGAGCATAATTTGGCCAAGGTACATCAATCAACTTATTTTAATTTCAGTATTTCACAATTCTTAAACTCTTAATTTTTAGGTTTGAACATGTTTTCCGATTAAATATCAAAAGTATAAAAGATTGTGAGACATCAAAGTTTGGAAAGGAAATGAAACCTCATTATGTCAGTGTTTCCTTTCTGAATATATGTACATTTATTAATGATGGGTTTTTATTAGATTGCTCGAAGATATGCCGAATTCAGCGGGGCAATAGTCAGCATAAGTGAGACGTTTCCAAATGAATTGGTGAGCAGGCTCCTCGCTCAGCTCTTAGAGGAAGTGCAGCTTTTCTTACTGAGTATGGCAGGAATATTTGACCTGAGGTCCCAGCAGCTTGTTTTTCTAATCAACAACTATGACATGATCTTGGGAATTCTTATGGTGAGTTGAAAAATTAGAGATAAGAAAATTAGAATAAAAATTGAGATTTTAGGAAAGAACGAGAGAGAATTGCAAAGAGGTGGAATGTATTAAAGAACTACTCCAACAAAGGAGCAACGAGTACGTCGAAGAAGTATTATCACCTCATTTTGGTGACATGATTCAATTTGTGAAGGAGGTCGAGCCCCATCAGGACAACCCTGAAGTGCTTAAAAAATATGAAGGTAAATTACACTAATACTAAATTCATATTTTGTGTCCCATTGAAGTGGATTTATTGATTTTGATGTCAGAATATTTTATATGATAGAAAAGAAAAACTTAATTTGAATTTGACATTTATATTTTTTCTCTTTTTCTTGTGGCCCATTGTTCTTCATTAATGAAGTATTCAATAAATTATAATTATGGTGATACAGTTATGATTATCACTTTATTACTGATTATTGATTTGTATAAATGCAAATCTGTGCACACATGTACATGCATACATGAATTGAGGCTATCACTTCTTGCAGTCCACTGGCAATCAGTATTTGTAATTTGCAATAAATTACCGCAGGCCTCAAGAATCACCCACCCTGGGTCTGCAGTCTAGGTCAGATGTTGGTCTTGCACAGCCAGCCGCTGAGGTTGGGCTCCAGGAGCTACCAATAGCTAGGTCATTTCAGGTCCATTGTAGTCAGTTCCTAAATCCAAACCCATTCTGACTCTCACTCATTCTTAAGTACATTATTTTTTATTTATATGCCATTCACTCAGTTAAGAGGTGGAGTATTCGATATTCCTCCATCACCCACTACACCTATAACTAACCTAATTGAACATTGATGGTACTCAATATTTCACCATCGACCCTCTCATTATATACATTCACTCTAGGGAACACAAAACAACACATATCAGTACTATATACAACAAATATATAAAACAACCATCTTGCCTCCAAGAATCGAAACAGGTCATCCAGATACATTCTGTCATGCTATATATAGAGAAGGAAGTGTACCCTTCAATTAGGTGGGACACATCGAGCTACCCATTCATGCTAATAAATACATTCACTCTCAATACAAAAGTAGGGACACAAAACAAATATGGATATATTAAACAATCCTGTTTCCTCTAAAAATCGGAACAGAAGAACTGCTGTCATTTGAGCAAACACCATTCTAATATGGGAGCCATTCCTACAAGCTTTTTACACGGAGCCAAGGAATGACACACTTCAATTAAGTGTCAAACATCCTTTTTCTACATGTCGCATGGTGTACTCATCTGCGAAGAGGTTATATAAACTAGCATACCTTGATCTAAATTCCAACTTAGCTCGGTAGTGTGGAGCAAGATTATCCTAGATGGCTATTACTTTATGTCTTAGAATAAAATGTTTAAATTTAGATAGGACCTCAAATTAATAAAATTATAAACAAAACTTTGAAAGCTTTATCTGTCTTATTTTGAATATCAAAAATTTTCATCTACCGAATAATAACAATTTTAATTTTGTAGATAAATCTCGGGCCGTGGTTCAGTCTTTTTGCAATACATGGAAAAATTCCTTAGATTTACTGAACCAGGAAATAATAACCTCATTTTCTATTCTACCAACGGGGTCGACACTTCTCCAACTTGCACTCGGACACTTGCTGCAGTACCATGAACGTTTCCATAAGCTACTGACCCCAAATGTCAGGTCACAACTTGTAAATATCCACAATATAAAAATGGTAATAAAGAAATATAAAACTAGTTATTCATAATTATGAATACGGTTGTAAATATTTTTGAGATCTTATTTTATTTATTCTGTTAATCTTATATAATTATAAATATTGTATTTATTGGTATAATATATGTATATTTTTTAATTATTTCCATGTTGACTTTATTTGTCCTTTGATTTGTTTTGCTTTAAAGTGATTTTTCAATCAAACTACTAATGTGTAAATAGCTCGTTTATTCATCATTCAATACAAATATACTTTAAAAATATTACAAATCATTTTAGAATAAAATATCTATTAAAGTAGTTTCAGATTCCTCTATTCCATTACCCGCTTAACAATTTATTAATTTCAAGAATTAATCAGTTCTTTTATTTTTCATTCTTTAGCATTTCTACTCATGTAAACTGTGTTAATTGAGTCGTTTCAAAATAAAGTGGAATTATTTTACTCAGAATGCTATATTTTGTATCTTAAAAAATTTAACGGTTATGCTATTTGTTTCTTCTATTTAAACTAGCATCTAAAAATTGCTTTATGATCTAATTTTGTCTCACTATTCTTTTATGATGGTAACAATTGTTTTTTTGTTACTACTTGCATAAAATTTATTTACAACTTGGTTACTGGAAATGCTATGTTTGGCACGTAGTTGGAGTAGTTGTTATCTGCAATGTTAACAATACAATTGAACTAGAATTTTTACATTCTTATGCAGTCATTTCAATAGTATACAATCATTTTTGCCACGTTAGTAATTTAATCATGCTATTACAAGGAATTTTTATGATTTATCCAAAATGATGAAATAACTATTTCAAATAATAACTAATCAAATAATAGTGATAAATATAAAAATTAAATTAACTTGTATTTGATAAAGTCAAGACTTTTTTAAATAGTGACCCACATTTTTTCTTCTCATTCAATATTTTTATTGATTAAAAATTTAAATAACTTTTTCAATTGAGAACAATTGGATTTTGAATTAAATGATGACTGAGAGTGATAAATGATGAAAAGAAAATGTTTGTATTAGTATGTATTATGCAAACTATTTCTGGTGAGAGCAACTTGAATAACATAACACTTACATAAAAGCTTTCAAACTTAACTATTAAGTAACCAGGAAAGTTTGTACGCTTTTTAATTTATCACTGCTTTAATGCCGTTAACATTCCTGCATAACCCCCCACTGGGCAAAAGTGATTAAAACACTTTGCTTCAGGGATGAGGGGATTGAAGACGAACCATGGTCTAGTCTAGTAGACCTTGTGCCTTGAATGGCAACCAATTGAGGAAAGCTGTGGAACTTGATTAGAATCGAAATCTGACAAGTTTTCAACTTTAACAATGAAGCCATTTATCTCGGTTACATCGTTACTTGGGGAGACGTGGAAGCTCAGCAAATGGGCCCTTCATAAATTGGCAGATGGTAACTTTGCTTCAGATTCTAAATGTCTTTCATTGCTTTGGCATAAGACATAAGACAGATTCTTTTTTGAGTGGATTGTCACATGTGACAAAAAATCAATTCTGTAGAGTTAGACCAGAAGGTCCAGAGGAAGATCTGCAAGACCATACCTAGGCCCCGAACCTATTCTTGGGATAACAAGAACTAACATAGAATGGATCCAACAAGTGGATAAACTCTAGCAGTGCTAGATATAGTAAACTTATGATGAAACAACCCTCGCTAAGACTGACAAAAGTGTTGCTACAATTGGAAAGGACCAAACTAACCGCTCACTGGCATCTGAGAAAACATCTACACAACAAGGGTATATACAACGATGATCCCATTTGCAGATTATGTAATGAGGAGGAAGAAACAGCCACTCATATCATCTTTGAATGCGAAATAACAGCTCAATGGAGGTTTAATCTAACAGATGGAAAAAATTTAGGGAATCAAATTGCGGCTGCACTGCAGGGGGGGCAGGGGGGTGCAAACCCCACTTCTTAGTATCCTTTTTCACCGTACCATAGACCAGAAGGTCATACTATTGGCTGTCACTAAATGACTCTTCCCATTGATGCAAAAACTGATTATTTGGTGGTGCTCTGTGTTTGTTGGAGTACTTTTTTTAAACTTTTTGAACAATTTTTGGGAAGTGAGCTTGTTTATTGGTTCATCACAGAACGCAGTGTAAATTGTATGAGGGACCGAGCTCAAATTCACACAATACGCATGGATGAATTGTAGGTTTTGACGCCTTGAGAAATAAAATACTTGATAATTTTCATTTCAAGGGACTTTATCTTCATGAAGTGTCGCTATGTGATGTAATATCTAATCTTCCTATTTAAATAGAAATGTTCATTAATGTATTACAAGAATAACAAATGGAAAACTGCACAAACTTTTCTGGTTAGCTGGTATAACAATTATAATATATTTCTAAAATGTTAAAATATAACATTTTAGTAAATTTAAAATTATATATGTAATATTTTAAAATAATAAAAAATTTACACCCAATCCATGGGCGATCTTTTCGCCTATATGAGGGTATCTTCATCAAACACCATCATCAAATGTTGGCTTTGGCCTACATCGGCCATGTTAGAAGATAAATCTGCATCACCACCAGCTCCTCCACTGCTGGCATTCGTATTCACTTGGCTCCCAGTGTTTGGGCAGTTGGCTTGAGCCATATTGTTTACAGCAACAGACATCACTGACGATGACTCGGTTGTTACTATCAAGGCACAGTTTTCACCTCTTCTGCAAACATTCCTACTGATAATTAATGGAAAAAATACAATCACAGCAGTTTATACCCTATATTATTGTTTGTGATAGACTGGTTGAGAATATTTGTATTGGTTGCCACGGTGGAAGGTTGGACACTAGTAGGTGTAGGTGGAGCGTCATTGTAGATAGTCGGCTCAGACCGATGGCTCTTAAACATATAAATAATTATTTTAAGTTTAAATATAAATGCAACTATACTCACTTCTATTCGACTCTTTCTCAGCCTGAATGTTTTCCTGCTTTGAGCTTTTGATCTTTGTAGCCTGGGCCTTAGCGGTTTCCCAGCTTCACTTGTGCTCTCTTCTTGGCTAAGAAAATCGCTACCTAAAATTAAAACATGGTTACAAGTATTAAACAAATTTGACTGTATATTTATAAATTTTACTTGTGTGTTTAGTAAGAGGTGGAGGGGGCTCTTGTGTATTGCCTCCTGGTACAGAAGAGACTGATTCTAAAATAAACGCACTGTCAGTAAACTAACCAATTTACTGAAACCGAAAGTTGGTTGAAAAAGGGAGACTACCTCTATGCATTGGTGTATGTGAGCCTTGGTTAACACCTGTGAGCAAGTCAATCAGAGATGGCCTATGCCTAGTTGTAGTGTGGGGATGGTCACTCGACACATTTGTTGTCGTTGTTTCTGATTTTGTTGTTGTGTGTTGCTCCTCTGTGAAAAGGTTATGGTAAACAAATACATATATTAAACTAGATCTGTAAATATTACTTGTTTTTTTAGTGTCCATTTCTTCTTTGAGTGATTTCATTTCATGCATGAGGTCAGTAAGCAAAGCACCACGACACTTTGGACCTGAAAGGCAAGCTCCGGATATCCGCTCCCTTACTACAAAATGTATGTGGCGTTCTACTTCACTCAAGGGTGTCATGTTTAGCTATAAAATAAGAAAATGTAGATGTCCTTTCTTTCTTTTTTTAACTTTAACTAACCTTTATTTTTATAAAAGGATGTAGTAAAACAAAAAGTGGTGGTCTTTGGGTTACAACAAATTCTATGAAGTTCCAGAAATACTGTCTGGCATCTGTTACTTTGGAAATTTCCTGGATTGTTCTAGCTATCTTGGGCCAATCCTTTTCCAATTCACTTTCAAAACAGGCAATTAAGATTTTCAAGGCTGGAAGGTTAGAATATTAACTATTTGTTTCATACTATGTAACATTTCAATCTCACCCAAAAATGAAACTTTATACAACGATTTTGTAACAGCCGGAGGTGTTTTAGTGAATGAAAAAGACCCTGTTCGAAAATCAGAAGCAGTTTTGAAATTCTGCATTGTTATCGGAGATCTAGCAGACGGAGGGTACATGGCATATAAAACTGTATTGAGCGTATATTGAATATCCTGTTCTCTCATGATGTGTACATCTGAAAAGATAATATAGTTTTTAATCTAGTCTATCAACCATTTTAAGAAACGCTCACCCTTTCTCCCACTTCCAACTCTTAAGCAAAGTGGCATCAACAGATTTAAAAGCATATTTTCTGTCTTTTCGTGTGTAGGGAAAAATACACTTCCACCACAAACCTGCTCTAAGGTGTATGACTCCTGGCAAATGATTTCAAAATATTTCACAACAAACAGACCTAATATTCAGATTCTGTATAAAAATAACAAAAAAATTACCCCCACTGCTAGAATTTGAAGAGCAATAAGTCTGACGACAGTATCGCAAAAGTGAGGAGGTGGCGCCTGACTCATAAGAGCCACAGTTGCTGAGGACAAATTTTCACCTAGTCCTGTAGCTGATTCACCAACAATCAATGACTGATAACACATAATTAAGATGAATAAAAGCTCGTATTAGTTATAACTCAATATACATAAATACCTGACATGTGTTAACAAGAGTTTTTAAATGTTGCATTTGGACGATAAAAGGAAATCGAGACAAGGTTTCATAAATTCCTCTTATAAGGCCACTTGCGGCTTCCCAATCAACACTCCTCTAAAACAATAAATATTTTTAATTTACTAAGATGTTTAATGTTAAATAATTAATTTTGAACATACCCTAATACTCGGTTTTTTATATATTTTTGTAAATGTTTTGTCTAGGCGACGTAGCAGGGTTGTCAATGATGGTCGTAACGTCTCATTGTTCCAATCTGTGAAAGGCATGAGATGTGTCATGTATAACTGAAGCCCCTTGCAAGACATCGTATCTGGGTCGTAAGGTGAAGCTTTCAGAAGACTATGCGCAACGTCTGCCAATCTCTGTAAAGTTATGTATTACAAGAGAAAATCTGAAAAATTGGTCAGTTCTTACAATATGTGATCTCAGCTCAAGGATGTCGATAGGCTTGCTTTCTTGGGGAAATTTTTTCTTGAGCTCATTTATCCTTGCGGTACTCTTTGTAAAAAATTCAGTTACCAGTGAAAGCAAGACATCTCTAGGCCTGCGGAATTCAGCCTGAAGTAGAATTTTAAACATTAAAAATATGTAACTTATAGTTTAGTATTAATAAAAATTCTTTCTGACCTCACTGTCATCACTATCACCGTAAGTTCTGGTTTTGGTCCTGTCTGCAATGTATTTAGCATGTGAGTCTTCATCATACTCAAAACCTGGGGAATAAGGTGCACGGCTGTAGTTGCGCTGGCTTGAGCTTTTATGGTCTGGGCTTGTTCTTTGGGGGCCGTTATAATTTCTAAAATATTTATGTAGAAAAATTCATATTTATTTTAAGTGTTATTGTATTTTAACAAAAAGACTGACTTTGCCAATGCTTCACAATTTGTTACAAGCGTGTTGATGGCAACGGCAATTTGGCTGATGATCTCTCTTTCTGTCCTTCCTTCTTTGCGGTAACTTGGAAGCTGAATCTGCTGAAGGTAGCAAGGAACTATTGCCTCAAGAATTATCTAAAGATTATTTATTTATTTTTATACACTTGACAGCATTTGAATATAAAGACGTACTGCACAAAACTGTATATTTGAATATGCTTTATTGATATGGATTAAGATTTAGTCAACATTTTCTAAATTCAGATCAGCAAAACTACTTTAAGAACAACATTGTAAATTAAGCCAACAAGGTTTGGTCCAATGTATGAAGTAACCTACAAGCATTTGATAGGCCCTGACAGAGTCAGCAGAATATGCGACCACCATTGCACAAAGAGCAATACAGTCAAGGACAGTCACCATTTCATTGTCATCGTGGTAGCAGAAATCTATTGCTTTCAGTGGTTTTTCTTCTTTAACTAATTCTCCGATGTTAAGCGGATCGGGAGAAGGCGTTTCCAAGCTCAATAAAATACTGAATAAGCAAAGTGCAGGTACCTACAATAAAATTTATCAATTTGAATTTCAATTTATTCTTAAAAATAGTTTTCATCCATAATTGATTAACCTTGTGAGCATCTCCAAATTGGGATGCAATATCAATATCTAGTATTGCAGATGCGGCGCCGAACATTTGAAGTATAAAGGGCTTTCTGTTCATCAAGTAGAACTGTTTCACGACATACTCGACTGTCCTTGTAACAAGCTTGTTCGTCTGATGTGTTGCGTACAATTGAAGAAGGGTCGGAACTATCATCAAGTACCTATAAAATATTTTGGTAAACTATAAATAATACGAACCAACATTTCCATACTAACCCATTGATAGAAAAAATATTTTTGAAATTATGCGCTGCGTTTATATAAGTAGCCATCACATATCGCAGAATAGTTGCGTCTTGGCTGTGCAAGGTGACGGCCCCATTTAAAACATTCAAAAACAAGTGTATGTCTCCTGAATAAGCAAAGTTGCCAGCCATGGCCTCAAACATTCTTGCTATGAGTCGAACCCACATAAACTTGTGGAGGACGTCCAAACCCAATAATTCCTTTAAAATAAATTTTAAAATTTATTTAATTTTAAAATAATGCATTATTTATATTAAAATTTGTAAATAGTATTGGGATGTACAATACAATATATTGGAAGGTTCTCATTAATAACAGAAGTGACTCTCCTTATTCAAAGCGGTCTGCTGCACAATTATGTGCTATTGTGTACAGTGTTGGGGGGTTTCAATGACAAGAGTTGGTGGAAAAATTTCAACATTTCTTTATTAACAAGTTGTTTGGGCTCTCCCTCATAACACCAAATTACATGGTTTCCATTGAGACCAACCTTTCTGGTTCATGTTTTCATATTACATCTCCATGTTAGATACTGCATCAAGATTTTGAATCTACCTGCTCACCGCCTTTCTTGTTCTTTAGCCTTAGAGGTTAGCAAGAAAAAAAACAAAAACATTCTGGTTCAAGCACTGGGCTAATTTGGTAGAAAAGTACTCATGCCCTTTTGACTCCAACTTCCAGGATCTGGATGAATGGTGTGCCCAGTTAATGGGCAATGAATGAATGTTAGTTGGATGAGTGTGTGCAGTCGGCTCGACAGTCCAACCATTTTCTTTTATATAAAGATCTGCAGTACCGTCCTACCCTGCTGGTACAGATCTTTCTCCCACGGAGCTGGGCTGTTCTTTTAAATTAAGAGGCAAGTTACTTCATCTCAACCACACTCAGTGGCGAGAAAGAGTCTGTGCTCTTTGTAACCTCAGAGAAAAGGAGGATGTGATCTATTTCTTGGGTGTATGTCCCATCCTCTCAGAATTTAAATATTCCCATACAGGTCACAACAGGCTCAGCATAGAATTAAATTCCTTAATGGCAGGAACAGTCTGGAACTGACTAGCTTGGTCTAATTAGGGAATTCAATTATGATCAGTAGTCCTTTTCCTTTTTAATTCAGTATCATTGTATTATTATTATAATCTTATATAGGCAGACAGTTTTTATCCATGCAGTTATTTAATGTTAAGGCATAATTTTTTTAAACAACATTTTTTATACTATTTATATTATTATTAAATTTAACAGTGGAATATTGAATACCCATCGACTCTCAATTAAGTTCATAATATAATATGTGTAAATGGAAGATTATTGAGTACTCCACCACTCTAATGGAGTGAACGGTATGCATATAGGGAAGAATGTATTTAAAGATGAGAGTGTGAATGTGTTTAGTTTTAGGAACAGATTGAGTTGGCAGCTGAAATGTCTTAGCTGTTGGTAGCCCCCAATGACTCAGACTGCTAACACATGGGGTGAGTAATTTTTGAGGCCTGCTATTGTAAATTAAGGTGGAATTGCTGATGGTTGAGAAGTGACAGGCTCAACTCTATCATGTCTGTAGGTATGTAAATAGACCTTACATAAATCAGTAATCAATAATAAAGAGTAATCTCTGACACGTATGTTGGCCCTTCAGATTAATAAATTTACACTTATTTGATAAAGCACACTTTTCTTCTAAATTGATTTAGAATTTATGTTACTTAAATAAACAGTATACCTTTCCCATTTCTCCGCCTTTATAGAGATCAAGATCAGCTTCTAATGCCTTCCTAGGAAATGAAGGTAGCTTCATCAATTCTTCATGAAGAAATACAACTCGTTGGACGACCTAAAATTAATTAAAATCCATTGAATATATTTTCATATTTCATCCTACAATAAATAAATATTCTAACCATGTCGACATTCTTCAAGATAGCCCAAGTAAGAAGAACTTTGCCAATTTCGACAACTTTGTGCATAAGCTCTTGTTTCTGCAGAGCATTGAATGCTTCTTGAGGATGCATGTGGACAAGCTGCAACTGGGGGTACTGTGATCTTTTAAAAAAGTAATAATCCCTCACGTAGGAATTTGGGTTGTGAATTTGATCTAAAATTGTTTAAAATTTAATAAAAGCTTATAGTATTCGACATTGATAAAGGACTTACGGGTTTTGTAATCAACAAGGAAGAATTCCTTATGCTTCTCCTCATCTATTCCAAAAAAATCTAAGGACTCTCTCAGTATCTGACAAAACTGGGTGTCCTCCTGAACTGGAAACTGTGATGGAATACCACATGACGATTGCTCTAATATTAGGAAGGGGTTATAATTTCTGCACAACTTAGCTTAAATAAAAAATATAAAATATACCTTGTGGGCCATGTACAATAATTTTCTTCGTGGAAGGCACATTTGCAGTCAAAAGAATTGAAGCATCGCACTGTTCTTTTCTCAAAATCTGTTTCAAATCTTTAAACATAATTCCGTGTACACTATGCACCACCTTAAATAAGACCAACATTAAGGATCATTATTGATTAATTATCTAATTGTTCATACTACACCATCCAAAGAATTGATAAAGCAGCTCCAATTAACTTTTGCCCTTCTTCATGCGGAGTTCGTACATAAAACATCACATAGCCAATGATGTAGTTGTACAAAGTAAACGCAGCCTGTTGTGGAAGGCGAGGTACAAATCGAATTAAATGTCTCAATACTTTGAACATTAGTTCTTGGTTGTCTCTTGTCAATCTTTCCAGTATGTAACGAAGAAACAAAGCACTATCTTCAACCAAGCAATTCCAAATAACCTATAAGTTCAACCACAAATCACATAACTGTTTCAAATGTAACTTTCAAATCTTTTATTTATACCTGGTAAGCAACTTCATAAACGGCACATCCATCATTTGTGACAGCTGCATCATCTAGCAAGCTTATAATCTGTATGACAGCTGAGCAGAGGCATGAAGGAAAAAGTGACTGAGCAGAATGAATATGGTGGGAAGCATTTCTTGATTGTCCTTCGATCACTTCTTCATCTCCCCCTTAATGGAATTCAGTGAATTTTTGCCTCAGATTAACAATTTAATTTTTACCTTCGTCATGATCATCTCCAACAGCATGATGTAAGCTTGGCTCGTAGGCAGCTTGAATATTCACCGGTATCGTCGTGACCATGAAGTTTTCTCTTTCACACCTTTTCTTATCTTCTTTCGCCTGAAGGGCCATTTTTATAAGTTCTGTTTGCTGCTTCTTTCTTGTTTTTGTTGCTGTGACTAAAGACCTCTACACCCACATTTTTTTTTTTTTTTTCGATAACAGTAATTAGACATGTAAAACCATAGACTTACATGACTTTCTTGACTTATTGCAGTGACCTCTTCAACTTTTGTTTTTATTTGAGGCATCCAAGGAGGATCGACTACTGGCAAAGATTCAATACCGATTTTTGGAGACGGTAAAGTGAACTCTATACCAGGGGGAGGGACTTTAAAAGTATTTTGGGCTCCATCTTCCATTCTACACCAAACTTGATGCCTCATTTTCCAAAGAACTTTAAATCTAAAAACAAAAGAAAAGAAAAATACTTAAGCATTTGGAAAGTGTTCGTAAAAATTGATACCTCAGGACAGCGTTGATCCTAACAGCAGGATCAGGATGCCTCAAAGCTCCATCCATTATGTGAGCTGCTTGTGAAGGTGCTTTGACTGCTGCAAGGATCATTAGAGCAGCTGCTGTTGAAGCAATTTGTTGTGAAGGTTCAAGAAGTAAATGCCAAGCGAACGGGAGACATTCACAAAGGACATCGCCCCCAAGAACCACACCGCCCTTCACCAGCCCTCCGAGAGCACAATGGAAAACATCACCAACCTAATCAATCATTTAAACCTAAGATCTTGCCATTTCAATTTGAAGATTGTCAGTACCTGAGTTTTCAAATATTTTAATATTGGTGGTGGATCTTTACATTTATCAAACATATCTTTGTTTTCATTTTTGGTCTCATCTTTTTCCCTCCCTGACATCAAGTCTTTATGAGACTCTTTGCTGATGGATGTACCTTCTGTAATTCTCTCTAATCTAAATCACAACAAGAATTATGTTTCAAACTTAAAATCAAGATTTCACAGCAGTACATATCAATTACAAATAATGATGTTAAAAATAATTAATAATAAATGATAATGTTAAAATATTAAATAATAATGTTGAGCTGGAAATACAATTAAAATTAAACATTATCACTTTTAAAATGTTTTTAACTTTGTGACTGGATGGAATGCAATAATTTCCAAACTTGCTTTTAAAAGATGTAAATTTTTTGAAATTTTTCTAAATAACCGAAGTTGGCTTTTTTGTAAGTACTAAGATAGGTACTATTTTAAGGAAGAAATAAGGAATCGATTGACAATTACTGAAAGACCTTACTTTTCTTTATCTTTTTCCTTTTTAGACTCTTTACTTTTAATTGGAGAGACTTGATCAGAAACTTTTCTATTCCTTTTCCCATCTCCTTTTTTTATTTCTTCCTGAATTAGCCTCTTTTCTTTTCCTAACACTCCAAATTCTTCTCCATAAACCTACGTTAAAAATTATATATATATATAACAGTAAATTATATATAACAGCGTATAAAATTTTTAAAATGGTCATACCTGTCTAACAGCTTTAATGAGCCGTGATGCCCCTCTCATGTGACGTCTGTAGCAAAAAGGGTGGCAGAAATTTTGATGCGAACAATAAAAGTTGAAAGAGTTCAGCATTTGAACAATAACCTAAAAAAATGTTAATACATTGTCAAAGATATTGTATTAATATAAAAAACCCGAATGTTGGTGTTACTTTAAGCCATGGCATTTCTGTCATGTCATCAGTGTCATTCGTATCTGTCGGGCTTTCAGGGGGTTGGTCGTCACTTGGTATGCCTGGACTCTCTTCTCCAGAAACTTCTCCAATTCCTTGTTCAGATGTATCACTTCGATCAGAAAGTGATGACACCTTTCTTTTATTCTGTAAGGATTCTGCTCTTCTGACTATTGCCAAAAAATAAAAAAATAAAAAAATAAAAAACTTAATTTAAACTTAAAATTGATGTTAAAACTAAACTCACAATCTTCTTGCATTATTTCCTTTTGTCTTTCAGTTTGAACAGACTCCTTCGTCCTCCTAAGTTTTAAGCTCCGCCTTTTAAATGATCCATTTGTGACTGCAGACGTTGCTGTTCCTCTTCTTAAAAGCAATGGCCGTCTACTCCTCATTTTCTTTTCTTCACCTGGCATACCATCTTCACCCTAATACGTTAAAAAGCATTCGTAACACTTACAAATGTGAAAGTGGGGATAGAAATTTTGATGCAATGCACTGCACACTGATACTATGCATACAATAATTATTGAGCAAATTTGTGCGTACAGCTTTAATTGGCAATACAAATTAATAAAAATTATGAAACGAGTTAATAATAAAATTTAAAACAAATTCAAACGTTGAGCAATTTTTTAGAAAGAATAAAAATCGGTTTGAAATAAAAGGTACAGATATCAAATGTATTTTTAGAATTTTAAACTAAAATATATTCAATGGATGGGTGATTGTGTTTACTTTGATCATTATATTTTAATGATGTGCCTAGTGGACGATGACGCCAACAAAACCAAAAGGAAGGTTGTATTTTCATACTCTTCGTTATTAAACTTTTTTTAACTCCCAGCCCATAGATATAATTAAATGAATAATTGCAAAAATTAAAATTATTTTCTACTTTCGAGCCATCCAGAAGCAAAAAATATAAAATAAAATGAGAAAATTTAAATTTAAATACTAAATTGATTAATTAATTAATTTAAGATTAATGTCATTTTAAACTGAAATTAGGTTGGTGTTAAAACGCTATTTGAAATGAAAAGAAATTCAGACATTATTTAAGTTGAATCAGCATGACGTATCCACAATTTTTTAAAATTTCAATGCCTCCCATAGTGATTACTAATTATCAGATAAAATTTGGTGAAAGAAAAAAGAAGTGAAATCTCAAAAATATAGATTTTCTTCTACTTAAAAATATTGTGAAAAAACCGTAAATTGGTTAGTTAAAAGTATGTCTCAACATATAAGTAAAACATGCGTAATAGCAAATTGTACACATTAAAACTCATTTAACAAAAATACTAGTACTACACTGCATTTGATTCTGTAATCTAATACTGACTTAAAAGACAAATTTTAATTATTTTACTATGCACTTAATTAATACACAAAGTGAAAAATATTTAACAATCATATAACATGGTCTATGTTCATTTTCACATTGGCATGCATTATGTGAACCAGTTTAGGAAGGATCAGGAATAAAACAAAGACCTTCTTAACGAAAAATATGTACAACACTTTTTTTGTATAAAGATTATAAAATAGGCAAAAGAATATTATAAAATTAATAAAGATAAAAACTTAATAGAGGATGTAGATGGTGAATAAATTCAAATGATTGATTTTGTTACCTGCACTGAGTATTGAAACTGAAAAAGAACCAAAAATTGTATCTTATCAAAACTTTGATATTAAATTATACTATAAAATAAAAATAAAACACACAGTCATGAAAAAGAATTGAAGGAAAATTTCATTGAATTATGTAGTTTAAGATGGAAAATGATACATTCAGCTAAATTGAGTAAGTTTCCCCTACTATTATCTAAGAACAACAAAAGGATCAAGTGCAACAATTAAGATGGCATACTACAAAAACTATTTACTAAATAGGAGAGAAAAAGGATATAAGAGTGAGAAAAAAAGAAAGACAGAAAGAGAGAGAGAGAGAGAGAGAGAGAGAGAGTGAGAGAGAGAGAGAGAATGACAGAGAGAGTGAGAGAGAGAGAATGAAAGAGAGAGAGAGAGAGAGAGAGAGAGAGAGAGAGAGAGAGAGAGAGAGAGAGAATATAACCTAAGGTTTAATAGTTACCACAAGTGGTTCAGGTTAAGGGTTGGTGTAATTTTGGTGTTCAATCTATGTCATAAAAAGCAAAAGCAAAAGCATACCTGTATTGTAAGTGTTGTGTTGCTACTTGCCTCAGACTCATTGTCTGGCTCCTGTAGAACAAAACTGATCTTTCTTTCTGATTGATTCCCACCGACGAATACTGTAAGAAAAAATCAAACATTACTTAATAAAATAACATTTGTTCATTGACACAACCTTCTCCTTTTTCCCCGACTATGCTTTGTAAACTTTGAGCAGATGCTTGTGACTGGCCCATTGATGATAAAGCCATACTCCATCTTCTGTTTGCATCTTTCGAATAGACCTAGAATAAGCGCGAAGGTGAACTAGAATATTGAAAAATGCCAACCGACGAACCTTTTCACCCCAACCACCTTGCGGCTTTTCTCTAGTGCTGACTTGTGAAACCTTAGGCAAATTCTGGTATGTTTCACGGAGAAAAGCTGTTATTTCTAACAGCAAAACACATCCTACCAATCTCAGTGCCATTGGACAAGATGATCCATATATATTTCTGCTTGCTATTTAACACAAGAAATAGAATGTTATGAAAATTGTAAAATATCTTGCAAGCTATGACATATAGTATTTAAACAACCATATAAAAATAATTCTTTTAAATCATACTTCTGATAAGTGAGTAAAGTGAAACTTAAACTTTATAAAACCTTAGCTAATTTAAAGAGTACAAATATATTTAATGTTTAAATGATATTTTTTAAATAATCAAAGTAATATTATATACATGTTCCATAAAAAAATGAATTTGAACATTTTGAAACTTTATCTGCCTTTTTTTTAAAGGTTAATGCAAATTGCACAATTAATTTATGTGTTTTAAAACATACATTCATCAAGGAAATCTTCCTCTTCATCTTCAATCAATAACTCTTTCTGTTTATTTTCATCAGATAATATATTTATTACAGTTGAAATGTGATTTTTATCGTCTATTAGCATTTCTTCAAGCCTTTGACCAAGAACCTGAAAATTATTTTTTTAAATAATTTAATGTTTGAGCGAATTAGTCAGTAATTAAAAATATGATTACCTCAGCCCATTGATAAAACATGCTTCCCGCTGCTCTTTGCAGTACATGTGACCTCCTAGTATTGGTGTTACTAGAGCGGCTTGGCGCAGGTGGACCTGACGGCCGGAACATCGGAAAATTGTGTTTTAACCAAGAAGGCCACTGTCCCTTGTTGCACAAGTGAACAAAATGTGCACACTCAAGTATAAATGCCGCTCTTGACACGACAGGGGCATTGGGCTGCAAAAAAATGTTTTTTATTAAACTTACAGATACTAATCTACTGAGTTTATACCAAATCCAAAGTGGCAGCTAGAAGATGAGGATGAGGAAGTGTTGCTGGCTGACACGTTTCAAAAAGTAAAGACAGTCTCAGCATGCCATTTAAAAGTGCCTCCTTCCTAATAAGACGCCTTGTTTTGTAAACAACCACCTCACAATCTCGTGAACGCCCTTCAGCTACTTCTTCAGAATTCCTCCTGCTCAAATCTGTAAAAGTGAACATGATAGTATGTATATGATATTTTGATTTAATGACTATTAATTTTTTATATTTTTGGCTGTTGTAGAAAAAGTCTACAATTTAATTGAAAATTTAGAAAACTTACAACTACCCTGTGTTTCCTCGATGCTTCCATCCTTCTTTTTCCCTCTCCCAAATCCAAATTTGGTGAACTGGTCTTCAACCCTTCTTTTGGCTTTTTGTAAAGTAGTCCCAACACTAAAATGACAAACGAATTACCTTAAATTTAGATCATTCGAGTCCAATTAAACCTCACCTTGTTGTGCTTTTCTGAGATGTTTTGCTGTAAGAGTGATGCAGTTGTGCAGCATGATGGATAAGAGCACTGTCTCCCACAGGATCGATGCTACCTTGGGAATCAAAGGAATCGCCTCTTTTGTATTCACGTCTGAACCAACTCACTGAAACCAATTCAGCTGTAACATTTTTATTACAATAAATTTATAGTTTAATTCTACCTAGACCACCAATGTGAAATCGAGAATTCTTTGGCAACATATTGAAAGCCCTTTGGCTATGCCTTGGTGTGAGAACATGGTGATGCTTCTTCCTCATATTACTCATTGGACTCTGTACCTCTTCACTACCTTCCGCCTCAAGAACACACTTTAGAGTTACATTTTAGTTCACAGATATCAACTGAATTAAATGATTATAGAAAAAAAATATTTACAGCACAAATGGAAGATGTACTTCGCTTTTTAAAAAGGGATTTACGTGTGTCTTTATCTTCTGAGCAGAAAGAAGTCTGGTTTATCGTTTCATCCTGTTCACTTTGAGGAATATGTCTTTAACAAAATATACATATTTTTGTTTTGTGTGTGTATGTATGTGTGCATGTGTGTGTTTTATTTTTTGTACCTTATGACTTTTGTTGTTTGTACATTTGGCTGCTTTCCATGAGGACGAACAGCTGTATCGATAAGACCACTCATAGTCACTCTTCGTAATACATTCCCATGGACTTCTTTCACATAACCCATTAGCAGTCGGATATCACAATATAACGTCTAAAACAGCATAAACATTTCAAAAAATCAAGTTTTGTACAATCATTTGAATAACAATACCATATTTTCTTGAGACTTGATCTCCTTGTTAGAAAGAACAAGCTTGCTTATCAATTTCTTAAAAACATACGACATGATATGACCCTCTACACAAGTTGAAACATTTCCAGATGAAAAAGGGCCAAACGTTCCCTGAGACATCATGTCTGGCGACTTGTTACAGCCACCTCGCTTTTGGTCTTGGTCAAAATAATGAAAATACTCTCATAAATACACTTTCCAAGTATGATTATCTATCTCAATGTGCATTTTATATTTACTCAGAGGTGAAAGAAGTGAGCTTGGGTCAACACAGAAACCAGTGTAGGAATGGAAGAATTCAACTATGTCCATTATCGACTGGGAAGAGACCATGTTCTTGAAAAACTTCCTAAAATTCTTGGTATTGGCTTTATGCAACTTTGACAATAACGAGTGAACTTGTGAACGTAAAAAATCGGCTGGTGGACCCCGCTGAGATTCTCCACAACCATGAGGACATCCCAAATGTCTTATAACTCTAAAATATAAACACTATTATTTCGTATAAAGATTAAATAAAAATCATTTCAGTTATAAATTAAATGCAAGACATATAAATCACCCACAAGAATATTAACATATACCTTGTCAAACAAGTCAATACACAATTATGAGCTGCATTTTCTGGATCGTCCATCATCCGTTCAACAACTTCGATTACATTTAAAATTCCTTCGCAAACCCTGAGGCTGCAAATCATGTTGTCTCGCATCACTACGCTCTGGATACCCTAGAAAACCAATAATTATAAAATAAATTTTAATCTATATGTTTTAAACCTTTTACCTTTAAAACCACAAGAAGGTCGATGTCACCAAAAGACGTTATATAATGAGATGAGCCAGGAGCTTCTGGACAGTCATCAAAAGTATATTTGATGTTCGAATCTGTGTAAGATCTTGTAAGCCCCTTTTTGTACTTAAATTCGTACTGACTGTCAACCGATCCCTGCGCAACTCTTATCTAAAATAGTACAAATTATAAAGTTATCTTTCATTCTAATTTCATAAAAGCGAACTAGCCTTTTTTTTAGAAAAATCGGGAGAAGGTGCTGGAGTGTGTTCTGTCACAGTGATTATTGGATTTGGTGAAGTTTCAGTGAATGTTTCCCTCTTGTTTTCCCCAATGTACCTAAACATTTTAATTACTTCCAAATCAAATCATTTCAAGGGCTTATTGAATATTTAATAAAAAGATCCTTTTTGCCCATGCTTTCTCAAGCATTAGTGTATCAAGCATAAATTAAAACTATATATTATGAAATAAAAAGCTGAAATTCACAAACTAATAAATACAACAAAGGGGTTTGCAGTAAAATATTTATTTTTATTTAAAAAAAAAACTTAAAATGTTCTTGTGAAGAAAAAAAGCACGCTACTAAACAATATAATCAAAAACAAAAATAAAGGGGATTGGAAGAAAACTAAACAATGAATGAAATGAAAATTCTCTAATTATTTGGTACAGTGTAGAATCAACTTTGGTTTTTCAGTTTTGTTTCTTGTTCATATAGACTCACCCTCCTCCATTGTGGGATGAATCATCTAGCAAACAGCTGAGCGTGGAAGTAAGAGACACAAGATATAGAAACAAGATAGATAAAAGGCTACACTATAGGAATGAATACAAAAAATATATTTTAAAAGATAATAGTAAAAAGAGCAATGGCTTGTAGTGGCCAATGATTTGAAAAACATGAAGAAAATGAGGAAATATGGAATGGCAGGTCGGTGAAATGAAAGGAAAAATACTGATTTGAATCTCTTGAAAAACGTTCAAGCAATGTTAATTAGAACCAAACCTTTCTATTAAGTATTGATTTTCATATAAGGCATTATTTAATTAAAATTTAAAAATTGAACATATTAAAAAAATACCTTAAACTAGGCATACTTTTCCCTTTGACTAAATTAGTTTGCCCCTTTTCTGGTTCCAAAAAATTTCTTGCTAGTTGATCTGCTCGTATCAAATGGTCATCACCAGTGTCTAAGCTTCGGTGATATTCCTAAAAAACAATGAGACAAAATATTAATTTTTCATAGTACTTAAAAATATATATTATTCAGAAAGCATAAATGTAAAGCATTAACAAATTAAACGTTGACATTCACCCGATCTATTCTTGAGCAATAAAATACTTAAACAGTAATAAAATTGCATTTTTGATCGGAATAAAGTACTTAGTGTAAAATTACAGGAAAATAAAGTGTACAGACTATTGCTTCTACGTTGGACTGAATATAATAATAATAATAATAATATATAATATATGGATGAATGGGTGGATGGATACAATGGCCACCAGGGACTGGAGAAGTTCCCTCCTGAGCGCTGCAGCTGTTCAGCTTATTGTACCATACCCTGGCTCCATTTTTGGGGGAGGGCTCACAACACAAAGTGAACTTGAGCCCCCGTTGTACCAGTGTTCTTCCATCGAAGAAACTCATTTTTGAAGGGGGTTGGAACCAGATTCAGGGTCGGTGAGATCCAGTCCAGCCCCTTCCGTTGATGAGTGCCGTGTCAATTTCTTTTAATTGCGTCCACCGGTCCCTTTAGGCATTAGAAAAATTCCAGAGGCGACAGTGGGGATCGAACCCACGACCGCGGGGTCTACTACATATAATATATACTATATTCTGTATTAATCTTTTAAGAATACCTGTGTGTATAGAGATTTGGTATTTTTTTCATCATCGCTACCAAGCTTCTCCAGGTGTTTTTCAGATTTTGACAGCAGTTTAGTTTCTACAAATGCTTTCAGATCAGCCATTTTCATGCACTTTCTTTTTTTCTCACTCGATCTTCTCAAATGGCCCTGATCTTTTTGACTGAAGGAAGAAGGTGCCTCTGAAAGTTGATGAATTCATTGTAATAAACATTTAAGAGCTAAAATAAATCTGACAAGGAATTGATACCTGTTAGTATTGATACATCTTTAGGTTCAGGGACTTCAATGAAATCTTTTTCCTGTTTCACCTCATCTTGGAATAAAGAAGTTGGAATTTGGGGAGAAGGAAGCGAGTTGCTCCGTTTCCTCGGTTCAGGTTCTTCTCTCTTTGTATCATTGACATCTCTCAATCTTGAAAAAGATCCGATTAATAAATTTAAGAAAGACATAAATGAATTAAAATTACCTGTGGTACAAAAACTGAAGAGCCCAGTAGACACCTTCTTCAGGCCACTGAGAAATAAAGAGACACCTTAGTACAGCCACATCTAGAAATGTTGCTGCTGAACTTGTCTCTATGGCACATGTGCGAGATGAAATCATAGAATCTTTATCAATTGAGCTCTGTCTTCGTCTGAAAATAAAATATTTACACGTATGATAAAAAACCTCTATACAAAAAATTAAAATGATGTACCCATTTCTCTTATTGTGGTAATGTTGGAAATCATTTGATGAGGGATGGTCTGATGGACTTTTCACAAATCTGTTCTGGCTTTGGAATATGGTAGCATCAGGTGCCTTAATTAACATTGAAAATATAATACTTGTATTATGAAAGTATATTTTTAATTAAACTGTAATAGTTGTATTAATAACATACTGTGTAAACAGAAGACTCTTTTAGGCCGTCAGACTCAGCAAGAGAGGGAAGTCTAAATATAACCTAAACCAAACATTAAAAATTGTTTAAATCTATGTGAATTTCAGAGAAATACTCTTCACAAAATAATATAATTTTTTGCTAATTAATTGCAATTTTATGTAGGCAAGCCATGTTAAGTTAAATTCTATTTATGATGTTTACTTTTTTACTGATATGATATAAGCTCAGCTCTGTACATACATATACATAGGTATAACTTGTGCAGGGCTGAATCTAACTCTTCTCACAGCCTATTGGCAATTCCAGCTTTTGTTTAATTTACAATAAATTACCGGCAGGCCTCAAAGATCAGCCACCTTGGGTTTTGGCACTCAGAGGTCAGCCTTCAGCTTTGTCCATCCCACCACCGAGGTTGTCTCTAAATCCAAACTCCAAATACATTCTTTCTTATTGACATACCACTCACTCAGTTATAGTGGTGGTGTATTCAGTATTTCTCCATCATCCATTGTACCCATTATATAACTAACCTAACTGAACATCAATATACTCAATATTCCACCGTCAACCCTCTCACACTACACATTCACGCTATTAAATACATTCACTTTCAACACAAAACAAATATGGATATCCTAGTTCCTCCAAAAATCCGAACAGAAGAACCAGATATTTGCTATCATTTAAGCAAACACCATTCTCATATTGGTAGTCATTCCTACAAGCTCTTTATATGGAGCCAAGGAATGACATGCTTCAATTAAGTACCAAACATCCTTTTTCTACATGCCAGACACATATGTATGTTTTAGCACAAAAGTAAGAGTCCATGTGTAAACCAAGCCTGGCCTATTCTTCTGAAGTTTCAATTTTCACATCATGCACCTCCTTTTGATATAGCGATACTTCTTATAAATTTATTATTATTTTACAAGTGAACATTTAATTCATTAATAAACATATAATACATAGGAATGATATACGTACTACATGTTCTTCTTCTGTACTTGAACTTTCTTCAGGGATCGTCTCAGGAAAAACAGTGTCTTTAGGTGAAGAGACCCAACCCTAAAAAATACATCAATTGAATTTCTAGTTATTCACTATTAGAAAATTAGTCACCTCTTCCTCGACATTTTTAGTTGGTGGGTCGAAAAATCCAATGGATGTTGTTTGACTGGGTGGGCTTTCTGTGCCAAGAAAGCCATCACCTCCAGTAGGAGTTTTTCCTATAATTTTATAAAATTAATTTAAACATATTTAATGAATATGTTTAATTTAAACTAACGTCCAAGAAATGTCAATCCATCTGTGACTTGGGGTTTCTTCTGCTTGCCTCCTCTCTGGACCGAAGAATTGGGTTTGCACAGTGCCGTAAAACAACTTGCATCAGGATGGCGGTATTCCCACAGGGGGTGCCAAAGTTTAATGCCATTCTCCAGTCTAAACGTTTGTAAGTCGCCTTCTTTTATTTGGTGGCATAAAGGGGCGAGTAGATAAACAAAAAGCTGAAAATTTAATATTTTTCAATGATGGTTTCAATTTGTTAACACAAATAGATTTACTGTAATAGAAGAAATCGGGAACTGGTAGTAGAAAGGTGATGACTGATAGAAACCATTTTCAAAATCAGCTTCTGCACACTCTTCAGCTGCATCTAATATTATCCAATGCAGAATGTAAAGCAATTTACTTTCTGCTGCTCCCAGATTTTGCAAATTTGTGTCTTTTCTGAAAAAATTGTTAACTTTAATTTTCATAAAATGCGACATTGAAAAAATGTATTTATTTTAATCATTGCATGTGCAATCATTAGAATATATTTTTTGAAATATGAAGAACTAATTATTTTTAACATAATTAGCATGAGTCAAATTTATGATGACAATACTTGCAGGTTAATAATGTAAGTATGTTAATAAATTTGATCTTGAGCTATAAACCATTTCCTATTATAATTTAGTTAAAATTATATTTTTCTATTTATTGTCTGGCACATTCAGTTAACTTTTAAATGATAGTTTAACTTTGGTTCTTTTTTAACAAGTAAAATTAAAACCCGGTAAAACTGAAAGAGCATTTATTAAATATTTTCTTCATACAAATGAGATATATCATTTATTTTAAGAAGTATATTATTACCGATTGTGAAGTAGAGCAGCAGTGCAGTGTAAGATGTGAGGAAAAGCAGCTTGGACAAGTCTCCATCTCGGTATGGATGAAATCGCTTCAGTGACACTCCTTGAAAGACCAAACTGAAGGTTTTGCACCAGAACTTTTTCGAAAGCCTGAAAAAAACACCAAAATATTAACAATAATTGACATTTTTTAATTTAGCAATTGACTTAGAAGCTGGTAGATACAATGAAAACAAAAAACATAAATTAAACAGCAAAAGGCAAAACGAGACATTGTGAGAAAACAGTAAACAACAGCATACCTTACATGCTTCCTTCAATTCCTATGTCAGCACATTTTAAACATAAAATGTGTTAAAACATCACACACACACACATATATAAGAGAAATCGTCATAATTTTCAAATGAGAAAATGAAATATATTTTTGACCTCGGACTCTATTAAGAGTTCTAGTCTTAGTCTAATCTAGTTTAAGAACTTCAGCATAGGATATTATTGGCAAATAAAGAAATTGTATGTTACATGTATGTACGATACTATCTTTTAAATTTAAAATAAGAGTTGATTTTAATCCATTCTCTCATTTATTTTTCTAATTGACTTACGTGATGGCCAGGGGCAGATTGGCAGAACTGGACGTTTTAAGAAAGCACAGAGAAGTAGCAGCACACATGTGAGTGGACAAACAAAAAGCAAGTTATACATTTAGTTGTGTATGTTATATATATTTACAATTAACGTCACGAATGCAAAACAGAAAGAAAATAGCACAAGCTTGACATTCCGTGTGATTAATCTCTCGGATGTCAGATGTACAATTTTTGTTTTAATCACTTGTTAACAAACTACATTAGGACATTCAAGTCAGTTAAAATTAACATGTACAAATTTTATCCCAACTAAACCAACGGTTTCAGTTGAATAAAACTGTCTGTCAGTGTGGATTTTGGTTTCGTATTAAAATGCTAATTTCAATACAATATATAAGTGCAACATCAGATTTATAGTTTGTATTGTACAACTTAAAACGCTTAAAAATAAAATTTGTACAAGTGAAATTTTAAACAGCAATTATTGTTTTTAAACTAAAAAAACGTTTGAATCCTCATAAATGTTAACGGAAACATTGTGTATGATACAGACAAATGGAAAATATTTACATTAACTATTATTTCTTATCCTTAAAACATACCGTGCATGATGCTTCGTGGAGCTTTCCCAACTTTGGTCTAGTAAAAGGGCTGTAAAAATAGTAAATAGTGAATTATCTCTGTTTTAATCCAGCTATGAAGTTCTATTAATTTGATTAAAAGGTCAAAAAGTGATGCATTGAAATTTTTTATAATTTTAAAATTATTTTTGCTTTACCAGCAACAAATTTTACATTTACATTAAGTGAAATAAGATATAAAACAATTATGTATTTAAATATTCTTAAAAATAACCATGTTAAAAAACCCATCAGATCTACTTATTAAAAAAAATTTTTTTTTTTTTTGAATGCCAGGGTGTGAACGCCTTAGCCGTTAAAACGCCCTTAAAAATTAATAATAATAATAATATAATAATTTTTTTGTAATAAAATATTTATTACCATCTACATGAAATCCTACATTTAGTCAATTTTATCAATTTTATATTCTGTTTTGATGGTAGTTAGTAACCACTGTTGTTCTCTCATCCTTACACAAAGGCTAACAAGGTAAGTCCCAGGGTCATCTTCGCTTAGTCATTAAGATTATAGAGTTGGATTATATTCGAGATAAATTGGGCTAGTAAGCTGCAGTTGTGGAGAGTTTATCGTGGAACTTAGAAAATTTATTTATTGGATTAATTATATTTATTAAGGGAGGGATTAATTTATTTACAAAGAGTATTTTGAGGTCGTTGTGGAGAGGTGTTATAAGAACGTTGACTATGATTCTGAGGACTATAGGTTGGGAAAGCAAAAAAAAAAAAAAAATTCGTTGGATATGGGTAGGTTTAGCTGTGCTCCGTAGTTCTAGACCATATGACAAAATCGCTTTCATCAGTGTTTTGTAAAGTGCCAATTTGTTTTTGGTCGAAATGTTAAGTTTGCATCCAAGCAGTTTATAGAGTTTCAAGCATCTGCTTGGTTCCTGCCTTTTAGCTTGATTGTGTCGGTTCCAGATTAAGCGTGAGTCAGGTCGGTTTAGGAATAAGAACGTGGTTGAGAAATATTGTATGAAGGATTTTGCTTTGTAGGGTAAATGTAACATGGTAACGTACGGAACCATCAGTTAAACCACAATGATATCGATAATTTATTGTTAATTTTTAGATTGACTTGTTTTTATAATAATCCCACCATTTGAATGATTTTACGTTTTCGTACGATTAATTATTACTTTGTTTAACTGGTTACAGTGATGGATTTGCTCTAATTTAGGATATCGTTTGTTTTCTGTAACATAGTTGTGATGTTTTGAGCTTATGTTTTTTTTTTTTTTTTTTTGTTGTTTTTAATATGGCGAAAAATTTTCTTTGTATTGAAAAATCGATTTTTAAAATAAAACGATTATATAGATTAAAATTTGAAGTTGTTTCGTTTTTAGAATAATTTTATTAATTGCTAAAAAGAAGAAAAGAATTATGGAATATACTTTTATTATTGAAATCGCGTCGTTCTTATTTTCAGATTCAGTGGCATGTGGTATTTCAAAAATTTAATATGTATTAAAAACGGCGTACTTTATTTTTACATGTAACAAAATCTAATATTTTGTGAGAATTACTCGAAAATATAATTTATTGTTAGTTACTTTCTATAAAAAATGGCGGAAATGCGTCTCAGGAAGAGAATACCAGCGAAAATAAGCAAACCAGTGATGATGGTCAGTAATGCCAAAACAGTAAAATAATTATCTTTATCTCAGTTATTTCCGATCATCCGGGCCCGTCTTTCCTCGGTATTGTTATTATTATTAATAGTATTAATAAATAGCCACTATGAAATCGCAATCGAGAAGTGATAAGCTCAATTGCACGAGCGCGTGTGTACACGTGTGCAGATTTAATATTGTATAAATCAAATCTAACAATCGAGTCACGTATGACAGACCAAACCAAAGAAAACTACGATAATTCTTTAACTTTTTTAAATTGCTGACGACTTTGGTCCGCCTGCTCTCGCTGGTCATACCGTCACCCGACCAAACAACCTCTGCAAATCTCGAAGAGAATTATCACGGAATATTTATCATTTGGACTTTTAGGTCTTGGCGTGAATACGTTCAATTACTTGTGACAACTTAAATAAAATTATTCCTTTCAAACAGCACGGCTTTAACTAAAAACGTGCTGCTTTCATAAACGTAGTTCAAAATGACAACCTCTGGTCGAAAAATGTGGATTGTTTTAATTTTTCCATGGGTTTGATCGTGTGTCTCGCAGATTCTTAATTTACAAACTGTAGGGGTTTGAGATCCATCCTACTTTCTTAAATTTCTTGAAAACATATCTCTCTGACAGGAGTTAACTCAAAGTTGATCGAGTATGTTCTATTACCTATCTCCAGTGCTTGGCGTAGTTCCGCAAGGATCGGTCCTTAGTCCAATTCTATTCGTTCTTTATATCAGTGGTATAGATGACCAAATTCACTTTGCAGTACTTTTGGAGATAACACCAATATATTCGTTTAATTCACTGAGATGGAAATGAGCATTGATAAGATTTCTGACGGATCGCTACTTTTGGTCTTAATCATAACTCTGACAAGTGGAATGTTCTCTATTTGGGGCCTAAAAACCCTACTTTAACCGTTACATAATTTCAAGAAGGCATGGGATGCAATATCAGAAGACTTAAAGTATGAGACTTTAGAATAAACATGTCGTACACAAGGAACCACCAAGCTGAATGCACATTTCCGACACCATCTGGAATATTTAATCAAAATTCTGTTACCCATACTACAGTTTGAAAGTATTATTCCTACTTTCAAAAAGGCATTAAACTTGCGGACAAAGTTCCATGGCGTTTTACCAAAACTTCTTAAAAATTAAAACCGAACAGCTACGTCGACCGACTTAAATTCCTTATTATTCAGATATCGTGAGATGCGGTCTGGTGTGATGTAGGTTTCAGAAAACATTTTCTTTATCGTGCCAACGTTTCGATCTTTATTGAGATCATCTTCAGGGCTCTAAGTGTTTGTTCTGAATAATCATCGACTAACGGCCACTAATCACCACATTCTATATTCCTAAATTTAACCACTCTTAAGAACTCATTGAAACCTATAAGATTCTTATGAATAAATATGATCTTTGCCTCAAATTTTCTCGCTACAGGCACCCTCAAAAACCGCACAAACAGCGCCCCCAGCTCATCCACTCAACTTATGTCATTTAAATCGAATCTTGTGTCGTCTTCAATAAAAAAAATCCCTAATTCTTTTTGTTCATTTATTTAGTATATTAGTCAATAATATTATATTAATTGTAAACTGTTATTTATCTACAAGGATTTATATGTAAATTTTATATAATTGTTTCCATTTCATTATTTGCTTTATTATACGATGACTGTTTATCGCCATTGACACCTTTACACATATAACGATCAAATAAATACAAAAATTTAAACAATTAACGTATTTTTGTTGGTAATGGGGTGAGAATTTTATATTTTTACTTTCCCAAAAAAAATCTCGCATTCATCAGCGAAAAACACCAAAAACTCTTCTACGTTAAGGTGAAAAACTGTTTTTGGTTGAAAATTTTTTTCATGTTTATGCTCATATCTATGCAAAGGGAAAGCGGTGAGAAAAAATTAAACATGTTGTATATTTGGTAAGATGTCTGACTTGTAGAATGTAGAAGTAAGCACTTTAATTAACAAAAGCAATCAATTATTAAGTAATTAACGTAATTGTAATTAAGCGAATACATCTAGATATCTATATCATCAGTGGCAGTGCTGTAAATTTCAGAACTCTAGAAGCCTGAGCCAGCCATCGTGCTCGTGAAAAACACCGATGCTTCTCAACTAATTCAAGCCGGCGGCTCAATTTATAAAACCAGCCGGTCATAACAGGCGCGTTTAGCATTTAAGACTAAACCTAGTTTCTGATTTCAACTCTTTCTCATATTAAAACATTAAATATGGATTAAACTTTTGAGAATATATATTTTTTTATTATTATTAGATCAGCATTATTTATGGTGGTTGTTTCATTTTTTTAGTTAAGAGAAGCACTTTTTTATTTTCCGGATCGTCAAAATCTTGAGGCTGCACTGCAAATTTATAGATTCATCAGATGAATGTGGTGAATCTTTTTAATATTTAGGGAAAGGAGAACTTCTGATATCTGTTAAAGTGGAGATCTTACCAACTCAATCAATTTCCAGGTTCAATAGCTTTATTGATCGATTTTACTTTTTATTTCTTTCAAAATTGTTCTTTAAAAATTAATGACAACCTTGAGTTTTTTCCTATTTGCTATGTATAAAAGTAAATTTATTTTAAAAAATTATAAAATGCATGTATAAATATAACAATCATTGTATTGTTGCATAACAGCATTTCTTTACAATCTTAGACGAATAATGGGCGGTTTTATTGCAATATTTGGTGGTAAAATTTATTATGCCGTGTTAATTGATGTTAACGTATTTCTCATTAATATGACAGCTTGTTTTTTGTTTGAAAGTTTTCGTTTAACCAGGCCGGCATCGATAAAAGACCGTTTACCTCGTATGCTGCCAAAGGAATATCTGTATGGGTATGGGTATAGTCTGGCCATTGCCGTCGCCGGATTTCCAGTCCATTTGAGCCGAGAATCGAGCAGCCAGCCCCTGGAGTGCGACTGGCAAGAGGCTGGAAGTGTATCTGAGATCATCGATCGAAATCCAAGCAGGGCGCCTGTGCATACCCGCCCGAACAGAATTTCAAGCTCCAATTTTAGATCTTTCCAATTATGCAATCGTTCTTTCCCGGTCTCTAAGTCAAATCGTTCCATCGGTCGAACCTTCGAGACCAAACTTCAGGAGCGAACGACGCGAAAAAATTCGTTTTTCTATAGTCACGGGATTGCAATGGTAGTTCTCATACTCGATTTATGCTCAGCTTTATCTAATAAAAATAGCTCATTCGTAATAAGTCAAATTTTTTCTAAATCTTTTGGAATCTAATCTATAAAATGTCGATTTTTTTTCACCAAAAGACACGCAGTTTACAGTTCTATTAGAAATGTAAAAGTGTTTCTTTCAAAACCCCCTTCATATTTGTATTTTGTTACAACTTCACTTAAAAATTAAAAAATTAATTGTAATCCATAAATTATTGGGGGCGTCGGTGGCCGCAACGGTTTAGGCGTTGACACGGCGCTCGTCACTGCAAGGTAAAGGTCCTGGATTCGACCCCGACTTACTTTACAAATCGGCTTTATATATATATATATACATATATATATATATATATATA
>CM077099.1:24581391-24681667 GCA_039619505.1 Cimex hemipterus
TATATATATATATATATATAGCTCTGCTGTTGCGAGCCCTCGTAAAAAATCATAAATTATTTTCTTTGTAAAAATTAGTTCTTTTTTTAACAAGTCAATATTTTTATCTTGATCTGCTAAGAAAGTACGCTTTATTTAAGGGGTGTATATATACTGACAAAAGGCTCTTTGACCAAAAGTATAAATCACGAGATTATCCACAATTTAAGTAGCAGATAAATAAAATTGACAAATAAAAGAACCATAGCAACAACAAACATTTGGCCAATGTCTGCACAGGTGTTCCTTATGCAGAGAAAGGTTACTCGATATGCTTCACATAATAGAAGTGTGTCATGCCTTGGCTGCATATAGAGAGCATGTAGGCATGTCGCCAGATTTAAGAATAGTTCTCGCATACGGTAGTGAGTTTCAGGGTCCCTTATTCCGCTATTTAGGGGAATTGGGAATTTTTTTATTGTATATTGCCATCTAGATGTGTTTTGTATGAGTGAATGTATTTATTAGAGTGAATTGAGAGGGGCTGATGGTGGAATAACCCCTTGAGCTGTGTACGTGACTCTTTGGCGGAATATTTATAAAAGTTGACCCCATTTAGATTAGTTTGTTATTGTATGCAAGTTGATAGAGGAATATTAAGTTTTCCATCCACCGAATAGAATGAATGCAATGTATAAAGGGATGAATATATTTGGGTGAATGCGTATTGAAATGTATTGCAATATTTTGCATACGCTTGGGGATAAATGACCAAGCTGTCAAATGTCCCTTTAAATAATAATAATAATGTGCTCAAATTGCTCACCTTCTTAACCTATATAACATCAACATAGACACTGCCACGTTTACGAAAAAAATGAAAACTGCTGCCTCTGAATCAATTCCAAAAACAGGGAACAGGAAAGTTCGTAACTGGGTTTCATTGAGGAATAGGGAATGCAAACTTCTCTGTAGGGGGGAAAAAGACGGCTGCGGAGGTATACTATGTTGTACTAACTCAGCACCACAGAAAGAGTAGCTCAGGGTTCTGTACTTGGTACTACTACTATTAATAACAATAACAAACTATATTGTACTAACTCAGTACCACAGGAGTATCTCAGGGTTCTGTGCTTGGTACTATCTTGTTTTTATTACACACAGTTTTATTAATTTGAAAACAATCTAAAAAATTTCGTCAATTTATAGTAAGAAAATTAGTTTCTGGTCAACTAACTGAATGTGACAATAGTCACTTTGCCTATCCTTTGGAGGCATATTTTTTCCTCCCTCAGGGCTTAGTAACTCTTATTTACTAAAAAGAGAGAAAAAAAACCGGAAGTTACATGCAAAACAGTCGACCACTGGGAACTGTATAAAATTATACAGTGATGTATTTTATCAGTATATAATGTGGGTAAAAATGAGATTTCTATTCATTAAAAAAAAAAATTAATGCCTTAGTGGCCTCTAAAGTTTATGAGGTGATGATAACATAAACCATACAGGATACGTGTTTTAAACCCAGAAAATACATTTGTTTTTAATTATTTTTTATTCATTAAAGTGAACATTTTTATTCTCACACTCACTTAAAACTTGCAATCTTGATCATCAAATAAATATCAAAATAGACCATTAATTACAAAAATAAAAATAAAATACATATAATATTGTCTGACTGCAGTGTTTTAAAGGGGTGATAAATGATTATGATATGTAGATAAGAGATGATGGTAGCTGATCAGTACCTAAAAGGAGTCTAAGCTCTTTATAAATAAGAAGGGAGAATCTTTATGTTAACAAAATTATTTATAATTTGATAGTTACCTATGTTAGGTATGCCCTATCCTCACTGAATTTTGTTTGTTAGTTGAATTTCAGATTTTCACCATCAAGGAAGAATAGTCAAACCTACGCAATAAGTAACTATTCCCTGGTGTTGTCCTGAGATGCTCTTCTAATTCTGCTGTAGCCACCAACACCCCTTTCATTATATCTTAAGAAAAGGACATTTTCAATAAAACACATCTTCAAAACCTTTTGTTGAGTGTAATTTTTATCAGACCCATTACAATTTCGTTTATGACAAATGGAAAATACTTTTCCATTTCAATACATTTATTAAACATCCCAATGTGCTAGGTCAAAAAGTGCATCACTCACAACTTTTTTAAAAAATATATTCCAATATCTTTTAACAATATATAAATTAATTTGTCTCATTTACCAACAGTAACATAAAATATTTATTTTAATTTCATACTTTCACTTTCACATAATGTTATGGTAACATTTGTATAAACAATTTGTATAAAGACACTTTCATCAGTACAAATATAGGCTAGCAGTATTAATTATTTCATATATAAATATATATTAATGAACTCTGGTTAATTTGGATAAGAAACACATTGGCAAGAATTATTATACAAAGTTTACTCCAAACTGTAATTATTTGCACCTGCAATCACACACAGTAATTTAATATTTGTCGATTAAATCTAGTTTAAGTACCAGTTTCATGCATTTTCTTTTATTGTCACTTATGTATCATCGTTTGGTTCATAATTTTGATTTCTCCTTATATGTGTAAAATATTGATAAATGATGAACATAAAAGAATAATTAAGGTGATGTCACACTTGCATTATTTAAACAACACATATTTGCATTTTGTGAAGGCCAATATTTCACATTATTTTTCGGCAAAATCAATCTTATTTATGGTTGATTCAAGTTGAATCACACTATTAAATGCTCATTCAGTTTGATTTTACACAGTGATTACTATCTGATTTATATGTGGTAACACTCTTACAAATCAAGACACAGAATAAATATCAATAAATATGTTACAATATTCATTATTATTTATTAAAAAATAAATTACTTTAAAAAATAATACTGGACCGGGAAACAAAACACACACAAAAAAAATAAATTACATATAATTTCAAAAAATATAAAATAGTGAAGTACTTTTTAAGTAAAATAACATTTGAAACATTGGAATATTAACATAAATTTCATAATTAAATATTGTAAGCAATATTTCAATAATGTAAGTGTTATATTTAATAACTTTCAAAATTGTTTTATTACAATATAAATGTTCAAAACACAAACAACTAAAGAACTTTTTTTCACTTAATTTCAAGGGTAAATAAATTTTTGTTCAAGAACTCAATGGGGTTTGAATCACCCAATTGTTTAAACATTTATATTTTTAACATTTTATTTAGTTAAAATATTTAAAATAATAGATAACAGAGCTAAAACATCAAGTATAAGGTCTTGACATTTTGTATTGCACATTTATAAAAATATCTTGTTTTTTCTTAATCTTCTATGTTAAGAAGTATGATCCTCTTGTACTTGCTAAATATTGAGCACATCAATTTACAAAACATAAAAACAGTGACTTATCAAATCAAGCATTATATACTACATTACACCACAGAACATGTTCAAAGCAAACTTTTCAAAAGAACATTTTGAGAATTGGTGGCAAAAAAGAAGAGAGATAGAGAGAAAGAGAGAGACAAAAAGAAAATCACTACCACGTTTATTACATTACTCTTATTTTGGGTTGATAGTCAAACTGACAGTTCCCCCTAGTTAAAAACAAAAAAACTTTAAATGTTCTGGTTTTGTTGTTTGCTATTCGTTGCGTCATAAAACAACCTGAGCCCAGACGGGGCAGTGAAGGCTTACTGGTCCATTCCAGTTCCAACCAAATGGGATTGCCAAGTGCACAAGACCTTGCCTCACAACATCACTTTCACCTAAAATGAACATTGGTATAAGTAATTCATGAAACATTCCTAATTGTCAATTATTAATCAACAACGATGCTTTTGTCAGTTTTGATTTCATGCAAAATGTGTACTGTTAAAATGTAGCAATTGTTTAAAAAATTAATTTCTATTACAAGCACACTACAAAAGCAATATCTTATCAGATCGAAGTTGTTAATTTGAAAAGAAGAAAAAAAAAAATACGGGCATAAAGTATCTCATATATTTTTTAAAATAATCAAATTTTAGAATATACATACCAGCATATTTTGACACAGATGATTCTTTAAAGAAAATATTGTCATGGTAATTAGTTTGAGGGTTGGTTCTGCTTAATAGGACATTGGTGGAAATGGACGGAGATAACAATGCACGATATGACATCGATATCAATGGCTTATCTGAAATAAATATTGCCTTATAACTTGTAACATGACCCAAAAATATATTTGTCTTTTAAATTATATTCAAATATTTGAGCTACAGATGTAATATTGCTGGAGACAAACATCATTTGTCGTTCACTACATATTGATATTTTCTACGCTTCCTGTTTTTTTGCTACTTCATTGCTACATCAAGCAGTTATAACACAAATAATTAACAGTACATGAATGTTAATGGTACTGTGCAAGAGCGAGTTGTGAGACTGGTAGATTATTTGGTTATAGGGTATTTGTAAATTGCATTGACTGCGTCCAATGCTTGGTCATTTTGGATGAATAGGAGAACCAATTTATGACTTAAAACAGCTCTCTGATTGATGATGTCAATGATTTTTGTTTTTATGTTTATTTAGGTGATATAGGACACAAAAGTTGTGCCTCCACAGCACTTAGTAAATGAGTAGGCAACTCACAATATTTATTTAATTTGGGTGAGTAGTTGAATACTAGTTGTTTCTACTTTCTACAATACTTTTTTTTATGTAATCATAGTATCGTAAGGTGAAAAAGGATACTAGGAAGTGGAGTTTGCACTCCCCAGGCACTGCAGACTTCTGGCTTCCTAGTTCCTTAGTTCAGTGCAGTAGACTCGATCCTTCTCCTTAGAAGTATCAAGTCACTGACTGTCACTGCTGCAATTTGGTTCCCTAAGGTTTTTCCATGCGTTAGGTTAAACCCTCATTGAGCTGTTGCTTCGCATGCGAAGATGATATGAGTGGCTGGGCTGTTTCCTTCTCCTCATTACATAAACTGTAAATGGGATCATCCCTGTATATACCCTTGTTGTGTAGACGTTTTCTCAGATGCCAGCGTGGTTAGGAGTCCTACCACTCCTCTGAGTTCAGCCCTCTCCAATTGCAGTGGTGCTTTTGCCAGTCTTGGTGAGGGTTGCTTCATCGTAAGTTTACTATGTCTAGCACCACTAGAGTTTCTCCACTTCCCTTTTGTTTTGCTTGGATGTGATGGAGGAATGTTTATTTGTTTTTATCCCCCAAAAAAAGGTTTGGGGCCCTATGTATGGTCTTGCAGATCCTCCTCTGGCTGGACTATCTGCTTTCTAATTACCCAAAATTCCCCTGTGCCCTGGCACCCAAGCTATCATCAGGTTGTTGTTTCCCCAGGTTTTGGAAATTTTGGATGCATTCGGATGTGATTCTTTTACATGCTAATGCTTTAATGGCTGCTTGGCTATCTGATCTTATGAGGATTTTTTATCAGTGTAACCTTTTAAGATTTTCCAGGGCACAAGCATTGATGGCATGTATTTCCTCTTGAAAGACTGAAGTGTACTTACTTCCTAATGGGTTTGATTGCTCATGTTTTGGGCTTGTACAGAAAACACCTGATCCAGTTCCCTCATTTGTTTTGGAGCCATCTGTGTACCATATCATACCTGATGCTCTCCTGTTCTTCCTCTCCTTTACAGTCCATTGAGACTTTATAGAAAGTTGTGAAGATTGTTTCCATAATCACATAAGTCCTCATTTCTAATGATGGGTGTATGTTATAATAATACCAAATGGGTAAAAAATAATTAAAATTTCACAGAATAAATTAAAAAAATTACTTTGTTAGAAAAAAAGATTTAAACAAATTAAACAACCATTTTTGAGCTGGGCCTAGAAATTTCAAACGTATCATGTAGGGAGTGAAATGAAGAGAAGAGCATAATCAGAAGGATGCAGACATGGCACACACACACACACACACACACACACACACACATATGTCTGTCTTACAGAGTCAATGTGTTAAGAAATTACATTTAACACTACAGAAAAATCTGATGTTAGATTTGTTAATTAACTCTTTTATACTTTTACATATTGCAAAAATACACAGTTTATAGTAAAATACTCAGTCTTGATAAGTAAACTGATTTTCGGTTAGATTTTTATTTAAACTCAATAAAAGAAAAAAAAACTTGAAGATAACTTACCACAGCTTTTAATAACAGAAAAGTCACCCAGTATAACAGTGGGTTGAATTGTTTCCAATAGTGTATTTAATGTTGAGTCGCAAGAGTTGGACATCAGTTGAACATTGAGCACATCAAGACTCATTCCACAGAACTAAAAATGTTCAAACCATGCTTAAATAAAGACAGTAAATCAAAATGGTAGGTACTCACGTTTATAGTGGCCTCTGCAGCGAGCATGATAGAATTGTCCTGAACGACTTTTACAAGGACATGGCGTAGGTGCTGGGCATTGTACAGAAAGCCAAGATTCAATTTCCCCTGAAAGGGTACAGTTTTAACAACAAAGATTTTCAAATGTTAGTTTCAATTTTACCCCTGTATTCTGCATTGGTACAAATTGCGACACCCAATTTCCTCTCGATCCTTTCCATTCAATCAACCTTTTACATATAGGAACTCTCATCTCATCACAAATCTAAGAAAAATTCCGATTATTTTTTTTAATAAATTTTTATCAAGCGATTGTTGTCAATAAAGAAAAGTCTACCATTCGAAGTGAATGTGCATCTTGTACCCCTTGGACAGCAACGAAAGATATTCTAAATTAACAAGAACATCATTGCTTGATGTTATCAGAAATGTGTGCTGTATGTTCATAGGCATACCTATTTTCGAGAAGCGTAAGGCAGAAGACTTCCCTGACTGCTGTGTTTTCTGCCTTACTTCGAGACATATCATTCAAATTCCAAGTGGCGATTCTAAATTGGTCCTTCGGTATATCTTTTTCTGGATAAATGGGTCGTTGGCAATAAGCAGATACTAATTCATACACGTCCTTCACTACTTCACCATTGCAGGGACTCTTTCTTTCACCTGGTGTACATAGAAAATTGCCTAAAACAGTTGAAAACGATAATAAAACATTAAAACTTGGCCTAAATAAATTAGTCCTGCCTGGTATTTTTCCATTTGCGGGTTTTGTCTCACTCTTTATTTTTCTTTCAGGTACACATTCAGATTTTACTGTGAGTTTTGCCCTAAGTGATCCTAAACGGACATGATTCATTCCTTTTACCTGAAATCATTTTTAATTACTACATACATTTATAGAATGATTGGAAATAACCAAACTACAGGTCAGCCTAGGGGTAACCGTCATATTTCATAGTAAAAACTTATCTTTAATTAAAACAACCTACTTGCCTTTAATAAGTCATCCAGTGTAAAAAAATCACCTCTTCTTTCCCTATAATCAATAATGGATGCAGCCAGTTCCTGGTTGATCCCCCTGATACTCATTAGTTGGAATATAGATGCAGTGTTTACATCAAGAGGGGTCCTCGGGTTTTGGGGAGAAACTTCACTGCTCATAAGACTGTCTATAGACTGTGTCCTTGAAGATGTACAACTGTGCACTTTTTTTTTTGTAACACAAATTTCAGGCCTGATGTTATCAAGGCGATCAGCCCCTATGCCAGAAACGAGTGCTAGATCTTCCACTTTGTTGAACCGACCTATGACAGCCCTATATTCGACTATATTTTTGGCTATGGCTCTTGACACTCCTGGAAGCGTCATCAACTCTTCTTCTGAAGCGACATTGACATTCAATTGGTTGATCTGTAAAGAATAAAGACATTTGTTAAATTTAAAGGTGTTTAGCCATTCATAAATTGTGTTCTGCACTATTAATAATGGTAGTTAATAAGAATTTGCATAAAAATTTAACCAGACTGCATCTCACGATATCTGAATAATTATAAAAATCTAAAAAGAAAATTATATATGAAAATATGTAAAAAAATTCATCACTTTATTTGTAATACATTATCTTTTTCCCTAAGACTAATCAGATTATCCTTGCACATGTCAACAACCAAGTACTAAGAGAAGAGACATGATCTACTTCTTTAAAAGATAGTTCGTACTCGTAGTTTATACTGTACAACAAACAACTGTCTTCAAACTAAGAGTAAAAACTACCTTTTTAAGATAAGATAGTTGAAAAACATACTCACCTCACCGTTATATGACCTAAACATGATCTATGTTGAATTTAAAAGTTAAAATTAACTTTTTTACAAGATTTACAACCAAATAAGGTTCACTACATTGACAAAAATGTAAACAAACTTGCACAAAAAGTCATTTCTTAAAAGTCCAATACAATTATTTAGCGATGAAAATATAAAATCGGCGTACATGGCCTTGGCAGGTGTTCTTATCAGATGTGCACCATCAAATGCTAATAAGAGATAGGAAATTGCAATTAAATAAAATTAAGAAAAACTAAGTGTCATTTGTAAATTATTTCTGATTTAAATAGTGGAATGAGCATTCGATATTTGATAGCCAAACAGATAAAACTGATAACACTAAGACCTGTTGTAAAATTATTAAAATCCGATATGAAAAAATTACTATCTTTTGCTACAAGAAAATTCAGTATCTCCTATTGTATTTGCATTGGATATTTGATACTTAGTGTAATTTGATTGAAAACAAATTAACTGTCCACATATTTAAGCCAATAAAATAACTGTTGTTACTTAGGAAGACATTATTTGTTAATGCATAAATTATAATGTAGACAAATATTTTTTTAAAAAATCACCAATTTATTTCCCTAGAACTACTAGTTTGGTTTCAAATGTAATTAATTATAGGTCATGATTTTACAGTATTATTAATAAGACTGTAAGACTGCCAGTTCTGCACCAATGAAAATTAAGATTTAAAAAATGGTTTAGGTTAGGTGCTCATCACTCTGATACGAATCCAACTGTATTCAAAACTGACGTTTTTACGAATGGACTATTAAAAAAAAAAAAAAAAAAAAAAAAAAATGATACCCAAGGGGTGAACCCTAGTTAAATATATAATGACAAGTAGTTTCTTTCAAGTGGAAGAGAAAGATGAATATCTACTTGAACAATTATTTGCTTCTAAACTCGAAATAAGGGGCCAATAAGCTTACAAAGTGTTTTCTCTAAAGAAAATAAAAAACTTTCTTCTTTAAGATAAGATTTTTCTAGTTTTTAAAAATCTCTTGATGTATGAACAATTTTAACAAAACGTTTGATGTTTGCTTTAAATGTGGGTGGTTTGTCCCACACTTAAACCAATTAACCTTCTTATTATGTATTATTATATCAGATTAGAGTTGTGTAATTGAGCGGTGGTAGAGGCCGTGTGTTTTATGTTGATTCTACTTTCAAATAATATCAACAGGACAAGTTTTATTTTAGCCTAGTTAAAATCATTATTACTGCACAACGAAACCTCGACAAATGGGTCGTTAGACAAAAAAGTTAAAACAATTTGAGTTGCTAATAGAGAAACAAACATATTTAAACTTCCACATATAAATATACAAAACTATGCAAATTTCAGTGAAACTTCCTGATTTGGAAAGAAAAAGGAAAAAGAAAAAAAAAACAGTAGTAAAGGCTTGTTAATATGCAAAGTTACGTTTGAACGCTTAACTGACTGATTTATGATATTTCACAAACGCTCCAACACTTATGCAAATTATTATTTGAGTCATGGTGTATTTTAAGACATAACAAATCAAAAACATATATTTGAGAATTTATGTTATCCAGCAGCAAAAACAACATTTCAATCAACCAAAAGAAGTATTTGCTTAAATCGTTGGAACCATAAAGACAAACTTAGTTTTAATGCGAAAAAAGTTTATTTGCCAACAGATAAGAGGATTTGAAACTTCTTATCTTCTATAATAAATATCATGTATTTTTATTTCAAACAAAAAATTAATATTATGTATGAAGTGTGAATTATGTATATTTAACCGTATAGATTTTCTACAATCCATGCTTTATCACTTTGAGATAATTCGTAAGACAAAGTTCAAATACTGATAAATGATGACACAAAGTTGTCGGTATCGCTTTTGACTGACATTATCACAAGCAATGACTTTGTCCGGTTAATAGATCACCCAATTTGTTCTCAATTTATAAAATCAAAGACATTCTTGAAATCAACAAACAATAAAACTCATTTCTCATTGTTTTATTTAACCAATTCAAACAAATATGTAATTAGAACAGTATTATTTCAGCCTGAGAATGGTCAGAATACAATTTATTTTCAATTATTACTTTAAATTTTGTTGTCATGTTTACTATACAACCCAAAAATATCCTAGTGAAATTAAAGTGAAATAAAATTAAAAATACATTAAAAAATTTATTTAAAAGAATATACATCTGGACCCAAAAAATTACAAGCTAGCCCAGAATTGCAAAACACCAAAATTCAATTAGAAACTGAAGAATGTTCTGCTAGATAAATAAAATTAAATATTATTCAAAAGTCAATTAAGTCTAAATTAAAAGACCACACACATATGAAAGTTGTTTACTTGACCTTAAGAGAATCATTTGACCTTCTCTATTAGCCAACTGGGAACACCTTAAAGCCCACTGTGCCTCCCCCCATTGCACCAACAATAAGGAACCTGACCTGATGGAAGTTGCTCCCACATGTCACCTCCCAATCTGCATCAAACCTGGGGGTGATACTATGCCTCTATCTTTTGTGAAATGACTTAGTGCTGCTATTAACAATATTGTGAACCCAATGACTAATTTTCTGCAGCTCAGAATTAAGCTAAAGGAGCCATAAAACCTCGCATTAACTTTTTTTAAAGTTTAATTCCAGACATAGATAAATTACTTAAGGCAAATAAATGAAAATTTAAACAGAAATATTGAATATTTGAAGAATTTGTCAGGGTAGTGGCCAGAGAATGAACAATTCAGCAGTTCATGACTTTTTGTTTTATTTTTGGTCGTTTTAGGCTTATTGTAGTCCTTTAACCAGGCAAAACATCTACAATATGTAGATTGTGAAAATGAATAGATATTTGTGTAAATTACTAATTAAAATTTAAATTTTCTTACGAGGGTTTGCAACAGCAGAGGTTATTACCCTCGGGGTGCCGTTATTTTTGAAAAAAAGCCCATTTGTAAGTATGTCAGGTTCGGGTATTTACCTTTTCAGTGATAAGCACCATGTCAACGACTAAACTGTTGCAACCATTGACGCCCCTAATTAAAGAATTAAATGGCTCTTCTAGAGACTTGGGAAAGTAATTAAGAGCAAAATTAACTGTTTTGTTCCTTGGCTCCTATTGGGGTTTGTGAGCAAATATAAATCATATTTTAGATGGACAGATGATATAGGAGCCAGCCTCTTTTCAACCTGCCCACCACAGCGACCAGTATCAGTCTATTGTACCTTATCTAGAGCTCCTAATTAAGCCAATGCTTTTGACCAAACCTCACAAATTTTTCAAAGGATCCTTCGAGTATTCTTCAGACCTAACTCCTCTCCCCGGATGAGGAATCTCAGCCTTCATAGGCCATCACACTAACGAGGATATGTTCTGCTGTTTCTTTTTCTTCTTGGCAATATCTGCACAGGCCTTTTGCCACTCCAAGTCTACACATATGCCCTTAAAGTCCAGTCAGCAGTCCACTTATTATTCTAGTCATAGCATGTCCTTTATTTAGTGGTTCTGCCGTTAGTCTCTGAGATGGTCCTTTGATAAACTGTTTTGCATGCCTTCAACCAGGGTACATTCCCACTGAACAGAGGACTTAATTTTAATCAATTGTAATAAACAACGAATCTGTGTTTGGTGTCACCAAAGGGTTCAGGCCTCATCGAACTTTCCATGGGCAATTTATCTGCCTCTTCATTACTCCTCTGCCCTGGTATCCAGACAAAGGTAGTTTTGGTATTTTCCCCAATGACTAACAGGTCTCTAAGGCTGTAACAAATTTGGGCTTTACCACCGGTGCAATTGCCTTATGTGGTGGTTCCGAGTAGATGGATATTCTTTTAGTGACAATACCTAGCCTTTTTATCTCCTTAGCACCATGTTCAATAGCCCCAGTTTCTATATGAAAGATTGGGGCATATTGTCCAAGGTTTATACGATTTCTAGTTCTTGGTGCCACTTTCGTTTGAGTTTTTGAGCAAATATAAATCATATCTGAGACAAAATACTGTTTGCAGTTGAATTAAATTATTTATGTAATTTCAGGCCATCTTACTAATGGGTTCCCTAGATGACTATTGTAGTATAAATTAAGTTAATATTTTTTTAATGACTTTTTTAAAAAATATAATGGATACCAGGAGTTCTCCCTGAGCACTGCAGTTGTATGCACAGCTTATTGTACTCTCTTCATGGCTCCATTTTTGAGAGTACACATAACGCACGTGAATTTGAGACTCCGATGTGCCAGTGTTCATCCATCAAAGAAACTCATTGGGTTGGGACCAAATTCAGAGTTGCTGAGATCCGATCCCGTCCAGACCTTCCATTGATGAGTGCCATGTCAATTTTGTTTTTTCAATTGTCGCCAGTCATCAGCGAAAAGATCAAAGGCGATGATGGGAATCAAACCCACAACCGCAGGATCTACTAGCCGAGAGACAGACACCTTAACCACTTGGCTACCACGGTCCCCAGCCCAACCCTCTACTGGCCCCCAAGAGAAAATCTCACAATTTGTGCTCTAGTGTTGTAATATTTTTACAAACCTGCTATGAACAAAGTTGATAACTTATACATATTGTGATCAAGTATAGCATGTTACATAACAGACTAAATTGTTTGTGTTATTGTTGCAAGATGTTTGCACAATGTAGAATTTAGGCAAATTTAGAATCATCAAATGAAACAATAGAATGAAAACCAAGGACTGAGCAGAGTTAGAACTAAATTACCAAGTGTATTGTTAAATCTACACCTTTTCAATTATTGAATTGTGTTATGTAACGTAAATGTGAATACAGAAAAGCATTTGTTATGTTTTTTAACAGGTTGGAAGAAAGAGTTAAGTTACCTTCAGCTCTGGCTCAAGGTAGTTGAATGTGGCGCTGAGCGAGGACTGAGTGTTGGTCCTGCGGAAGGGCGACCTGAAGGAGTTGGTGAGGGGCCGCTTGCGGCTGGTGATAGGCACGCTGTTGCTCTGGCCCATTTCGTACTGGTTGGGGGCAGCCGCCGCCTCCGCCTCCCGCCGCTCAGGGGCCGTGCTCGCTGCTGCTTCCGACTCGCGGTGACGGACAAACTGGCCGCATCACAGACGTCGAACTGACTGATAAGTACGATCGCCTGAGGAACGGAGTCTCCGCTGATAAGCTGTTATCCCCTCAACGTCGCCTTGTGATGTCACTACGTCTTATCTCAAGAAGCATGCCAACGCCTACTCAATACTCTGGGTCTCTGGCTAACCGCTTTTAAACGAACAGTCATTTCTTTTGCCATCAAGAACCAAGTTTAATTATAATCACAAAAAAATATGACGACATAAGGAAACTTGTGTACGACCTTTTTATGTAGGTAGTAGTCCAGTACAATTTTCCTAATTTTTTACAATTGTCTCCAGGATTATGGTTGTGGTCTGAATAATCATTTTTTGACCATAACCCTATTGACTATAATAGAGTAAAGGTTGATCGATCGCATATAAGATACAATTAAATTTAAAAGAGTTTCTTCTCCTCTTCACTATGCACTTAATTTTCTAATTAAAACAAATTTCTTGGTAAACACCAAAAAAAATTGAATGCCTATTTTCTAATGTAAGGGTATAAATCTCTATTTAAATAAAACTGCAAAATTCATCAATGATAAATGAATATTTCAGCTAACATCTACCTAGGCGTTGATAATAATAAGTAATAGCTCGTATTGTGCTGTTTAATTTGTTCACTGCATTTGGCTATGTATATCATAAATTCCTTATTTGGAAACTAGAGCATATTTTTGGTTGTTCTTCTTATCTATCTGACAAAACTGAAAGAGTTTAAGCTACAAATTCTATCTTTTCTCTTCTCTCAAATTTAACATCTATAAACTTTTTTGTGAGGGTCTGCAACAATAAAGGTCACCACCTTGGGAATGGCGATATTTTTGAAAAAAGCCTGATTTGAACTGAAAACTGGCCAATTTCTGAGAGGTACAAGCACTGGATGCCAGGCCCTGAGGATTTTTCATTGAGAATTCTTCTTTCATTCCTTGAGGAAAATGAAACAGTTTGAAGATGTCTTATTAGATATTTTATCCCATATCCCTTAGCGTTGACAGATGAATCTGTCGTCTCTCTCTCTCTCTCTCTCTCTCTCTCTCTCTCTCTCTCTCTCTCTCTCTCTCTCTCTTGTCATACTCAGTCAAACATCTGACTGCAGCCATTGAAAAAGGTTTAGTAATAAAAACAACGTATGAAGTTGATGAAGAAAAAAGTTTAACTTTAAAGCAGATAGGCATAGCAGAATGTAAAGGTATAATGCTAATTTTTGTCAAAATGGGATTGATTAAACAATACAAATATAAGCAGAGGAAGTAAATGAAATTTATTACTATCTTAATTACTTTTAATTAATGTAATTTTAAACTAAATAAATTGGGAGAGGCGTTAAATTTGTCCATGTAGTTGATGCACCACTTATATACAAAGACTGTTATGATAAAAATTATAAATACTATTTATAATATTATCATACAAAATACATAAATATGTTTAACTAATTAAACTTAAATATTTCTTGTTTGAGTTTTGTACTCATTTACTACACACTATTGTATGTGTTACTTCAAAGAGGGGTCCGCGAGATCTCGCTAATGTTGATTTCCTGCAATATCCTGTTTGCAAACATAGTTAAAAATATACTAGAACGCTTTCTTTCTTTCTTTTGATATTTGATGAAGAATATTATAAAATTAATGTGATGGTTTGGGTTTGTTATATATTTAAATTTTGTGGAGAGTTTGAATAGTGGACATCTGGCAACTCGGTCTGTAGGGTTTGGCGCTGTTATAGTTCAGCTGGTCAGCTGTTGTGTTTACAGTGATGTGACAGCTACAGGTAGAGACACCATAAGATTTCTTTATTTCCTTCATGTTCAACTTTTCCGTCGTGGCGTCCAGCTAAGCACGAAGTTGCGCTGCTTTGTTAAGAAATGGCCTGGTTCGAAGGGATATCGTCATCGCTGAAAGGACAGATTTCAAATTTGGCCAAGGGTGTTTTGGCCGACGACTCAGACACAGAGAAAAGTCAAGGTGAGCTTTTGAGCTAAACATCCACGATTCAGCTTTTTGGAAAGTTTATTTAAATTTAATTTCTTGTGCATTGTTTCAGGCAATGCGACAAGCTCGACTCCTTCAAGTTCTTCTAATGAGCCAGTAAGTCTTGTAGATGTCATTGAATATTTTTTCCTTGCAAGTTGTGTTATTTCATACTCACAAAAATAGTAAAACATTCCGTAACATATTTGTATATGCAGTGCTTCATTATGAACCGTATCATACACAATGAACAGATGTTATAGATGCGTATAGAATTACTGTGATAACTCGGCTTGACAGTTCAACCGTTTTCTTTTGTATAAAGATCTGCAGTACCCCCTACCTTGCCGCCCCTTAATTCAAGAAATACAGACCCTTCTCCCACGGAGCTGAGATGTTTTTTTTAAATTAAGAGGTGACTTGCTTCGTCTTAACTGCACTCTGTGGCAAGAATGAGTTTCCCCTCTGTGCTCTTTGTAACTTCAGAGAAAAGGAGGAAGTAATCTATTTCTTGGGTGTATGTCCCATCCTCTCGGAATTTTATATTTCCATACGGGCAAGAGCAGGCTCAGCAGAGCCCAGATAATTGAATTCCTTAATGGCAGGAACAGTCTCCAATTGATCAGATTCGCACGACAAGCTTCGTTGTGTATCGTCATGATCTAATTAGGGAATTAAATTATGATCAGTAGTCCTTTTCCATTTTAATTTAATATCATTGTATTATTATTTATACGCATTATTTACACTTGGTTAATTTTGTTTATTCTGCATACTGTATTTGTATATTTGTTTTAATTGAATTTAGTGCACCATTTTACAAGCCTTTCTCGGAATTTTCATTTGCATCATCTTGTTCATCTGCATATAATTTATTTATTTATTTTAAAGGTATAAAGAGGGTTTTATAGCAAGGGCTCTCTTGTGTGTACATGTATTAAAAATAAATTTCGTTTTTAAGCACAGTAAAAAAATAATAGCAGCAATAATAATAATAATAATAAATATACAAAACAATAATGACAACAGTACATTCTTTAAAATATTAAGTATTTATAATTGAATGATGAAACCACATCCCAAAATTTGAAAATATATGAATTACAACTCTAAATTTATAAGTGCTTAGAATGTTAAGGTTGCTGAAGTCATTAATATAGGAAGAAATATTTTCCTATGGTTTATGAAGATCATAACAGTATATAATGCACTGAAAAACAATTTGAAGGTGACAATGAGCAGATTGAGAGCTTAAGGAAAATGAAAAAAATAGTGTTACAGTAAGAGAATAAATGAATTATTAGGGATTTAATAAGAACTCTAATTTTCTGTAAAGTGAAAAGGCCAAGGCATCAAATAAAATGGAGGCTTGATTGTATATTTTAAATAATAGAGCTCACATGGTCATGCCATTTAAGCTTGGAGTTAAAAATAACACCAATATATTTAATTTTAGGACGATAATTAATAGATAGCATCAGGGACGTTGCTTGTAGGGCATTGAATAACTTGGGATACAAGTAGAAAGTGAGAGAAAAGAGGAATGGAATTTGAAGCTTTAACTGAGTTCTGTAAGACAGACAGGAGGAATTGAGATTAGTAGCAGTAGAAGAAAACCCAATAAGATGCACCAGTTTACAAACAAGAAAATTACGTTTTGCAGAACTTAAATATTGTAAAAATCAAGTAAAACATTTACAAACATGTACTTTATAGCATGTTTGTCAGAAGAAGACTCATAAAGTTATAACTGCAGAATGTTGGATTTTTCTTTAAAATATTAAATATTTATAGAGTTTTAGTAGATTTTATGGGGATAAAATGAAACATGTTTCTAATTAAAAAAACACAAATTAATGTTTTAATTATAACTTAGCAAGACATTTAATTTTCAAGTAATTTCAAAGACTGTGCAGTGACAATTTACTGACCAAAGACAACCAGTTTAATCAAACTGTATTTACAAAATTTAATCGATTATCAGACTAACCGAAAAAGTGTTTAGTTAATGTATTTTTTAACCAGAGGTACCAACAGTGAATTTTAATTAAGTAATCTGCCATACTTGTACAGGCCTTCTTCTTGATTTCAAACGGGACACCCTCACAGGTTTTGACCAAAAAGCAGGTGTCTAAGTGGCTAATTTTCTGAATTCTGATGCCAGCAAGACTTGGCACTAAATTACATCAATAATTTCTTTGGGTTAAATAAATAATTTTATAATTGAAAAATCTAATAAAATGTCTTCTCTAAAACATGCATAGGAGGATAAGTTTACCAAAGGTTAGCGAAACTACCGCTTCCATAAGAAGAAATATCATAAAAATTTAAATGTAGCATTCTGCTTCTCTGATGTATTTGCCACAATAGCGGTTTTGGGTTTAAATCCGACAGACCCCTTTTGAACTTTTATTTGAGAATAATTTGGCAAAAATTCACTACATGGTTCCGACCCCACATCTGTGCCACCCAATGAGTAGTTGGACGTTGAGTACTTCTCTATGAAATGGATTTACTTTTTATCCAGATCGCATCACAAAATACAAGTTGAAAATCGACTATGGAAGAATACTCAGAAAACAAACAGTTTCGTAAAGAACTAGACCTATCAGAAACAATGAATTGTATACAACACAAATTTTCTAAATTATTTGAAAGAGTTCATTTTTTTAGGAACCCCCTGTCTCTATGCGTAAATAACATGTTATTTGGTGTTCAGAGTTAGAAATGTAATTCATACATTATAAATTAGTTCTGTTCTGAAGATGGCCCAATGCCAAAACATGTTTGAATAATTCAGCAAACCCGCGAGTGAAAACAGACCCATTAAGTGATTGTATGCTGGTTCAGCATGAGTTCACCGACTCGAAGACCTACACCCATCATCAACTGTAATTATAAATTATAGTAGGTAGTATATTGTTACCAATGACAGTCATGCAGACCAAAAGTACCCTGCTGAAGAGATTGCTAATAAAATTTCCTTCTACTCCTTCTTAATTACCAATAATACACATATTTTATATGATACTAGATAAATATGTTGATATTTAATACACCAATTAATATCAGCGTTGCCGATTTTTGCTCCTAATTAATGCATTATTTAGTAACCTTTGTCTCGCAACTCATCTTGGTAGTAGTTATTTTTCCCTGTACATTATCGCCTAACACATCTTCCAGAAATTTTCCACATCTTGAGATGTATTTATTCATTTGGCCCTTTAATGATTGTATTATCTCTACTGATAGGACATTCTAGATCTAGCCTCCTGCCATTTTGCTGGTTCTTCTTCCTTACGTTTTCTATGTTTGATTTTAATGCTTTATTTTCTTCTTTCAATAACTTAGTTTAGCATTTAAGTCATCAGTCTTTTTTTCATGGTACAATAAATTAAACCTAGTTAAGCATGTACTTCGTGAACATTATTTCGTGAAAGTTAGTTACTTCGATTAAATTGTACTTGATTCGGGATTATCGTACATAAACAACACAAACCATTTGCTATAATGAAATTAACGATTAAAGTAATATAATAACTAATGAGATATATTGTAGAAATACTGTATCCTACATTCATTAAAAACATTGAATATAATCTCTAATTGTTATTCCTACGGCTGAAAAATGAAAGAATTGCTTGAAATATTTATGTAGATATAACTTTATTTCCCGACTTTAGCCTAATAAAAAAGCAAAAATAATTCAGCGTAAATGTCATCAGGTGTTTCTTCACCATAAATGCGACAAAACAGTATGAACCGTAGTCTGATTGTCAATTCTTTTGTAGATTTTTCAACTATCTGCGATTTTTGTCATAAATCTACTTGTAGCTTAGTACTCGTTCGAGCAGATTGTTTACAATGGTCGGAAACGACCAACAAATTTAATGTTGTAGATTTCTGTGTTAATTGTTCTAATTGGATTCTGTGTTGCAGAGTTAGGACAGAAAAAAGTAACTAAATACTATATCTTATTGCATAATGTATTAAAGAAAAGCCATAGCTTCTAGATAACAAGTTATGTTTATCAAGTAAGACGAGGAATAACGCATGCGATTTGGCAGATTGCTGAATTAACATTCATAAAGTGCAATCATAAAATCTCGGTAATCAACTGATAATGCTATCTCTCTCACACACACATTCTCTCAATCGTACGCACGCACATGCACATATTCTCACTCACTGACTACAAATGCGATGCCTTACGTATGCATTGGCAATCTTTCTTACAGAGCACTGCGCTTATTAGCTCGTACTTTACTCAGGGCTTGTCAAGACTGCCATTTGAGCGCCTCTATCTATTACTGAATCCTGACTTTTCTATGACAAACTGTAGAAAAAACATAATATATACACTGCAAGCTGGTCATATTCAATCCCCCCGATATTCTTCGGGGTGGAGTTGGACCCACTTCAATTCTCGCTAACTTACATTTACGCTCCAGAGATTTCAATAAAACTAAATAAAAATTTAATGATATTTTAGCAACACGATTCGGGTCGATTAGAGTACTACTAAAATCAATAAACATATGGTTTTGTATTCGCAATAGTTGAACTTTATAAAGATACATTAATGCAAGTTTTGTAAAACTCTGATAGAAACAAAAAGCTTGTTACATTCAATTCCCCAGAGTACTCGATATTCCTCAAGGCTGGGTTGAACGATCCCTTCCTTTCTCGCTAATAAATTACTATTCGGAAATCGTGTGATGTAGGTATCAGAAAAACATTTTCTTTATCGTGCCAACGTTTCGATCTTTATTGAGATCATCTTCAGAGTCTGGGATTTACAAACATTGTTTATATTTAACAAATATATGTAGGATGTTGAAAAAACTGAATTTATACAATTCTACATCACACCAGACCGCATCTCACGATTTTCGAATAATCATCGACAAACGGTCTCTAATCACCACATTAATAAATTACTTTCATTTCAGCAATTAACATGAACATAAATTCCTACACGAACATAGAAAGCTGAATACATTCACTTCCCCACAGTAGTCGATATTCCTTAAGGCTTGGTTGAACGATCCCTTCCTATGTCGCTAATAAATTACTTTCATTCCAATAAATTGACATAAACACAAAACCCGATATAAACATAGGAGCCCAGTCACATTCACTTCCCCAGAGTATTCAATATTCCTCGAGGCTGGGTTGACAGTGAACACACTCCATTCTCGCTAATAACTTACTTTTTTAGAAGGGCCGTCGGTGGCCGCAACTGTTTAGGCGTTGACAAGGCGCTAAGGTAAAGGGCCCAGGTTCGAATCCCACGGCCCTGCATTCGACCCCGACCGAGGGTTGATACAACCTCTGCTGTTGCGAACCCTCGTAAAAAAAACTCACTCTCCGAACGTCACCCGAGACTACTTGGGATATTCCTTGGGGTTTGGTCAAATAAATTAATAAATTTATTAGATATTCTATTTGGTGATAATTTGTTTATGTAAGTGTTTAGAATTCTCTTGTCTTAAGCCTTATATTGCAACAATTTTGTTCTTAATACATAATATACACAAGCACAAGTAAACAATTTTGAATGCTTTTCTTGTCAATATAATTTTTCCTAAGATATTCGGTTTTCTTGATATATTGCCAATTTTGTAATTATTGAATAGTAAGGTTGAATAGTTCGTTTATAGTGTACAGTTAGAAATTTGTAAATTCATGCTTCGTAACATTAAAATGACGAAAGAGAGTTGTTTTTATATTTGTTATTTGGAGTGGTTCCTGAACTTCCGGCGGACGGAAAACTGCGCTGCATTGTTTTATGCATTAATTAAATAATTAATTTCCTTTAAGTAAAAAAACAACACATTCCTTTTTTTCTTCAAAATAATTACAGTCCCTTTGGAAATGCGAAATAAGTACAATTTTCACGCCCAAACAGACATTCCAGGTCCAACATTATTTGAACTGATATTTGGATGGTGGACAAGCCACCATCTGGTGTAATTTGGCTGGTGTCGATAACTTATCTACCCCAGTTTGTGTATCGAAAGATGACCCACCTGGCCAAAGATAACGGTTAAGTGGAAGGGATGATGTGTTGTTTACGGTGCACTCGAACCTCGGTCGCGACACTGCCACGTTCTCTACACCCTTCGTAATCATCACCGACATCATCAACGAAGAATTGTTGACATATTGGATTAATAAAGCTTACCAAGCCTCGGGCTTATCTCTGATATTAATGTCAGCACCCACGACCCGTCGCTCTGTTCTAATGGTCGAATCAATCAAATTTCACCCGCTGGCTGAACCTTAAACCATACGGGAAACGCGATTCTCGGTATTTATCTTGCTCGTCCCTACGCGAGATATTTTTACGAGGTTGAATTTGGCTTTATTTAAATTTAAACTAAAACGCTTAGATTAGTTAAATATGAAGGTTTTAGAAAAATAAATATTGTATAATTTTATTTAGAATATATTTACTTGGAAATAAAAAGCTTGGCATGATAAATGGCTGGTTTATTAAATATTGCGAGGATTTTTTGGCATAGAAATAAAATTATGCCATTGATTTTTTGATTTCTTTCAGAAATCTTGAGGCTTTAACTTTTGACACACAGGCAATATGTTCTTTCCATGGAACTTGGAACAAACATTTTGTGTGGTTCATACCAAGTAAAATGTTTTAAAATATTTTCCCTTGAAAATATATCTCGTTTAATAGATAATTAATCCATCACCAATTGATTTTAGCCTGAAGCAAAGCTAATTAGGTTATGATAGTAACTTACTGCCTTTAATTAATAGGATCGATTGGTTTTATACTGAATAAAAAGATTATCTTTAATAATTAAAGCAGGGCGTTTCTTTTTAAGTTATTTAGCTATTAATACCGACGAGAATCAATCATGAAATGGATAATCACATGTTCCTTTACAAACTATTTAGCTTTTCTAATTGCGCTGCTGGGTATTTTCCTTTTCGGGTGTTCTTTTATGGGTTGGTGCATTTTTTCGGCGCACCCTAGGAAAAAGACGCACCTACTTAAATGGAGCCTAGTGCGATTTTCTTGGAACACTCATATCGAAATGTATTCAATTCAGGAGAAAGTTGCGTGAATAAAGCAATATTAAGTAGTAATTCGGTTGTTAGAGATCATTTGTGTCTGCTTATCGTCGCTGGGTCGGTATGTTAGACGCGTTTCGGCAACTTCAGTGTGTCTGTAATAGGTAGAACAAAATTATCGGTAGCAACCAAATTACAGATTCATCAGCCCTACCACAAGAAGTAATCTCATAATACGGTGGTTCAAAGTTTTCGCGGCGTGGCTGAAAAATTTAATCAAGACCACCCGGGCGGCCATCTCACCGTACTTCCATTATGCGAATGATTAACAACTTCGAATCTGGTGGGACTGTGAAATTAGTTCGTAGAGGAAGTCATAACCAGGGAGAAGGAAGCGAGAACGATCACCTCTCGACTTCTTTCTGCGGGACCCATCCACCACCCCGCCGGCACTTGGGGTGGTCCTATACCAGCCAATTAACTAACATTTTGGTTCTGAAAAACTGGCTTTATCCTTAACGCCTTCCTCAGGTCATACCAGTCGAAAGGTGTGGCTTGAGGAAGGTAAGGGTGTGTTTCTTTTTAGCATTTGTTTTTGGTTACATTGGAATGCTGCTACTATCCCCTTTACAATCAATACAGAGGATACTAACTCTTGATTATCTTAACTAGTGCAAGCACTTATTAATAATTACCTATACAAATTAATAATTACACTATACTCACGTATAGGTCAATTATTAATTAATAAATCAATAAGCATTAACATGTATGACTAAACCGGCCTGAAATTTATTCAAATTACAAATCAAGTCGACTACCCATGCTGTTGTTCCCGTTGAAAGATTTAAATATAAGTAGAACCGACTTTTCTCATTTATAAACTCTTTCAGTCTGGTGGAACCGTCTAAAGTCTAATATTAAAACAGTCATTGCATGCTGTACATTTATGTTGTGATGATATGCTATGACTCATATTGAGAAGCTTTCTTTAGATGGTTGCGTACAAATGAACCATGGCATAACGTTTCCATTCTTACCCCCGCTCATTGGCCCGGCAGCTTCAATGGGGCATTCCTCAATCTGAGTCGCCATATGTCGGCCGATTTGAAGTACACCAAAGCTAGGACTGGCAAGTGACTTGATAGTCCATTTTAACGCATGTGGTGCGTTGTTTTCCCTATGATGCGTCGATACATGAACCACCTTGTGTATAACAGTATATGTCGATATATTTACAACATATATTGACATTAACGTGAAAAACAAAAGTAACCAAAGTCTTAGATGTCAAAATTGTCCTGCAAGAAGTCCTGGCGGTGTAGTTGCAGAACGTAGTTGTGCCTCTATTTGAGGAATGATGGAATTGGTGTGCCGTGCGTTTGTGCTAACCAGCGGAATGTTCAAATCATTGTGCATAATTTTTTCGCGAACATATCACGAGTTCCTCCAACGATCAAACGAAAAACATGAACAAAAAATTTACACTGCTTAATTTCTTATCAGACTTAGGATTCTTTGTCTTTATAATTGAAGAGTAATACGTTCTCTAAATTGGGAAAATTTTATTTTCAATGAGGTTTAAATTTATTGCAGTAACAGTATACACCTATGATGTATCTCCTTGCATAAGATAGTCATTTTTATCCCTTTATCCACTAGACAATTCATTTATGCTTCGATTATAAGGGTTATGTTCAATCAAACACATAGCAGTCAGTATGGTTATTTTTCCGGAATTTGTCAGAGAGCGAGACGAACATGTACATTATCGTCTCCGGTCATCCTGATCTGATTATTCGTGGTGTTTTGGTGGGTCATACGCTTGTAATTGACCTGATTTGGGTTAACCATCGTTAATGCTGATCTGTGATGATTTTCCTGTTGCTGATATTGCTCACGTGTAAGATCATTTATTAGACTCACTCCACCTTAATTTAATCGATTGGCCATTACCAGATCAAACAAACCAGCATCTGTGTTATAAATATCACATTTCTTGGACATACAATTAATTATATATGTGTAAGGAATCCTTTATTGTAAAAAAATTATAATACAAAAATTTGTACATTTAGTTAGATTAATTGCCACTTAAACCTTCATAGAATATTATTGGGTTGTCCGGAAAATAATGCAGGATTTTGGTATTAAACAAAAAAAAAAAAAGAAACTAGTTACTTTAAAGCAATGTTCTTTAATCAAAATAATTTCCCATACTCTCAATACATTTCTCCCAACGTGTTGGTAACTTATTAATTCCGTCTGAGTAGAATTCAGAATTTTTAGAATTGATAAAGTCAATAAATGCATTTTCCAGTTCCGTTTGATTTTTGAATATTATGTGTTGTAAGTAGTGGTCCAGGTGTCTAAAAAAATGGTAGTCAGTAGGCGAGAGGTCCGGAGAGTAGGTTGGGTGAGGCAAAGTTTCATAGCCAAGCTCCAATAATTTTTGTGACGTTACACGTGACACATGTGGTCGAGCGTTGTCATGCAACAAAATGGGCCCTTTCCGATTGACCAAAGAGGTGGTCAGCGACGGTCGTTTTACTGACTTTGAGTTGCTCTGCAAGTTCTCGAACAGTTGTTTTGGGGTTTTCTTCCACCACTGATCGCAGAACACCATCATTAAGAGAGGAAGGCCTTCCACGACCTTCTTCATCTTCAAGGCTGAAATCTCCCTCCCGAAATTTTTTAAACCACCTTTGCACAGTGCACTCCTTAACACAACCCTCGCCCCAGACTTGGTTAATGTTTCTAGCCGTTTGGGCTCCGCTTCGGCCGAGTTTAAACTCGTAAAAGAAAATCGTACGAAATTCTCGCTTTGACATTATAAGGATGACTGAATTATTTCCAAGTAGCGGAATGCTACAGAGGTAAACAAACAATATCATTTGGAAGAGGATTAATAAGTGTTGACATTCATACAAATGAGTAATCCTGTAAACGTAAACAGAATATTTTATATAGATTTATTTTAATGAAAACTTAAAATCCTGCATTATTTTCCGGACAACCCAATAATTTTATAATTTTGTGTAATTTTTATTAGCATTAGCCACGAATTCGATTATTCGTCACTTTAGTTCTTAACGTGTGGTGATTAGTGACCGTTAGTCATTTGATGATTTGGAAATCGTGAGATGCGGTCTAGTGTGATGTAGGTTTCAGAAAAACATTTTCTTTAGTGCCACGTTTCGATCTTATTAAGATCATCTTCAGGCTTCAAAGAGTTTATTTTCTGCGTGTCATGTTGAGAGTGCCAATTCACTAAACATATAAGCGTATATCACTGCATTTTATTTTATACTTCTGTTTTGATGGACTGTCTTGAAATGTTTGACGTAATAGTTTATGAGAGACGGCGAATTAATTTGGCCCTTTCGCCGAACAACCTCCGCCAAATGAGAAAGAATTGTATTAATAGCCGTCCGATTTTATATTTACACCGGGGCCCAGGGAGGACGCCGAGCCGGCATGTAAAGTATCCGTGTCTTGTCAACTGTTTACTTCGCATTATTCAACCCGATCTACTCAGATACTCGAGATTTTTATTCAAGTGTCCTGATAAGATAAAATTACCAACTCTGCAATGATGGGCAAATTCAAGACGTGAGATGTCAGATCCGTTCGCTGCCATCTCAACGTTTGTTTGCCCCTTCGTTTTAATCGGCGGTCAGTATGCGTATCGGAAGTTGGTATCTTTGAGACGGATAAACCGAAACGAGGTAAGATTTTAAACATAAACTTACCCTAAAATGATTTCAGTATTAAACAGTTGCAACGTACGTGAATTTGAACTTTGTCCACACTTTTTATCGTGTTTCGACATCCTGAAAATTCAATAATATCCGAACTCTAACATCACGGTAATTTATACTGCAACCTACTTAAAATTGATGATCTCAAGTCACGCTACTTTTTACAAAAATGTAAAAATTTAGGTTTGGCCTAACCTAGTGATAACAATAATAATAGTTAATAGTTAAGTAGTTTGGTATTCTTTGATCATACTGGTCTTTGCTGCTTATTATTACCGGTTATTTTTATTAAATAACTCATAAAACAACCACTGAAAACGGTGAAATGTCGAAACAATAGAAGATATATTGTTTCTTTGTAGGCCTAAAAGGTAAAAGGTGCATTTGTTTCAGTGGACCGGAGAACTCCTTAAATCGAGTAATTTGGGTGTTTTATAGTAAGCTTATTTCGTATCCTATATTATTTTTTTTCGGTCACTTTTTCTCGGGTATAGGATCGAAAAAGCATCTCGGGTGTCCGCCTAGCCCTTCCATCTCCCTTAAAAAGTGGAATACGTGTCCGAGGCGTGAAAATCAAAATTTAGTTGTACGCGGACGATACAGTGAGATTGGCAGACAGTGTGGTCTACTGAGAAACAAGTCAAGGCAGGTCTAAAATAATGATATTCAAAAAAGGAGGTGAAACACGTTCTTTAGAGTAATGATTTTTTTAAGGAGAAAGGATAAAAACAATAACTGAAGTAAAACTTCCATTGCTTGAAATTTCAAACATAAGCTGGTCACACCTGATTGTACAAAATTTAATAATCCTTAAAACGAAGTCTATATTATGTTAAGGGTGTCAGAAATAGAACTTTCAACCGTTTGTGGCATTGGATAAAGTGCAAAGATATTTTTATTAGAAAGGTGTTTACATTGACTCAAAATTACTCACAATATCTGGAAACTGCTGTAGAAATGTTTTCCATTTGTATATTAAGATTCCCAATGGGAAGCCACGAAGGAACACGTTCTAGGATTACAGCGGCTGAAATAGTAACAACCAATTCTCATAGTTTGCTGTTCCGGAAACCCGATCATTGGTGGGACCATTGTCTGGAAAATGCCCGCTTTAGTGTAGAATTATCGGTAATCTTTTATTTATGATTCCCCTGGATTTTTATGATAGTTTATATCCTATATGATCAATGGTATCACATGTGATTAAAAAACGAGTAATTTATTTTGGCAACAACCTCTGACAGACGGCGTTTCTACCCATCCTGTAATGCTTTTGTCAATTTTTTCGTTGTTAATTATGTACACATTTATTAATAAAAGTACATCTATCAGTCAATCTGTCCGTCTATCTATAAACACATAATGAAATGAAAAATGATATGAAAATATTATGCCGGAATTTAACTCATTTAACATTATATTTTTATAAAATTTACACCACAGGTTTAAAAACGTAGATGTTCAAATTTGTCAACCTTTTAGATTAATTCCATTATATTTAGTGGTCTCTTGACCAAATTACTTCTTCCAATTAATTAATCTTTTGAGACGTGTCGCTCTCCAGATGAAACTACCACGATCCGCCCGGTGACGATGTACGAGGAGTAAAGAACATTGGCAGCTTCAATGGGCCGGATCGTCGGAGAAAATGTTGCCTATCAGGAACGAGGTCTCAACGTAGGCCCACCGATGGCTTGAAACGCAAAACATTTTTTTGGTACAAACCTCACGCAGGTGTTCTGCTTGTAGAGAAAGATCGCTCAGAGCGTTACACTTGCCCGAGGAATGGCCTTACTTGTCCCCTTACAGGGAGCGAGTATGCATGACTTTCGTTATAAAGACAGTTGTAAAGTATGTATATATATGCATACACCAACAACATACTTACATTTTACATTACAAGTAGTAGATTAACAATCTGAAGCTGATCAGTGAGGTATAATAAACAGGGGGCATAATAGATCTACTCATGTCTAGGTGCAGAAGGTCTTGTGGCCGCCTCCTTTATCCCTATCCATATCAGCATTCTTCCTAAAATGCTTTTTTCTTAAAAAAAGTCTTCTCACGATACGGCCATTCTAACAGTGGATGAATCCTTACAGCCATTGATATCATTGGAAATAACCAAGTTTTTTAAAAATTCAGTCTTCTGCCTATATACACTTTGTTCATAATGTGTGGGTACATGTTGCATATAGTTGGTTGTCTCTGTGAATCAGTAAGAAAAAAGGGGCCAATAGCGGAATATCGAGTTTTCTACGGCCCTCACAGTGCATTGAGGACTGATAGGACTCCATTGTCGGTAGCTCCCATTTAAATAAGAAATAATTTTAAAAACTGTAGAACTGGCGACACCATCTCATATTTATGGCATTAGTGAAACTCATAAATTCAATATATTTGCATGTACATATTTTTTATGAGTTGATCGGTTCGAAAGTGTGACTATTGTTACTTAAGTGTTCACTCACACGTGGCATTATTAATAATGGAATGAACCTCATTACATCTCTTTTGACGCATATCGTTTGAATAACCTGTATGCGGGTATCGCCCACTCGAACGTTGAACAACACCGGAGAATCACATACAGTTGACACTTTATATTTCCCATCGCATCACCTACATGCCTGTTCGCATTTCACAAATTAGACTCATTTTTTTTACAAGTGTACTAACTTCAATAGAAAATAATTGAAAATAATAATAACTACGTTGAAAACAGTTTAACCTAGCAAATGACTTACACCAACAGTAAGTACAATTGATTGGACATGTAAATTATATGTTCAACGACCGTTTCCCTTGAATGGGTGTTCTACTGAATACTTCTGTACACTCAACTTACAACGTTATTTTAACCATATGAGTCAACCTAATTTCGCAATAGTTTAAGTATGTAAGAAAAATGAACATTTTTAGAACAACAAGAATCTATAATTTGATAGTAGCTTATCTTGGTCTGCCTGTCCTCTCTGATTTTTTCTGTCCGTCATTGTTCCGGCGTTTCGCCATCTTCAATGTTGAGAATCATTTCTCAATACAAAAACCAAGATAACTATCAAATTGTAGGTTCAACACCCCTCAAACCGTAGGAGGAAATTTCACAAATTAATTAGTATCTTTCAATTAATTAAGGTTTTTAGTTGAGATAAAAAAGTCAGTGTGGCGAGCGGAATTCGAACCCACGATATTCGACTTGATACGCCGCCGCTCTACCACTTGAGCTATAGTGACCTCCATCCACTCGGACAACAACCTCCCATCACACCTTCACCTTTTGAATTTTCCCTCCGTTTTGCCATATTCCAAAATCGTGCCACTGACTTTTTTTTAATCTCAACTAAAAACCGCAATGAATTGAACGATACTGATTGGTCAAGCGGACCACGAAAACTAGTGAATTAATTAGTATGTTTAGTATTGAAAGCTGCTAATTTAAAACATTTTAAAATCCAACCATCTCTAGAGTAATCAAACTTATCGATGTTATCAAATACATTTCTTGTAAAACATTATTTAAAAAACTCTCTTGTATGAGTAACTAATTAAAAATTTCATTCATGTAGGATAAAATTAAGCATGCCGGATTGTAGAATACAAAGAAAATTTGCCACTGCACTCTTATGTTATTCCTTTGTGGATCTTGGTGGTAATGGTATATCAACAGTATGTTTTCCTGATCTAGAAATTGTTCAGCTTGAGACAGGTTAGGAGCGTAATGAATTGTAGATTAGTCAGTTTTTGTATTCTAACGAGATGACCCCTAGTTCACTAAGGCTTTCTTTCAACGGCCCTCATTTGCCCTTCGTCATGTTTTGAATTTCCCATTTCTACTTCTCTCCCAGTTGTTGACTGTCTAGAGATCGTAGATTATTGCACAACTCTGAAAGGTATTCCGATTCCTCATTTTTATCTTACTTGGTTATGAGAAAATGTACTCTATCCATATTTTGTTGTGGATTGATTTATTGGGCGTGCAGTTTGAATCGAACTAGCAAGTGAAACATCCCGGAATTCGATATGGAACAAAATCTAAGTGTTTTTTGTTGCAACTTTATTTAACAAATGGATGTCTTTTGACAGGCTCTTGGCCAAATGATTGTTCATGTCAATATCGATTACTGATGTATTAATATACTCGAAGCCTCATGTTATAAGAAACAGGCAAAATATGAGTTTTTGGAAAAGTGTAGAGCACTAGTTTTTTGAGCGTCATCACAAGAACAACTGCTGCGTCAATTAAAGTTACCATGAACAGCTTCTATTGTTGTATATGGAATCAGATAGATAATTATTTTTTTAATTATATCAATTGACTAAAGAGTTTTTAGTTAATCCATTAGGATTACTACTGGTATTGTAGAACAAAATGTGTTGCCCGCATTTCTCTTTCCGTCGGTGGAAAAAAAAACACCTGGATATCACCATTAATTAACCTATTCCGACGTTTGCTCTTCTCCGGCATCCATAGTTTACACTAGGTGATTCACTATTTTCCTCTGGCTAAATTTAAAAACGCAGATGCATCCAGGAAAAGCGTATCACACTTCCTTTAAAAACAAAAATTATTTATTGTTCCTTCTTTCTTCTTGCTTGTTTTAAGATCTTTTTATGTGTGTTTTCTGTGCCCCCGAAATCGATATAGATATAATAAAGGGAGATTTTGAAATGGTTGTAAGTTTCTGAAAAAGGTGTACTGATGTCGAGAGAGAAAAAAAAACAAAACCAATATTGTTTCAGGTGTTTACCTTTCGTACGTACTTTTGTAACTTTCATTGACTGGGGACAATAGAACGAGACAGCATTGTCAAATCGTGCTTAATTCCGAACGAATCAAATTAATATCGCATTACGAAATCATTCTACAATATTCCTTTTTTTTCATTATTGCAGAAGTTCATTTCACTGTTACACATTTTCGTAACAACACGTTTCTCAAAAATTATTTTAAATCCTTTGGTATTTCAAATATGCGAGAAAACAGCGTTTAAGACAATTAATGGCCAAAAGCTGTTAACAAAGAGCTTAAAAAAAAGAGGACTATTTTTAACTATTCAAGAAGAGTTTTTAACTACGTAAGAATTCGTTGTTGGAAAGTTAAGGCTTTAAAAGCATTGAAAGTAACAACTGACGGTAGTGTTTGAGGGTCGTGGGAGAGGTGGACAGTTCCTAACCGATACGACTGCCAACGCCGATCGACTCACATGTGAATCATTAAAACAATTTTTTAAATTCCCAAATTTCGTTTGACTTACTTCTTCCTTGTGTTTTAGTTTTTACGTCTCTTTTACATTTGTCAGAGGCACGATTGGAATATCCGAGACAATATCCCGCTCAAGTGAGTTTCAGAGAGTGGTGTGTCATCATCCCCCGGCGATCTTCGTCAGCGGATTCTGCAGTCGTGAAATAAAATACTGACCCCAGAAGCACAACTGTTGCAGCGGGTTTATTCTATTGATACAGAGGAAATATTCTATATTTAATTGCGTTTAATGCTGGAACTATTAAGTCTGCCTGATGCTAATGACAATATTTCTTTATACAACATAGCCTAACAGATTAAAAAATAAATACTTCACCGAATAATTCTTTTTTTTTCACCCTGACATAATTATGGAACAATTTGACAATTTGGTGAACCAATTTTACTGTCTTGACTGTACCAATTTATGCCTTGTTTGACTCTGAAAAACTCGCTTTTCTTTATTATACAAAACGCTAATATAATAGAAACGGTCCACACCAACAGTCATTTTGTATATTTCAAATCTGCAAACTTTTGTGAAAATATTTTATTCGAGTTAAAAACTTCACCTCAGTGAACGTGGTGTAAAAGAGACGGGGGGGGGTCTAGCTCGATAAGCCGCAGGACTGGTATCATCCGGTTGTCATTAACTAAGCGATACCTTAGGCCGAAGATAAGACTCCTTATCGGCTTGTTCGAGGTGTCTCAGCCGAGTCGACTTCCTTAAAACGTTTTAGAACTGTGGAAGCACATCACAATTATTCGTTCGGTACTGCGGGTCGGACGGTTCGATAAGAATTGAGGATCGTATATTTTCCGCCATATGTGCGTATGGTATAAGTTATCCACCATGAAATAATTAATTTGTCATAATTTATAAGGATTTTTTTCAAAAGATTGAGTCCCAATTGTAGCTTTTTTTAAAACACCGGCTCTCAGGGGGCTGATATGTCCTGTGATGTTGGGAAGCCTCGTAAGAACATTGGATAAGATAATTACAAAATTTATTTTTAATTATTAAATACTTGGACACAACGAATCAAAACCTATCTCCTATATTTTTAGCAGAAAACCTAACAAATTAAAACTTTCTGATTTCGTTTAATTTGGTTGTAACAAAAACACTTCTATGTTTTGTAGTCTCATTTTGTAAATAACATAAGCGAATGTAAATGTTATATGACTTACATCTTAATTCCACTCAATTATTTTTATATTTACATTCACCCCACTCAACAGGCTTACCATCTAAATAATTCATATTCACCAATATATTAAATGGTCTTTTCAGAAGTCCTAAAGGAACTACGTTTCGAATAATATGACTGACCTCGGCCTTTCTTTTTAACCCGGTGCCCCGTGGCATCATTGTGCTACACTCATGTGATTCCGTGGCTCCTGCAATGCATCCTGAATTTAACTGGCACAAACGAAAAATGTTTAGAGAGATTTAGAAATTTTTTTCCATTGATGTTAACTATCACCTCTTCAAAGATGTTTTATCGCGTTTTATTGTTTTAGAAATCCAACTCAAAGGTGGCTTTTAACACGTATTCTTTTTTATGACCAACTTTCTATACAGAAACCAAGTTTAGCAGTGTATATAGAGGTCTCATTTTTCTTTCATACTTTCAATTACATACAGGGTGAGTTTAACTTCTGTTCCCCCTATATTTTTAATTGTGCGTTTTATGGAATTCTTTTTTGTCTAGTTTTTCATGAATCAAAAAGTTTCGCTCTGACTCTCTACGATACCTGCATAAGAATATCAGCTTAAATACGTCAAATCGCCGCATACTCACGATGCATTTTTGAAAGGTTCTGTCGCTGAATTCAACCGTGCAAACGATATTTAATTTGGAGCAACAATTCGAAAATTATTCGGGAAAAACGTTTTCTGAAAAAAAAATCGGAAAATCTATGTTCTTTACCTTCTTTAACAATTAATTTATTTATTATTTAAATTGATACTAAATTAACTGTTTTACTTGTTCCAAAAGTTGGCAACAATTTTCTCAAATCAAATCAAGGACGCTTTTTTCGTGTGACATGCTTGAGTCACAGCCTTTTCAAAGTCGTGGAATTGGTGGAATACCGAGTACCGTTCCTGATTATCATACTGAATGTATCTTTGACTGCGCTAAAATATGTTGAGTTCTTCAGCTGTGGTTCCATTCGGTCCATTTATTCGGGACAACTTCGAGTTAATGGACGATAATGCTCGAGGTGCCACCCATTACATGGCAATGTAGGAATTGCCACAGAGAATTTGCAACATGTTCTCCCATGAATCTTATAGAAAACGTATAGGACATTTTAAAGAGAACGGATAGACACTACAAGCGTTGAACAGCTTCAAACCACTCATGTTGAAGAATGGAATTGTTTCTCAAGAAGACATCCGATCGCTTATTTACTCGCTGCCTAGGCGTCTTAAGGCCCACCTCGAGGCCACAATACTCGTTATTAAGAGCAAACCAAGAAATAAATTTGCAGTTAAATTTTAATCTGCCACTAAACGATTTTCCAGTATTTTGGTTGATTTTCTTTCAAACTGTCACCATTAAATCATTTCTGACTTCGTTTAATTTGGTTGGAATAATAAAGTTCTAATGGACCATGGTCTAATTCTCAACCTTTTCACAGATATTCAACATCTTTTTTTCTGAACTATTTACGGCTTTCGACAAAGTCTACTCGTAGATCCTGAACTGTTCATTTTTGGGGAATTCCAAAAAAGTGCAGTAAATTTCGTTTAAGGAGACACTCTTCTGGGACGTTAGATTTAATTTTTAATTAAAAAAACTAAATGTTTAAAAAACCTAAATTCAAAATTTATAAAAATAATTTCATTGGAAAAATTCACGGTAGAACTTGCCAAATTTCATAAGGACTTCTTCTTGTAAGCTTTCTAGCCGTATACCCATTTATTGATTACGAACCAAAATGCAGAAATATTTTGCTATTTGGGAAAACAAGGTAACGATGTGAAAAAGAGAATGAGGCTAAAAAAAAAACATACACTCAAAAGTAAGAAAAATTCAACATAAATATCAAACAAAGCACATAAATAAGTGACAGTATTGAACAACCAAATTAGATTGAATTTTCCTATTTTTGTGTGCTTTTGTATGTTTGTCTTCTCTGTCTTGACGCTTCTCGTCTGAATCACAACTATCTTTTTTTCCTCGAGTTTTTCGATGCTTGGAAACGGATCGAAACGAGATGAGGCAACAGTACTCTGTTACTGATTTTATACTAAGTTTGTGGTCACTACCGCAACTTCGCAACCACTTGAGCTCTCGTGACTTCGATCCACTTAGGCACCAAAATCTGGGGTTGAGATGGGAAGGTAGTGCCTGCGTGGATCGAAGTCACGAGAGCTCAGTTGGTAGAATAGCGGTCATGGGTTCGAATTCCGCTCGTGACACTGCTTTTTTATCTCAACGAAAAACCTTAATTAATTTAATGGTATAAATTGGACAAGCGGACCACGAAAATTAGTGAAGTTGAAGAATAAATTTTGTCCAGAAATAAGTTTAATTACTTTATTAACGCCACTCCGCCTTTTTCACACCGTCACCAATTTTTTTCCCATTTAGCTTAAAATTTCTGCATTTTGGTTCGATATAATTAAAGAAAAGGGTTACCACTTGAAAGCTTATTAAACGAAGAAGTTGTTTCCGGAATGGTGTTTTTTTAAAAAGGAAATTAATGCTCTTTTCAATGCAATTTTTTGGACTTTACCAAAAATTACTAGTTCACCAGTTAAGTAGATTTATGACGGAAACTTAGTATAGCTGGAAAAAAATGCATAAAATGTTGGATATCTGCGAAACTGCGAAAAGGTTGAGAATCTGACCATGGTTCGAAAGAACTTTTTTGTTACTAAAATAAGCGTGAAATTCACTGGCAGAGTTTGTGACGCGTAGCCTTAACACCCTGTCTTAGCGTTTTAACACTTTTAATTTAGTTTTTTTTTTTTTTTTTAAATACTTGTACGAAATAATCAGTAACGCGATGAACGGCACCCTTCGATGGGGGTGGGCCTGCAGTAGGTAGCCGCCTCTTCCCCACCAACGGTGCCTTATGCATACAGTCCCCACTTTTCGTAAACATTTCCAAATGCCGTGTCAGTCCCTGTTTGGCCGCGGTGTCTCCCTGCTCCCTTGTTCGCAACGTATGCAATTCTAAGGTGAAAATATTTTGTATACTTTTATTCCATCAGATATGAATTTATTTATATATTTAGTGCATTATCATAGGTTATATTTAACATTAATCCTTTTATTTTTAGTGGTCTAATTGACCATTTTAATTATTATTTGTATGTAAGGTCTTGGTTGAGATGAAATATATATTTAATTTTGAACATGTTCAGTTTGCCAATACATTTTTTTCTGCAATGCTTTATTTCAAGTTTATGTACGATGTGACATACCTAAATAAACGCATATTTTACCGAAGAAATGATTGTAAAATACTTTAGAAAAGATTTGGAGAGGAAATGTGTTCTTAATGTCAACAGAGATTGAAGTATGCCTGAAATAACAGTTTTTGATTAAATAAAAAGTCATTCTAATTGCACGCGATAAACCGATTTATATTTATGCATCGTAATAAATGTCGAAGAAACAAAAATTGTTTTTTATAATAGGAATTGTAATCAATCATTAATTACACGATAAATTATTTAACTGATTAATTAATATACGAGAATATAAAATATAGTTATTTAGTTGTAATTTTAGTAATGCGTTGAATAACTAATTCTGCCAAGTGTGTTATAGTTTAATATTTTATGTGATTAATGTGATTTTTAGTTTTGAAATTAGTCATGAATAAATGCCGTTTATGATGAATAATGGATTATTTCGATATTGTATTATGACTTGCGCTTCCTTTAAGATTAAACACCGGCAATCGGTTGAAATAATTATTACGCATTCATCTTAAAACATTTACAAAATAAACGTTTTTTTTAGAACTAAGTCTTAGACAGTACCTATATTAAATTAAAAAATAATTATGTACGGGAATTGTTCAGTTTTGCACACCGTAAAGATCCTTTGGCCATTTAATTCATTTTATACATAGTTTACAAGTAATTAAGGTTTTTAGTTGAGATAAAAAAGTCAGTGTCACGAGCGGAATTCGAAACCACGACCTTCAGCTATAGACACTGCTGCTCTTCGTATACAGCGGTGTTATAGCCGAAGGTTTGGGTTCGAATCCCGCTCGTACATTGACTTTTTTCTTCTTTTCATTCTTAATACTGACTTTCTTAATTAATTGATAGGTATTAATTGGTCAAGCGGACCACGAAAACTAGTGAATACAAGTTTGATTGAAACCAAAAATTATATCAAAAAACTTACGTCTTTAAATAAAACGAACAGCGCGGGAGAACGGATTTACAAAGATTGTTTTTTTTTGACAAATTAATTATCTGTCACTGGTGATTTGTGAATTTTGGCTGGATATTTGATGCATTTATCGTGTTATTCAAATGCATTTGATTAGAAAAGGTAAATAAATGATTGCTCTGTGGTATACTTATGAAATTTCACACACTACTGACGAGGTTTCATCGTCAACTTTTGTTATTTGATGGCAGTTTTGTTTCCATGCGAATCCCACGTAGGGTCTGGGTTTTGCGTACAAACCGACAATGGTGGATCTCGCAACCCGACACCGTCTAGATAGATTATGCGTTACGAGGAAAACACGTTGGCACAAAAGCTCACCATTCCCGTTCAATGGTCTCTAGATATTATGGATTTCTCTCCTGCAGTTCGAAAAAAAGGCAGTATCCCGTAACAAAGAGTTTTACGATTTTGTTGCAACTCGCATAAAGACGATTTCAAAAGCAGGACGTAAATTCTGCAATATCAATTCACGATTCACTGGCGATTTTTAGTGTTTCTTAGCTGTGTGCTCACATAGTAGGTAAAGTTTTCTATCCGCACAAGAATCTAAAATGGAAAATTTTATAAATAAACAAGACGTGAATTTCGAAAAATTAATTAGTCTTCTTTTCTATTTGATTATAATGCAATAATTATTTTCTGGACTTCGCCTTGAAAAATAAAATTTGTAATGTTTCATGTGTTAAACGCATACGCCTATTCATGTTATTCTTGTTATGATTTGACGTCAAAGTGGGCCGGTTCGGAAAGTGGCCGAAGAGGAAAGAGTCAAACGCCGAGGGTGTAGAAAAACTCGTAGAGGAGATAAGTGGCTTATGGGGCCTTCATGAATATTGAACCACACGTGGCAGACAAACACGAGGACCGACTCGAACACCTCTCTTCACTTGTGTACAAACAAAAAGAATACATGGACAAACGAGATATTTTGAAAAGAAGTTGACGAGAAATTGTGACCTTGATCACACGACGGAAACGTGTACGGCAAACCATTACCTTTGAATTCGAAATGTATCCGCTCGGGCCGCGATAAAACTAATAAAGAACCGACTTCCTTTTATTCGTTATAAAATATTTATTCCTCATTGTCATTTACAAGATAATCAGTAGGAATGTCGGGCAAAGTATTTTGAGCTAGGCTAGTCATATCTTAATTACTTTGAAACAACTCAAACCTACAGTTCATAGCGAAATAACAATTCCAACAAATTTTATTGTACTTTTCTGTTCAATAAAAAAATCCTGAATTTTGTACAAAGAAGCAAATTAATATCTATTAACATGTACATTTTTATGATTGTAGGGATTGTAGGAATATGACTTGTAATACTATCAGAAATAACAACAATCACATAGACCGTAGATGGTCTTCCGAGAATCTGAGCCGGAAACAAGGAATCGTCCTTACTCGATTAAGAATAGGTCATACACGGGCACCTGATCCTGGAGCAAAGCCCGCGCAGGTGCCCCTTATGTAGATTTTCAGTATACCTCATAATAGAGGCCTGTCTTGCCGTGCCTCCGTCTGGGTGCCCTGTTTCGCCTTTTGGAGTTTTGTTATATTTTTATTGTATATAGATCCGTTTTTATGTGTTTCGTTTGAGTACGTGTTTTTTTAGTGTGAGTGGTGAGGGACTGATAGTGAAATATAGCGCCACCATTGCCCTTCCAGCAGTGTGCGTATTTAGGGTCGATCTTAAAAGTACCCATCCTCTCTAATTTAAATTAGATTGTGGTACGTCGATGGAGGAATAACAGACATCAACGACCAACCATGCAATGGACTAGTTGTGAATGTATTTATTTGTGCGATTGTGTATAGAAAGTAGTTTTAAACTGGATTATATTTTTCTTGCGTTGCCCGTTGGTTGGGGCCCCCGACCTGGGCGTCTGGCTTAAGGGGATACTAGCGACCCAGCCGCATAACAAGGTGAGGTAGACTCGAGGGTGAGGAAATCACGGAGTGACCCTTCAAGGTGAAAATCCAATAATAACATGAAAACGTAAGCTTCGTCTATGAGGTTTAAACAGAGAGACAGGTTTCCCGGATGATCACTTTACTGTGAAATATTTATGCTAAGACATTACTTGTCTACGTTGGTAACCGCGTGAATGAATTGAAACGAAACAATGTGTACAAAACGATACAGTTTGCTGTGGAGCTTCTGTTACGCGAAACTTCTTCACACTTACCTACATGTTATAAAGTTAAATAAAATCGTATATTTACATACAGCGTTATCGTTAGAAAAACAGAAAGAAAATCCCAGTTATCCTAGTCGGATTATAACAGCATTTTCACTCTCCTGTCTGTATCTGTGTTCATCAAGTGTGACAAACACCTACCTCCCTGCATCCAAGTAGTTTGCCTTGTGTATTTAGTTAGTTTAGATTATATATTTTACAATAATTCGTAATATATGCTGACCTGGATACTGAATTAACCAGACTTTTCCACTGGAGACAAACTTTACGCCACATGATCATGTCATGACTTCATCCAACTTTGCTTCCGGTCAAAGTGTAATGTACTCTACATTCCCAAGAACCAAGTAAGATTGAAGAAAAAAATACACGGTATTGCCAGTTGACTTTGTTAAACGTATTCTTTAGAAAATTAACTAATTTGTTGTTGTATTCATTTAAATACATACTAGTACAATTCACGAGTCATATTCTTTAATGGTCCATACTTATGTAAAATTGTTTGAATGCGTTATATTATTTAAAATTTTACAAGTTTATTAAAAAAAAATTTAAACAATGGTGTCGCTGGTGATTTGAAAACATCTTTGTCCACTGATGCAAGTTGCACCCGTATAATGTAGATTGCCTTATTTTTGTCGGTAGTCTATGAAATGTATCATATTTGGGTATAGATAGCTAAAATTTCACAGTCATAAATACATGTTCTATTTGCAGGATTTTTATTAACTGTTTAAATTAATGTTTATTAATTTCATTTATTTCCCTTTCTCTTTATTCGTGTTTTCTTTGTGTATACCGACTCGCTGACCACCAACCACCATCAACTGTTCTCTATAATAGTTACAGCAAATACTGTGGTATGTCTATCGCGGTTCGGGCCTGTGAGAGTTAGTGCTTGGACTTCTTTTTGTAAGTTGGCCAATCGATTCTTTCTGCAATCCCCCGCCCTGGCACCCACATGAGTGTCACATTGTTCTTTCTTCCTAGGCATTTGAGACGTCAGGCGCTCCCAGACCGATTGGAGGTATAAGTTGTACGACCAAGTATACCTGTGCATTGCATTCATATTTTCGGCTTCAATTGTTTTTTTAATAGAAAGAGCTTTAATTCAATAAGTCACGGCATGCTTTTATCGTTATGAGTATTGTAATAGTTGCATGACCTACAATTTACTAATACGAGTTTTTTATATCACATTAGTTTAAACATATTTAAAACAGATCTGTGTAAAAAGTTTTTGAAAGTTGTATTATAATAAATGGACAAATGTAGCAGCATGTCTGCTGGAAACGCAATTTCTAATGCGATGCTAATGGATTCTCAACACTGTTTTAATGTTTTTCTTTTGCTATTGGTTTATCATAACAAGCAATTTCAGACGTATTAATTTGTTGTTATAAAATCACATCAGTTCTTTAACAACTTCAAAAGAAACTTATTCACCGCCTTCGTTTCCCCCTTGACCGTCGTCCAAATGTGATTAGGCATACACTCTTGTATTGTAGTATTGTTACAACTCTTAAAATCCGATAACTGCAAAATCGTTTTGTGAGTAGAACCATCCTTCTACTTCTTAGTTCCATCTCTAAGGATCTTCGTATGACTTTATCCGAAAATATCATTCTAGCTTCTTCAGTGCTTCACTGGCTGAATCGACATGTTGAGCTAAACAATATTCTTCAATAATAAATAGTTAATATTTATGGAAGGTATTGGTTGGGATAAAAAAGTAAGTGTCGCGAGTGGAATTCGAACACACGACCTTCGTCTAAATACGCCGCTACTATCGTGCTATGCTATCGCTTTGAGCTACGTTTCACTGACTTTTTTTTATCTCAACCAATACCTTCCATAAATATTAATTAATTGAAAAATTTACTTCCTATCTCAACCTCACCTCTCGAATTTTCCCTCGAGTTTTGCCATTTTTTAAATGTGGTGTAATCTATTTGATTCTCGGTGACAAATGAAATGGCCACGGAGAGCTTTCGTGAAAATACACTTCATTTTAATTATTAAATCCATTGCAGTTCGTGGTCTGTTTGGCCAATTAACATTTTTCAATTAATTAATATTTATGAAAAGTATTGGTTGAGATTAAAAAATTCAGTGTCACGAGCGGGATTCAAACCCACGATCTTCGGCTAATAACGCCACTACTCTACCATTTAAGCTATCGTGACACTGACTTTATTATCTCAACCAATACCTTCCATAAATATTAATTAATTGAAAAATATTAATTGGTTAATCAGACTACGAACTGCAGGGGATTTCATAATAAATAATGTTTAATTAATTGTTACTACACAATGGAATGGCAAAACATAAAATTATTACCATTCTACCAGTATTAAAACTTCAAACGCTTTACTATACACGGCTTGAAATATTTTTAACTTGATCCAACCTAGGACGTACTAATAGGAAACGTTATCGTACACAGATAAGCTTTAACCGTGAGAAAATGACATACAACGGCTCTATCACCAAACCGAGTGGATAATTGTTTACGACCAGAGCTATAATAGTCATCACTACTTGTAGACATACTTCCGAGTTGTTGACCTTAGTCGACTTTGAGGGAGAGAATTGTTGGTACGCGAATTTACTTATTACAGATGTGAACTTTAAGAAAATATAGCATTTTTTGGAGGTGGTTTGTGAAGTTTAAATAAATAATTTTAAGGTGTCTATTATGTTATATTTTTTTAAACGAGGGTTCGCAACAGCAGAGGTTATATCAACCCTCGGGGTGCCGATGTTTTGGAAAGAAAAGCCCATTTGTAATATGTCGGGTTCGAATGCAGGGCCGTTGGATTCGAACTCGGGACCTTTACAGTGTTGAGCGCCGTGCCAACGCCTAAACCGTTGCGGCCACCGACGCTTTTATTTTAAAGTGTAATTGTAATACTTTGTGCTTTCCTCAGCGCAGGACGGGGTCTTGCTACTGCTAATAATAGGTGTTAGAGCTAACTCTTTGTATATTCATAATTTTTAGATATTTAACTTCAAAATGAACATTAAGTATGCAATAATTTCGAAATTATCGTGATGATGAAAGGAGACTAAGCAGTGAGGGTTTATGTTCCCCAAGCACTGCAGCCTTCTGGCTTATTGTACTTTCCAGTTTCTTGATTCACTCTGTCGATTCGATTCTTCTTTAAGGAGAACTAGGTCATTGACTGTCGTTGCTGCAATTCCTTGTCCTGACATTTCTTTGAATCTTCGACATGATCGCGTTCGAAAATGATATGGGAGGTTGTTCTTCCTCTCCATCGCATAATATATTCATGGGTTATTCAATATGCCCACGTTATGTAAATGTTTTCTCGTTACTAGTGTCCGATAAATAGTCGTATCTTCCGAGTTTAACCATTTAGACCTATTGCAATAAGTTTGCCAATTTTGGTGGGGATTTTTGTATAAGTTTAATGTGTCTAGCGTCCCTAAAGTTTATCCACTTTTCCATTTGTCTCTTTTTGATACGTTCTGTGATGGAAGATTCTGTTTGATTTTGTTATACTATTACCTATACTGTTATACTATACCTCCTCTGCCCGGTGGGTCTGCTTTTTCGTTACCCAGGTTTTGGAGATTCTGGATGTATTCACTTACTAGTTTTGATGTGATTGTTTTACAAATGCTTTAATAGCAGCTTGGTTATCTCATCTTGTGAGGATTTTTTGCCAGTGAATCCTCTATTAAGATTTTCTAAAGCACGAGCATTGATAGCATGTATTTCAGCTTGAAAGACAGAGGCGTGCGCCCCTGTTGTTCGATTGCTCATGTTTTTGGCTTGTTCAAAAAACGCGATTCCTTCATTTTTTTAATGTATATGACTCATTGTATCTGATTTTCTTCTCAATTCTATTCCACAAGAGAATGTTGTAAAGAGTGTTTCCGGGATTATGTAGAGACTCATCGTTTCAAAGAATGTGTGCCCGAAGGGTTTATTCCCATCCAGTTTGATTGTTTTGGATCTTTGCTTCTCCTTACATTAGTATTTTCAATAAGGCAGATATAGATGAATTTCTATGCAATTGAGGTGGTTGTTTTCTTTGTTTTTGGCAATTACGGTACTTCAATTTTGTTAAATATCATGAATTTTTGATCCAGTTTAATTTGGTTTACATTAAAGTATGTTGTAATTAATATATTGACAAAGAAACTTAAATGTAGTTTGAAAGAAATAACAAAATAAGTCCGGTGACCGGTTTTTTTCTTTTTTGTCGTCTTTGAGCGTATTATCACAAATGTCAAATAAAAGAATTTTCGCATATCTCTGGGCTCGTTGAAATCGTCCGAAAATAACTTCTCCGCTTTGAAAGTGTTTTCTGTCCATTTAACTCGTATTAGCAAATAAATTTATAAAATATTTCTCTTCAATTTTTGCCCCGTTAAACCCGTCCAAATATCCTCATAAAATTAAGTCAGCCTCCAGCGTTAAGCGATGTGCAGGCACTCTGTGTTCCTAAGGATTCCAATCCAAGTTATCGGTAGAGCTTCCCACCGAAATAGTCCTTCTTATAATCAAATGAATAATTGCTGTATCGTGATATACGGATGCATGCACAAAAGCGTGGAGATAAAATCATTAAGGAGTTATAAAAGCTGACTTTTTCTCAGTCAGCAATGTAGTGAATCTATGACTCGTTTAAGAAATAAAATGGGATCATTATCTATTTAATGGAAATCGTGCATGCATTTCGCTCATAGGAGTTCAAAAGATTAGTAGGATTTATTCACTAATATTTGCCACCTTAACTTTGTTCTTTTAAATTGATGCAACGAGATGGGAGCATTCTCTTCAAATTGATTATTGGGAAATCGTGAGATGCGGTCAGATGTGACGTAGGCTTCAGAAAAACATTTTCTTTATCGTGCCAACGTTTCGATCTTTATTGAGACCATCTTCAGGACCTGGGAATTACAAACATTGTTTAAATTTAACAAATACATGTAGGACAAATTTATTTTTTTCATTGTATAAATTCACTTTTTTCCTCATCTTCTCTTGAGTCAGTATAAATACTTTGAATGAATATAAATTTTTTTTTGCACTGCACAAATTCACTTTTTTCCTTATCCTTTAAATATTTGTTAAATTTAAACAATGCTAGTAAATCCCAGGCCGTGAAGATGATCTCAATAAAGATCGAAACGTTGGCATGATAAAGAAAATTTTATCTGAAACCTGCATAACACCAGACCGCATCTCACGATTTCCAAATAATCATAGACTAATAACCACACATTCTCTTCAAATATAAAATTGAAGAACGAAAATCTATCTTTGGCGAGTGAAGACTAAAATAATCGATAACGACCAAATTTATACGAATTATTTTTTAATTAAATATACTTTTAATATAAGGCCTTGGTTAATGAAAATGTGACACAAGGAGGAATCGAAGCCACTAACTTCGTCTTCCCTAGATTGACCCCTAGTCCTAACCAAGGCCGTGGGTTCGAATCCCGCTTTTTACACTTGCATTTTTCATCTCAACTAAAACTTTATATTAAAAGTATACTTAGTTAAAATAATTAAAATGGTTAATATGGTCAATTACGACTACTAAATACATATATGGATTTATAATTTTTATTTTTAAAAAAGTATAGCTGAATAATAATAAATTTAATATACGATTTTCGAATTTTATTTATTCTTGGTTTTCCCATTATTATATTTCTTTTCCAATACTGTTGATTTATAAACTAATTGCATAAAGTGAAGCAAAACCATCAAATGATGACGATGATCAACCAACAAAACATCATCGTGTATTTTCACCAATCAAATTATTTGTAATTTTCTTGTAAAACAATTACTGTTCATTATAAAACAAGCTTGACTTTTTATCTGATGGATTAATTAAATTATATTTGTTTTAGAGAGCTGGTACTTCTGATGGTTGGAGCAGTGAGCAACTTGTCACAGACACTTTCATTGGTCAGAGTAAGTTGCGATAAATTATTTTTAGTTTTGTTTTTAATAATGGCATATTACATTAGAAAAAGCTCTTTCTTATTTGTGTGCTTAAAGCATTTGTACATTTGTGTTATAATAACCTATTTCCACACAAAATTTTATTTAATTTTGAAATGTATTTATTATTAAATTTTACATTTTAATTATTATTTATAAATGTGATGTTGGTATTTTCTTTAAAGTTAGGACCAAATCCCCAAGAAGTAATGAAGGACATAGCCAAAGCAACCCTCAACCACAGGTGGTATAAATGTTTAACAATATATTTATTTATAATTACATTAATATATTTTTTATTAGGAAGAAGAAGAACCCTCGCTTATTAGTAAAAAACTTGCAAGTTTCCTTTCGCTGGGAAAAGGAAGCGATTCAGAAGAACAAATTGCTGCACTTCAGGAAGAGAATAGGACACTGAGACTGGACAATGTAAATTTTTAAAAAAATGTAAATTGAATTTTATTTGTTCTTGATTCTTATTTGAAATTGCAATTTGCAAGGAATCGAAAGCCCATGAAATTAGGACCTGTACAAGGATCATTCGTGAACTTGAATCATTGGTCGCAGTGGGACAGGATGAAAATTCCAATCTTTCCACAGGAATGGAGGAATTGGACATTCAGCACCAACAAGCTATCGGTATGCAAAATCTTTTTGTTATTATCACTACAGATATGTAAACGGTTTTTCGTTTGCAGAGCAAGTCCTTTCAGTTAAAGAAGAAACGCACAAACAGTTGGAAGCATTGCAAAAAGCATACGCAGAGCTTGAAGAAAGTCATAGATCCCTATCTGAAGAAAAATCTGACAATAATCGGAATGAAGAAAATAACATTCATGCTGAAGAAATCACAAGACTACAGGAAGAAAACTGTCTTCTGCATAAGGAGTTGGAGGAAGCGAAGAGAAAGGCTGATCAGAATGAAATTTTGATGCGGGAATTAGAAGAACGAGATAGGGAACTGGAAGAGCTTGAAGGTGTCAACATGACTCTACGTAGTGACATTGACATTCTACGAGAAGCGCATAATGACAGTGAAACAAACAGAAGCAGCCTTCCACCTATTCCTGAAAACAATGAAGAGATTGAAGCCCTAGAGCACAGAATCGCTTCGCTTGAAATGGAAACCTCTATACTTAGGGAAGTTCGATCAAACCTAGAGACAGAAGTCAGCAACTCAAGCCTTCGCATTGAAGAACTGAACCAAAGATTGCAAATATCGGAAGGGACCAATCGCAACCAAGAAAACTTACAAATTGAAATTGAAAAGGCAAATGAAGTTCAGTTGAAGCTTAAGAAAGAAGGAGAGCTTAAAAACAGGTAATTAAAAAAATCCATATTTGTTACACTTATGTTCAAGTAGGTTTATTCCTGAGGGAGGGTAGTATTAAATAAATTTGAGGATGATTTTTAAATTCAGTACTTTTATTGAGTGAATGAGGAGGATGAAGTAAATTCATTGTAACTTGTTTCAAAATGAACAAAATTCGTTTTGGGAAATATTTCCTTTTCAGTAAAAGAAGTAAATTTCAATGATTGGTTAAAGTTTTAAAATTAAAACATTGATTAAATTTGTTGATTTAATTTACAGTTACATAAGAGATCTTGAAAATGAGCTTGAGAGAGCAAAAAAAGATAATGATGAATTGAAAAAATTGATTTCTGAAAAAGACAAAGACAAAGAGTTGTCATGGTATGAAAATCACAGTAAGGAGGAAAGCTTGCTGCAAGACAATGCCACTCTTAAGAAGAAACTTAGCCAGATGGAGTTGCAGGCAAAAGAAGTCGATAAAGAGCTGGAGAGGCTTCAGAAAGAGAATGAAGTCAAACAGAATAAGATGTGTGAGCTGATGTTCGAGATGAACTCCGTCTCTGAAGATCTGAAGAAGTCGTTGAAAAAAGAGTCAGATTTAAAACTGCAGATTAAGGAGTTGGAGTTGAAACTAGACTCGAGCAAAGACATTGAACAAGAGGTGTCACAAGAGCGATCAAAGATGATTGAGTTGAATGAAGAGATGGTTAAACTTCAGAATGAAAATACACGGCTTCAAGAAGAGCTCCACTCTAAAAGTTTAGAGATAACACTTTTGAAAGAATGTGCTGATGCTGAAAGATCAAATTTCACATCGGAAAAAGCTCTACTCTTAAAAGAAATAGAGTCACACAAAAATGATGAACTGCAGATTTTAAAAGAGATTCAAAACCAAAAAAGCATGGAATATAAGAAGCAGCTTGAACTGAAAGAAGAAGAGCTCCATAAGTTGAAGATAAGCATGGAAGAAAAAGAGTTCAATTGGAATGAACAGTTAACATCCACGGTTAGTGACTTAGAGATGAAAATTGCCCAACGAGATGCTGAATTGCACAGATTGCAAAGAGTGGACCTTGATAGGAGCAATGTTGAAGAAAATATTAACTCAGAGTTAGAGGTGCTCAAACAGTCTCTTGACATGACCAAACAAGAATATGAAGCATTTAAACTGAAATCAAATAAGAAAGAAACACTCATTAGAGAAGAACTAGCAAAGAAGTATGAGGAACATGAAAAAGAAATCGTTGAAAAGTTGGAGAAAAGGATAGAACAGCAAGATCAGCAACTGGCAGCACTTCTGCAAAGTTACAATGATGTTAAATTCCAGTTTGACTCACTTCAGGTAAAGCTTGGCACTGTTGAAAAAAATCTCAATGGTCAAATTAACGATAATAAGGAACTTTTAAAACATATTCAAGTATGTATTAAAACAATTATGATTATGTCAAATAAGAAAATTATTTTACAATGTTAAGTTCACTCAATGTATTTGTTTATATTTAAGATAAAGGAAGTTGTTGCTTCAGGACTTGCTAGTGAAATGGATCAAATAAAACTCACACTTAAACAAGAATGTAACAATGGTGAAAATTTAAAAAAACAAATAACACAACTGACATCCCAAAAGACAGATATTGAAAACCAGTTAAAAGTAAGTTTAATATTTCCTAAGTTTCTTTTCAGGTGTATAAACTGAGATTTTACAGGAAAAGGAAGCTTTCTTGGAACAAATTAACGCAGCAAAGTCTAAAGAAATCACAACATTGAAACAAGAGGTAGAAAGCCTGAAAAACCAATTGGAATATGCTACACAGCTGATGCACGTTGCAGAAAGACAGGAAGCAGAAGGACGAGGAGTGACTCCACCTCCACAGAAAGTAAATATTTTGTATACTTTGGAATAGATTACAAAGAGTTTAACCATTTGTTATATTGATAAATTATAGATAACTATTACATGTTTATAAAAATAATTTTAAAAGAATTTTATGTGAGAATTTCACAATTTTTAATAATAATAAATGAGAGGTGGAGAAGGTGGCAAAAGCCAGGACATCCCACCCTCTTGGCAGGACCATTGCAATCAAGCACTCTGACGCTAAGCTTGTAGCAAAAAATGTGATGATAAAAGAAAGATGGTAGCGTCACTGGGTGGGGTTGTCCAAGAGGCTATTAAGGTGGCAATTGAGGATGGGCCATACGCTGACACACAGGAACCTGTTTTGGGGCAAAACCTGTGCAAGTGCCCTTTATGCTGAGAAAGGTTGCTCGATGTGGCCCGCATAAAAGTGTATCATGCCTTGGCTCCATACATAGAGAGCATGTAGGCATGTCACCGAATTTGAGAATGGTTCTCGAGCACAGCAGTTGGTTTCTGAGTACTTTGTTCCATTTTTTTAGAGGACTTAGGCTTTTTTATTGTGTATGGTTACATTCTGTGTTTTGTTGGAATGTATTTATTAGTGTGAGTGGTAAGGTATAGTGATATATAGCATCACCATCACTCCTCCAGCAGTGTTTGTGTTTTGTGTACCCGTGAAATAACAAATGTTTTTGGATTGTTGTCTTGAAGGGGACTAACTACAATTTTTGAGTTTTCTTTGTCAGCCTCCTCTTTGCTACTCATAAAAGTCATATTTTTATTCATTATTTTATATAAACATATATAAAATAAATTAAAAATAATAATTGTAATACCAATAAATGATTACCCTTTCATTCTTTGTTATTGGAAACATTAAATTTTTCCTTTGTAGAACACCTGCTCCTCTGAGTGCCAGGAAACACAGGAGGAATTGAATCAGATTACGACTGCATTGTTAAAGGAGCAAACAGAAAATAAACGCCTCGTGAATCAAGTGAATGAACTTAAAGACGCAAATACAAAAGTGAACACCCAGCTCTCCAGGCTTCAAACCCACTTGATGGAAATGGAAAATTATTATACATCCCTTGAGATTTCGTCCAGCAAAAAGATCGCTGAACTAGAAGCCAAGCAGGCGAAAGTAGATGACTGGGTCAAAAGTTCCTCTACTGCTTACACTTCGGCAAAGTAATTGAAACATAAACATATCATCTAAATGTCTTTCAAATTGTGTTTGATTGCAGTATTCGGGCTAATCAACAGGTGGAAGCGTTAACTAAACAAGTCAAGCTTTTAACAGAGCACAAAGAGAAGATGGAAGCTGAATTATCACGCGCTGAAGATGATGCACAAAAACAGCTAGCTGCAGTCACCAATCTCCAAGCAGTGCTGCACCAATTTCAACAGGGTAGGTGTATCAATGTTAAATTATTCAATTTTTGTGAAACACTTTTATCTATTTTTTCAGATAAACAAAGAGACATTGACTTTGAAACTGATCGGATAAAACAAAAGCTCAATCTGGCGTATATGACCAATAATGATTTACTTGCTCAAATCAAGGATCTTCAGGTAAATTATAGCTTATTTTATGATTTTTATGTACTAATTCTGTAAAATTTACTCTTTTCTTCTTGAAGAAATAAATTAATCCTTAATTAATTAATTAAGTGAAAATTATTTTTCAGATGGTAGGTAAAATTATAATTGAAATTTTAAAATTGGTTAAGATAAAATCTATCAGTTATATGTAATAGTGTTAGAATAGTAATATTCCGCTTTCAGGACCAACTCAGTGAAACGAAAAAAGGTCTTGTGGCAGCAACGAGGTTGAGCGAACAGCTGGATCAGAAAGAAGAACAAATTGGGGCCCTTAAAAGCGAAGGTCAGTATGTCCTATAAAAAGTAGTCGCTAAAATAGTAAATGGCATGTTTAATGCAACAGCATGAGATGACAGCATGGATCATCAAGCGACATGGTACACCATTTACAGTTTACATAGCTTGATAGTTTTAGTCGTTTTGGTTGTCTTTTTAATTAAGAATGTCTTTGTTTTTTCTGTCCCGATTTAAAATTTCTAAACATTTTCTCTTGTGAGTTATAATGGGAATTATTTCGTAATGAATTGTTTGGTTAGAAAAAATTGAAACTGTATTGCAAAAGTTTGTGAGCAACGGTCTGCTTTATATGATGTTATGTTAAAGATTATTTAAAATCATTAATACTTGTGTTTGTACATTAAATGGTAATAAATGGCACATTCTTAGTTGCTACTGTATACAGGTCCATGTCAAGTTAACATAAAAAGCTGAGTCTATTGAGTTTGACTATGAGTCAATGTAGTTTGACTTTAACTTAACTGGCTGATCTAAATTGTACTAAAACTGTTTCCGTCCTGGGAAATTGTTTGTTTCAATTATGCTACATTTACTTGTGAAACATTGTAAGTTATTTTTATCTCAAATTGCTGTTGGGTGGAATGTCAGAAACGTCACAGATTTTTGTCTTTGCATGCTGACAGATAATTCATATAATCGTTCATTTTTTTAGTTGTTCAAATACAAATGCTGTTATTTTACTTGACTGATTTATCTATCTGAAAAATCAATATAAACTGAATGCAGCTTGATAATGTTTGCTATGTGGAAGGATGTGCAATATTGGAGGTGAATGGATCTAATCTGGTTCAGATAACTGGCTACTGGATAAATATCATCTGGTAATTCTGGGTTTGCATGACCCTCCTGGCCCAGATTGCCGGTTGATATTATTCCATGAGCTGGCCTAACCAACTTTCTGCTTTACACTTAATGGATTTCCTTTAATATTTTTAATTGCTTAGATTAAAATAGTGAAATTTTAAATAGCTTGTAATTCATTTGTAAAATATTGTAACATTTTTTATTGTAATGAATTGATTTACTATCATTGGGTAGTCAATTTAAAATTTACTAACATAAAGGTTGTACATTGAGATGCGGAGTTGGTGTCCAAGTGGATCGAAGTCACACTAGCTCAAGTATTGAGCCGAAGGTCATGGGTTCGAATCCCGCTCATGACACTAGCTTTTTCATTTCAACCCTAGACCTTAGATAAAAAGTATAATTAATACAGTCAATTATGACTGCCAAATACATGGATAAATAAAATGTTTTATTAATTTTTTCAACATTCAAAATACTTTTTTTTCCAAAAGTTACACATTTCCAATTATTTTAACATCAAAATTCAAAATGCTTTTTAAAATCAAGTCAAAAAATAAATGTAAAAAAAAGCTATTTTTTTGAAGTTTGAATCAAATAACAATATTGTTGAAAGCGTTAGATATCTTTACTGTCTATTAGTTGTTTTTAAGTTTTTAACGATGAGGATGACTTTTTTTAAAAAATTTGAAAACGAGCCTAACTTGGACTGTTCACACTTTTAATGAATGATTGTGATGTACACTTATTAACTTATCGATCCATGAAACTATAAATACAATTTAAAATTAAATTTCTCACTTATTTATTCAAGTTTATGTATCATAATAGCATATCACATTGCAAATAATTTTTAATATCTATATGAATAGCACATTTATGCGGAGCTTGTTTTGAATAAATTCCTGGTAGAAGCTTCAATCCGACACGATGGGAGGGGCAATAGAATCTCATGCGGTAACTGTGGAGTAATGTTTCTTATCTCAGACTATCACATGAGATTACACTGATCCTTCTAATTTACTGCTGGCTAAGATGTCTCACTGTTAATACAGAGCATAGTTTTAAATCTTTAAGTTATAAATTGTGCATGATATTTTTTAATAGATCTATTTAAATATTATTAATCATATCCACCAGATATTTTCTCCATATTTATAATTTTTTAAAATAGGATTAGTTAGCATGTTTGCCAATTAAAATTATATTCAAAGTACTATTAAATATCTAACTACCAGGTAACAAGAAAAGTTTAAAAGCTTGTACAGGTTTAAAAGGTTAAAGTAAAATTAATTTAGAAAGATTGATTTTTAGAAATAAGTCTCAATTCCTTTTTAAAAAAAGATAGTTCCTACTCACAGTAAGTTATTTTCCAACGATCCGGATTTCAAGCCCCTTTCTACAACCATGTTCTCGACATGAAATGCAAAAACTTGTAGAAATCCTTCAACCTGGTGATGAGCTAAGGGGCTCGAAATCCGGATCGTTGGAAAACTTGCTGTGAGTAGGAACTATTTTTTATTTTAAGAGGATTGAACACTGCACTCACTCCATCATTCACCATTTCTATACAGTCTCCATTAGCTTTTTTGACCTTCCACCCCATATACTAGCCTTGTTATACCCTTCTTATAAAAGTCCCTGGCCTTAACAAATAGATTCAGCTCATTTTCCAGCTGCTGGCAATTATCAGATTCTCAGTTGCGCATATAATTGTACATTGCTTAGAAAAGGTGCAACTCAGAGGGGGTAATGCCTGGAGAGGGTGTGGTAGGACCATACCAAGTTTCATCACCACGTAATCTTTTTATTGTCAATTTATGAGGAACCCATTTACTCGGTTTGCACGTCTTTTTATGTCGATACTAAAGCCAATGGTTTCATCGCTCACATTGAACACTCTAACAAGTTCCTGACATGTTTGACCAAAATCAAGTTCACTAGATTCCCTAAGTCATCGTTCAAAACAGGTCTACCAGACTATGATTCATCTTCACTCCCCTTATTACCAGAAGCAAACTTTGTGAGTTGCTTTTTGTGGCACTACTCTCATTTAACTGTTCACACAAATTTTATGATCTGCCTCTACCATAAATTCATACCTTAAGCACATACGAATTATAGGTTTGGAAACCATGAGAAAGAAAAATATTTACAATTTACTGTGAAATTTATAGTTTTTTCTTTATCAACTACGCATTATCCTCTTGGTATTATATGATTCTAATTCTTGTATGTAGATAGAAATGTAGATTAACAGTTAAGTGAAAAACTTCAAAACCTTTTCTAATTACCTGGAATTAGTTTTTGAATGTTATTTATTTTTTTCTAATTTTCCAGTATAGACAATTAATTTTTTAAATAAAAAAATCAATTTTGACATGTACCATTGAAGAAAAAATTACAACAATAATTAAACATGTTTAATTCCTTGAAGAGATTTGAAGAAAAAAATTTCCAATAACTAAGACTAGTTAATCGTCATAAACAATTACTCTTTCAGTAATAATTGTTTTTCTGGTGGCAATGATTCTGTTTTTTTAGCATGTAAGATAGAAATTTTGTATTTTTAATTTAGTTTTAAAATTGTTAGACAAATTATAGCAGTTTTGTTATATTATTTTTTCATAGCGTTTTTGTGCATTGTTTCTGCATATTTATTTTGTTATTGATTGATTATTAGATTACTAGCAATTTATATTGTAACATCAAATACCTGCCCTTGCATCAAACAGACAGTATCAAAAATCTATGTATTTAATTTTTATTCAATACAAAAAATACACATTCACATTATTGCTTACAAAGTTATCTTTTAATAAATGGTGAACTATTTTATTTTAAAGGTGAGAACAGTCATTAAGACAATAAATGGTTTAAATAAATCTTAAAATATTAAAGAATAGAATTTGTGCTCTAAACAATCATTATCAAGAGTAAGTTCAAAAGTAAGTTGCATTGCTTATAGATTTTTTTTCTGAAAACTACCATTTTATTTCGATGTTTCAATATTGGTTAATACCTCACTAATAATTTAATAGGAGTGCAGACTCTATATTCTGATATTATTTCATCTATTTAGCATGAAAAATTCATTATGTACTCATGTTAACATTAATGATGGTTCCTTCCAATCTATAATCATTAAATAGCAAAATGACCAATTTGACAAATTAATTGCCTCAATTTGCATTTTTATTTTAATTGAAACATCTTAATTTTTGTTTTCTTTTTTAAATAAAGAAAAGCATGAATTCTATACTGAGAATGTGCAATTTCAAGCCTGATATATGCTGTTGAGAATTGTTCCCATTTCACCTGGGCCATATGTGGTGTATGCTAAGTGTGAGTATTAAATCAGGTACTGGTTCATGAACAAAAACCGTACATGAATAATACTCACACGCAGCCCACCCTAATCACACATCTTCATCAACGCCATTTGCATCAGTACTCATTGTTGATACTGCATGAAAACAGTTGTTACAACAATCAAAAATAATACATTTCTTTTTTTTTTCTGTGTGTGTGTTTTTAACTTGATGTGTTTTTTCTATTCTTTTTTTTAGTGGCAGGTCTACAGAAAAAGCTTAATAGTGCTGAAGACAAGTTGAACAATATCAATAGCACATTTGAGGCAAAAATTGACAGGTAAGCCTAATAAAATTGCCTATTTGGGGCACCGCTCAAAACCAATTTTAATTCCATTAGGATTAAAATTTTGTCCCCATCTAGAGTTATACCGTAATTCTTAACATCCTAATTTTATTGGAAATTGGTATCAAGATGATGAATTTATGGGGGAGATTGTAAGAACCACAAAAATCCATTAATAATCACAAATAATGTTTTGTGTGTACTTTATTATACATGATTTGTTCATAATTAATCATTTTTGTTATTCTGGAAAAAAAGTAATAGTATATTGTATGTAATATAAAAAGTCGATTTTCTTTGCTTCGCAGAAGAATATAGAATCATGAACCGCTAACCCTACCTAACCTGAATTTACACCCCAATCTAACCCTAAATGAAACAAAATAATTTTCCTTTTAATGTTGTTTACTAAGTGTGCATATCCCACTTTTGTGTGTTCACATGTAAATCATGCATAAGGATTTAGGTATGAAGTTAACACTTTGATAACGTTATATGTGCGTTTTTTCAGAAACTTAATGAAAAACTTACTTGTTGGTTACATTAGCAGTGGGACACAATATAAAGAACAGGTATTAAGGGTGATATCACAAGTTTTAGAATTGAGTAAAGAGGAAAGGCAGAGAGTCGGTCTAGATTCAGAAGGAAACTCAAATGGCCCTCAACAGGTATAGAAAAAAAGGTTCACTGTTCAAAATAGTGTAGCATATTTTGATATTGTACGATTTATTTTCAGTCTTTATCTGAGGCATTTATTAAATTCCTTGAGTCTGAATCTCAGCCAAAGCAACAAATATTCCTTCCATTAAGCCAGCCACCCTCTGTAAGTTTCAACAAAATAAGCTCGAGAAAATAAGTGAGCTAAGTCTTATCGTCTGTTTTCAGTTAAATCCAAGCAGAAAGTCTTCTCAAAGCAGCCCTGGTGGTTCCATTCACCCTGAGGAGGCCCACCTCAATCTACCTCATTTTCCAGTTGGTCGGAATGCGGGTTCAATTCTTAAAGATGTACTCAAAGACAGAAACACATAATGACTGTGAATCTGCTCGAGTTTTAAATTTTGTCTTTTCCCGATTCATGTAAATGTCTCATTTGTAAATACTTGTTGAATTGTTAATTTTTAATGAATATATACATATATGTTATACTACTGGACATTTATAATTAAACAAATATTAAATAAATACACAATATTTGTTTACCTCCGTCAATAAAATAATAACTTAATTTTCTACACATTTCCTCACAACAATTTTTTTTTTTTTAATTATAAACAGAACATCAGAATTGTACCATTACTACACACAGTAAGTAAACATATGAACATAAAGGAGCAGCAAAACCTCTTCAAAGACAACAAAGCCCTTTCTTCTAGATACCCACTCACAAAATTAGATACATTTTGAAAGATTGGAAGCTCTTAAACACATTCTAAAGAAATGCAGAGCAACATTCCTCTGCCAGGGCGTTGATAGCAACAAGGTTTAATCGTTGACATGGCGCTCATCACTGTAAGGTGAAGGTCTCAGGTTTGAACGCAGCAGCCCTGCATTCAAACCTGACATACTTAATACAAATGGGCTTTTTTTCAAAACCACTGGAACCCCGTGGGTTCATATAACCTCATAGTTGAATACTCATGTTTAAAAAATAATTAGAAATTTTTATTAAATAAAAAGCAAAATATAATTTTCAGGTGTTTTTTTCCTTAGGTGATAGCCTAAATAAATTTTTTAAAAAGAAATTATTCATTTGTGAAATACACATGTAATATTCACAATTAGCATCTTATTCTCAGTGGATTTTAGGAAAATATTAAATTAAACTGAAACTAAATGGCCTATCAACAATGATTTAATAAAATATTCATAACACGAAGGTGAAGGGCAACAACAAAAGAAAATGCATTCTGATATGCTGTTGGGGTGATTCGAGACAGAGGTTCTCCCTATCTTGCCCAGGCGGCCTCTCTGATCATGGTTTGGTTCACCTTGACTGATTCCCAGGGGACCTTCTTGTTCTACTTTTTCTAAAGAGATATACTGAGATGGAGCTGAAAAAGAGTTTAAACAGAAATGTATGCGCTAAAACCAAACATAGAATACTTAGAAAGAATCAAGCTTATAGAAGTGTTGCAAGATTAAAAAAAAAAAAAAATAGAACAACAGGTTCTGCAATTTTTCCCTCCCCCCTTAATTGCACCACTTGCCAATTTCTGCCAAGAATGGGTTCTTCTTCTGTCGTAGAACCTGTTTTATGAGCAGAACTGCATTCAGCTATCTGGGCTACAACAATATGTTCATTTCTGGGTAGGCTGTACCGTATAAATTTAGGAAAGACCCCCAATATGGCTCCATGAGGTATACCATTTTGATAGATCTTGATGTTGACCCAGCATTTTCACTTTACAGAAAACGTGTGGGTGGTTAAATGTCTGGATTATCATCAACTGTCAGGAAGCTATTTCTTCATTTTTAATAGTAGACCATACATTATCGAATGCTTTATCACTATCTAAGAAGACCCTCAGACAGACCTTTCTTGCCTTACTTAAAAAAGATAGTTCCTACTCACAGTAAGAGTTTTGTTTAATTATTTCAGCAAATTTATATTCTATATTTACATGTATGTTACAACAATCTACTGATGAACCAAGGGATAGTAGTTTTTTTTTTCTAGTCAATTCTGTTTTAGGGACAAATTTTAAACCTTTGTTTAATAAATTAACCTTTCCCACTTCCAGGGGGTTTATAGGAATGAAAGAAGTTAATTGTGTGCCTGGGAGCTTTGAAGCAAGAAATGAAAAGATTTTTGTTAACAGGAATCTTTTGAATATTTTAGATAATAAGTTGAGTAGACTGATGGGATAATAGCTCAAGGGATTGTTTCTCACTTTATTGGGATTTTTCTATCTTCCAATGTTAAGTTTAATCAAAGTATTTGTTTTTGTGTAACTCAATGTGTGTGTATTTCAGTGTAGATGTGTCACTGTTTTGTGTTGGGTTGAGAGTGTTGGTGAGATATTAATGCTTTTGTGTATAAATATTCGATTTTGAAGGAGTGGGAAGGAAGTAGAGATAAAAATTTATTTTTCTGTGAGGAGTCGGCTTCTCTGAGGTGAACAACACAACACGCAAGGGGGCCTCCACTTTTGCCTTCTGCGCTCTCACCCAGGGGAGTATGAAATGAAAAAGACAGTGTCACGAGCTGGATTCGAAGGTCATGAGCTCCGCTTTTTTATTTTTTATTTGAACCAATCTTTACATAAAGATTAATTTAAATGAAAGATAATTTACAAAATTCAAACTGTCTACAGTGTAGCATTTTTAAAATTTTTTTATGTGAAAGAATGGACGCCAAGGTGTCACATTCAGAAATCTGCTGATACCAGACATATAGCCAAAAATTAACCAAATCCTCTCTTGCTTCTAAGTTACGCAATGAACATAGCTCAACCCTACTTTCAATCCATGGGGGTGGAATTAAGGTAGTTCACCCCTCATTTTAAATAGTCATCCCTCAAGTTAATCGACAGTTCATGAAAATAATTTACATTCAATGTCCAACTATTTATAGAAAATGAACCTACTTGATTCTCTAGCATTTGCCAAAGGCTCTTCCTGATGTACCATTTTCATATTTAGTATTAAATTTGATAGTTGGCTCTTTCTAGAGACATAAATCATTTAAGGGACTGAAGTCTGTATTTTTCAAAAAGATTCAACCAACTCTAAAACTAAAAAAAAGGCTTTTTTAAGCAACTCAATCTGAATTCTGCAGGCTAGAAATCTATCAAATCATTCTCAGCACATTCTTAAAATGGAGTTTCAACATGAAAACCAAAAGAAGGTCAGTAGAGAGAATAGTTTCTTTTTAATTTATAAACAAAAGCAATAATTGCTCTAACTTTGAGTAAATTGCCAAACCTGAGCTACGTAACAAGCGATTCATCTCGAGACAGCATGAAAAAAGTCTCCCACATGACCTCAGATCCAGCAGAGTATGGCTTCGTTTTGCATACCTAATCTTTGAGTTTAGTTTTGCAATTGAGCACCATCGTAGAGTTAACGAAGTTTGAACTTTGTGCTTTGATGGCTGCTTGGCTATCTCATATGAGAACTTTATTCTTAATTTTGGAAGTTTCGACCATGTTGAAGTGGGTACATCTCTCACTTGCATGGAGTTCAGCCTGTAAGATACTAGTGTATTTCTCCCAACAATTGCACACAACATCAATATGACACCACAAGCATAGCCATACTTTATGCCCTGAAGATGATCTCGATAAAGATCGGAACGTTGACTCAATAAAGAAAAAATTTTTCTAAACCTACATCAGACCAGACCGCTGTTATGATCTAACAATAATAATTTATAAATAGATTTCAGTGCAGTAATGAATTATGACAATATTCCCAAATTACGAAGCTTTCAATATACACTGACAGGCAAAAAATGCCGCTCACTTGTAATATAACTTGATTTGTATGTATTTTTATGTATTAACCAAAGTTTCACGTTTTTAACTCTTAATGAAATGTCTTTATCTAAAAAAGTTTTTAAAAAAATGTAAATTTCTAAGAAAAAAATATGGACAGATAAAATTTGTTTTAGATTTTTAACTAACATTTCAATAAGCCATATTTCCTCCTTTTGCCTTACCTCGAATTTCGAAGACGCCTCGGCATACTTTCTACCAGTCTGGAAATGTCTCTACTGGAGGTTAGCCCATTCTTCAAGATGGTGGAGTGTATCAGGTGGTGGACGTGCTCTTATTCGGCTTTTGAGGTTATCCCATAAATGTTCGATGGGATTCAAATCTGAACGGGCCGGCCAGGTTAAGAGTCTGATATTAAGGTACGTTTGTATATGCTAGAGACATGGTTAGGGCATTCACCTGCATTAGGATTGTCGCTGGTTTCATTGAGTACAGGGAACGCATTATGTTCCAAAATTTCATTCACATAACAAGTGGTCGTCAAAGCCCCCCCCCCACGAACAACCAACTCTGTGCGACTGGTTGGCTCTGAGAAAAATTACAAGCTGCTTACCTTTCATTTCGCCTCCTCCACTCTTTCACGCCCATCTGGAGTTCGTAGAGCAAATCTTCATCTGTAAAAGGTCGTACAAAGACTGTTCTCGGACAAATGCGAGCCGTGCAACACTGTGTTCTGGTCCTCTAACGAGTCGAAAAGCCTTCGGTCCATACTGGTTTAATCTTTTTGCAGCAGTGCGTTCAAAAATTTGGACAACTCGAACTTCCTGGAGCTGACGAATCGCTTGAACAACAGTAAGTCAAAAACTAGTTATCCTGTTGGTCTGTTAATCTAGGGCGTCCAGAACCGGACCCAGTGATAAATACAGCGTCTCAAAGTGTTTCGTAGGGAACTCCGATGGCAGTTGCCATCCTTTTGGAACGTCCGTGATCACAAAGTGCAGCATCATTCCTCAGCACCAAGTAGCATTTTTAAACTAACAAATTGAAATTAAGAAAACAAAGAAGAAAACTAAAACTGAATAAACTTTTTAAATTGCGTAAAAATTTAACATTGAAAAATCCTTTATCCTTGTTTTGGATTAAGGATTAAGTGTGATGTCTAATTGATATTCCTAATTTAAAACGGCGCAATCAAATATTTATTGATAAATACAATGAATCAAATTAAGGGAAGAATTTTCTTTTATCAAGAAAATGAAGCAAAATCGGTTGGGTGGGACATTGTACCGTGTTGCGATTAATCTCTCGAAAGCCATTGAAAAGTAAAAAACAATTTTTTGAACTCTTTGTGACAGTAAAATTCGGTATTATTGTACTAGTAACATGTATGCATTTCAAGATGAAGTGAGGATGGTTTGTAAAAAACAGAATTTAAAAAAAGAAAAAAAGAGGTGGATTTGCGAGGACGGGCTGTTTCCGGGGTAGATGATTTTTCGTAGAAACGCGGGCAGCAGTCGGTGCCTCGGTGGGTCGACTGTTGCGCCATCTTTCGGTGCTGGAGAAAAACGTTTCTCTTTATACAGTTGTTGGAGGTTGGTGGCGATTCCGCAGCTCGGTGGTCGTCTCGCGTAAAATCAATAAACAACAATGGCGGCCAGTACGGCTGGAGTCTCGCTGTCACGGCATCGTCGAAACCGCCTCTGCCGGTAAATCTACATTTTGATCCCGCGTCACCTGGATTGGAGAAGGATCAGCCTTGGACCGAGGTCCGACCAGCTCCTTGAAGCCACTTCCAAACGTCTCCCCTTCTCCGAAATAGTAAGTCAAAGGCAAAATCACATTTTGACAACTGTCCTCCGGCGCCTCGGAGACACCGACAACCCCTCGCCAAAAGGGGGAGTCGCTCCTTATCAGGCTAGTTTTTATCACCGTCGCCGCCTCCGATCCGGTTCCAGGATCCCGTGAGAAAAAGACAAAATCGACACCCATTTCTCTTACGTATTTTAACAATAGGGATCGATTATTAAGTTTTCTTCTTTATATTGTTTACCTCGAGAGGAAACATATTTTGTCATCTCCAAGGCGTTTGTTTACGCCCTCGCCGCCGGTCCACCTGCATTTCCAAATTTGACCGTTAAATACGACATTTTCAAAAGGTATCTTCCGAGTATCGCCGTCCTCCGCCGTATCTCTTTCGCCCTCCTCGGTACAGAGTCGTCTTGCCATATTCGACGACCCTTCACCCTCACTGGCGTAGAACTATTCAAATTGATAAATCGCCCTTGGTCGGAATTTGAAATTACGACTGTCACTCGATCGAGCAATTATCGAAACGCGACAATTCGCGTGAAATTAAATTTTTTGCCTTCCAACTCGCTTTTAACGTCTGATTTACAGCATTTTAACTCATCTTGTTATCGTATGCACTTCCGTCATCCTGCCCAGGTAAATCTTTACCCATATTTTACCCTTTTCCTTTAGTTTCTTTCTTCCATATTTACTGATTTGATGATGACCTTGACAGTACAATAAAATCCATTAAATAGGGTTGTTTTTTAAATATAAACATGAGATTTGGGTTGGTAGAAAGAGTTGGCTTATTTCCTTTTTCGTCGTAGTTGTTGTTTTTTCGACAAATTTTATTATCCGAACGGTAAAATTGAGTTGTACGGAAGAACGAAAGACTCAGATTATTCCCCGTTTTGAACATTTATGCCAAATAACAAGTTATTTTATCATCCGTCGAATTTTTTACCAGTCCGATGACGAACTGTAACTTATCAGTACAACATGACTTAACATCGTTTATCGTACAATTTTCGAATGATGCAACATCGACGCTTTTCAATTGAAGCGATAAATTTATTGTAATAAATGCGTTTTTAGTGTTGAAAGTGTTGCTATGGATCGAGTGAAATCGTAGAACAATGTGGTTTCAGATGAACGCCATATGGAAGAGTTTGTACAATTGTTCGTTTAAAGGATCTCTTGAATCACTCACTCGAATCGACTCACAAGTCTCCTTTCACTCATAAAATATTTTCAAATTGTACATAAAACCAAAGAATTGTTCAAAACTAAAGTACAACCAGTTTTTCGTATTAATTTTTAGTTAATTAGCTGTCACAATGAAAGTAACAAAGCCACTTGAAATATCATATTTATTTAAAATATAAATATTTAGTCAATTATTTCGAAACGAAAAAAAAATTATAGATGCGCAAATGAGAGGTTATAATTTAGGCCTTATCGACAAATAGAAACGAGTATAATAGACATGTTGCTAGTTCGAATTTTCCACGATTCCAAATTGTTAATGAATATCTTGCTTTTAAGTTAATGTTACATAAGAATTAATGTTAGGCTTCTGTCGTTTCGAATTCCATATTAACCATTATTGTTTGGGTAAATTCAAAAAGCTTTTAGTTCCAGAAGGTTTCTTTATGGAAGACGCTTTTCACTCATAAGAATCATCAACCTTCGTTAAAACAAAACATAGAAATACCACGAAAATAAACTGTTATTTTCAAACTGTCAAAATTATAACGGAGAATTTACCTAAAGATACAAATGTGCAAAAAATCTGATAATTATACATTTTTTTAAAATATTTTTCATTACATATACTCACTTTGACAAGTTTTCTCTCTCTCTCTCTTCTTCTCTCTCTCTTCTTCTTTCTCTCTCTCTTTCTCTCTGTCTTTCTCTTAATCTTTGCATATCACTCCCTTTTTTGTTTCTCCCACTCGAACATTATTTTGTCTCAATCTTTTTTTTTTGCTCTTTCCAACCATTATTTTCCCTAATTCTCATTGTCTCCTTAACAATTTTTTCTTACATTTTTATGTTTCTAGAAATTAAGAACGATCGAGTGAGTGCGGTGTTCAATTTATTTTTTATTTTTATTTTTTTTAATTTTTTTTTTTTTAAGCCAGTTCCTGCTCACAGTAAGTTGCTTTCCAACGGTCTGTATTTCGAGCCCTTTGCTCATCATCTGGTTGAAGGATTTCTACAACCTGATGATGTACTAAGGGCTCGAAATCCGGATCATTGGAAAACATTTGCTATGAGTAGGAACTATCTTCTATTTCTTAAAAAAAAAAGAAAGGATTTTCCTGTTTCTGTCATCTTTACTTTCAAACACTCATAACCATAATCTTTACTGTCTATTTATCTTTATTAATTATTTCTGGTATTTTCCTTGTTTTTTAATAGGTATTTTTTCAGCAAAAGTGCACTTTCGTTTTAATATTTACTCGAAAAAATTATAACAATTTCTATATCATATATCAATGCATATAATTAAGCTTTTTCTCTTTATGTTTTACTTTCTTCCCAATTTCATCTCACACCCTTCCCTTCTTTCTCTTTATTATATTTTCACTTTCACATCTCTCACACTCTTCCTCACTCTCACTGTTCTGCTCTGTCTCTGTCTGTCTGTCCGTCTGTCTCTGTCTCTTTCCCACGTTAGGTTGTATTTCCTGTTTTGTATTTTATGTCTCTCTCCTCTTACTCTCTTTATAACAATTTGTCTTTTCCCCCCTTCTCTATGGTTCTGATTTTTCTTACCGACTCGACTGATAACTGTTTTCGTATGACACGTACGATGTTTTTGGGATGCTGCTCTCCTTGGGTTCGATATCAAATTTTTTAGTCTTGCAGAGGATTTTTCGCTAAAAAAGTTTAAAAAATGTAAAAGTATGTTCTTAGAATATTTATATTTTAAGGCAACTTTGGTGAAATCTCCCAAAAATTTTGATGGAAACGTAATTGCACGAGCCACAATTTACTATTAAATTTTTTTTAGAGCTACTGTGTATTACGAAGTGCGAATCTTTCCACCATGCAAAGAAGTGCATTCTTTAAAAGAAATATTTTATAAATGTAATAAAGTTGTACGTAGATCTTGAAAAATGTTTGTATAATTGTGGTTCAATATTTACACAGAACGAGAAATGATAGTTAGAAATACCGTAACCTTATACATCCGTCTTTCAGCCGCAACAAAACAGGCCTCTTTGGCTGAAACGCCTACATTTTTTAAAACCTGTAATAATAACAGAAAGGTATAGAATGTGATTACAATGAGTATGCATATAATTACTTAATACTACTTAGTTCAGATTGTAGTTTGTCTAAAATTGCTAGCTTTTTTAAAAATTTTAGACCGTTTCGTCCTCAATTTCATTTAAACTAAACTTACCTAGAATCACGCGGTAAGTAATGTTTATTTTGTATTGTACAGCTTCTACAACTATCCGGTCTTCACTATTTGCCCAGCTATCATCAGCAATGAAGGACAGTTCGAAAAGAACAGTTCATCTTTGTGTTATTTCTATATTTTGTTTTAACGAAGGTTGATGATGCTCACAAGGTGGGTGAAAGGCTCCTTTCATAAATAAATAAAATCTGCTCAAACTAAAAGCTGTTTGAATTTACCTAAACTACAACATATAACGAGGCCCCATCGCAAAGAGGAGCAAACTATAAAAGAAATTTTCCATATTTGCGTTTCCAGAGGCCGGTCATTATCCCGGTGAAACTGGAAGGATTAAAGTTCCTGGACCGAACAGCGGGCGATTGCTGGATTATTCAGTTCAGGTGGACCCTTCGGAGTTCAGGTGACTCTGCCTTTAACAGTGAAAAGGATTCTCCACTGTCCGATTGTCTATGCTTTGCACAGACGCTTCTCGATATTCGATCAATCTTGCTAAGTCTCATTCGGAATATGAAATGCGAAATCGATCTCCATTGGTAGAAACGTAAAATTTTTCACAAAAAAAGTGGTTTTAATGTAGCCGCTTGATATTAAAGTAGTTTAGATTAAAAAGTATGATTGAGCGAATTATTACAATAAATAACATTCAGGCGCGTGATAGAACAGAAGCAAATGGAAAAAATCGACATTTTTGATGTCGTTCCTGTTATTTTTCAATTACGTCGGAAAGGAAGTGAAAACTGTAAGATAACAATCGTTTTCCCGTAGATCCTATTGTTCAAAATTTAAAATTTCATCGGTTGTCGGCGACTTGAAGGCATACTTCACTAGATTTTTTCATAGGGGTCCAATAAAAAAAGAAAAAACCCGATATTGTTTTTCAGAATAACGATCATCTGCCTCCCCGTTTGGCTCGTTTATGCCAACGGGCATCCTGTGGTTAGGACATGGCGGTTCTTCATCCGTTAATGGTTCAAAATAAAGCAATAGTAGTACGGTCAACTTAAAGTTGATGGCAAGTTGCCCAGTTGAACGATCCCGAGCCGTACACCAGATACCTTGTCTTTCGCCCATGTCACTGTCGGATGTCAGAGAACGGTTTTCGTCGTCCAACTTACTGTTAATCCGTATTCCGATTTTGAACTAAAAGCAATATTCTGCGAATACCACTTATGTAACAGGAATGTGATATAAATAGGGCAATGTGAGAAGCTACAGTTACAAATTTAGCGTTTTTGCAGTTCGTTCGATTCCGATCATTTTGCTGCCATCTTCAGTAGTGGGCCTAAACTGAGCATATATCTTAACTAAAATGAACGAACAGGCTCATAACCGATAGACCGCAAGAGGAAATGTCTCAATTAATTATGTTGGAATTAAAAGTCAAAAACTGATTATTTTGTTTAAATTAATTTCAGTTCCTCTTGAAAGATTGAAAGAAAGATAAATCTTAGTATTAACGAAAGATAAATTATTTAAAATGTTTATATACAAAATTTATATCGCTATAAAAAAATTTGCATCTGAGTTTTTCTTATTTCAGATATTGACTTAAATTAGAGCATTAAACTTTTTATAGTTTAGATTTTAAGGTCGTGAATTATGAATAAAAATTGACACTAAGAATGCTTATTTGAAATAAAACACCCAAGGTGTTGGGGAAGAGGAATGAAGAAAGAGAAACTGTTTTATAGGCGGAATTTTCAACGGGTTTCATTCCAAGAAAATTATCCCCCACAAAAACAAGTCCACTAATCGTTGTAAGACGTGGCTAAGATGGGATTAACTTCATTTATACACAAATAATCTATCCATGTAGTTGAGAATCGGATATCTGTGACGCATTTTAATTAGTGAGTTTTATAACGCATTAGTGTTAATTTGTGCATACTATTCGTTACGTCGAATTGTATATTAGATTGTTTATATTTTTACATGGCTTTAACACGATTTTACTCCGTTCTCATTTGTGAACGGTGCGCACACAGACGAGAAAGTCGGCCCGGGCCCAAGTCCCTGTTACGCCGAGTAATGGGTCAGATCCTTGTAAGAATCCTGTTATTTTGTGTTTCAGTGTGTGCCAGGCATCTGGAATTTGTCCTTATTGAAGTCTCTCCGCTGAAACTTATTTTTAGTCTTGACGTTTAACAGGATTTCCAGATAACCTAAGAACCTCACTGGAACGGATAAAATAGCATTAGAAGCGTTGGATATTATCGAAGGATGGACTTTAATTTGCCAAGATAACAAAACATGCAAAATCAATGGGGTATTGCAATTGTTTTGTGTAAAAATAAAATCAAATGTTTAAAGTTATTTTGCCAAAGAGTAATAGAACATATTATAGTAAACGTGTCAGACTATATAATGTTTTAACATTTGCGACTATTATAGATTTACAGAAAATTTTTGACTCTAATATAATAGATTTTAATGGAATTTTTGTCTTAAGTTACTAAATGGAAATATTAAATAATAATAGATCGTGAGATGCGGTCTGGTGTGACATACGTTTTGAAATACATTTTCTTCATTGTGCCAACGTTTCGATCTTTATTGAGAACATCTTCAGGGCCAGGGATCTATAAACATTGTTTAAATTATACCAATACATGTAAAATGTGAAAAAAATCCTAGATGTATTTGTAAACTCCTGCTCAAAATTAACGCACCACTTCAATATTTCACCATATGTTTTTCTCAGGTGTTTTTTGAACGTTATTTTTATTTTTAGTATTGTAGGTTATTAATAATAAAACATTACAAATGAAAATGAAAAGCAGAAAAGGACGGTAAACTTTATTAAAAAATATTCCATAAAAAAGACTGAAAAGGTCAAAAATTTTCATTTAAGTTCAAACACAAATTTAATTACTCAGTATCTGGTGTTGCCTCCCCTGGCTTTGATTACTGCATCCAGGCGTCTTCTCATGCTGTTGATGAGGTTTTTTACCCTTTCTTGTGGAATATTCTCCCATTCTTCCAATGCCGCTTGGCGCAGTTGCGAAAGGTTGCTAGGAGGTTGTATTCGGCTCCTAATCCTTTTTTTTAGCTGATCCCAGATATGCTCAATAGGGTTGAGGTCAGGACTACGAGCTGGCCATTCAATCCGCTCAATATTCTGTTCATTTAAAAATTATTCCACCGATCTCGCACGGTGAGGTCTAGCGTTATCTTGCATGAATAAAAAGCCTTGTCCAATATTCCTAGCGAAAGGCACTACATGAGGTTGGAGGATCTCTTCCACATACCTTGGTGCATTTAGAGACCGTCCTGGAACAACGACTAACTCTGTGCGGGCCTCCATGCTGATACCTCCCCAGAACATGATGGAGCCTCCACCAAAGGCGACGCGAGGAATAATATTGCACTGAGCAAATCTTTCTCCACTTCGTCTCCATGTCCGAGCACGACCATCTGGAGAATTAAGAGCGATTCTAACTTCGTCAGAAAATAAAACTCTCTTCCAGGCATCAAAACTCCAGTTGAGGTGATCCCGGGCAAATCGCAGCCTGGCTACTCGGTGGTCTCTGGTCAGTAGTGGCCCTGAAGCAACCCGTCTACTGCTCAAGCCAAACTCATTCAGCCTTCTTCGAACAGTGGGAGCCGAAATTGAGACATTCCTGGTGCTTTGAAGGAGGCTACTCATTTCCGAACTTGTCACCTGCCTCGTTCTGAGGGCATGTAAGCGCAAAAATCGGTCATCCCTCTCGGTCGTTGCTCTTGGACGTCCTTGTCCAGGCCTCCGTGTGTTGCTGCCAGTTTCATTGAACCGTTGGAGAGTTCTTCCGATGGTGGTATGGTGACATCCAATTATTCTTGCAACTTGTCGCTGGCTGTAGCCCTCCTCAAGAAGAGTCATCGCTCTGACGGCTTCACGCTCACTCAAATGTCTTATGGGCGCCATAAGTTCTAAATTAAAGTTTAAACTTCCAAAAGAAATGGTGTCTGTTAAGCAGATGCAGTGAAACTGAGGAATAAACCAGGAGGAAACTCTTGTGTATCTTACCAAATCCATTTCAAAGCGGATTAACACGATTGTAAACAATTCTTGTTTACTTTTGTGGGATTGTGAAGCATAAAAAAGAGAATAAACATGAAGAGATTTAGCTGGATTTCTCTAAAAAGAATTTCTGTTTAAAAATTAAGGTGGTGCGTTAATTTTGAGCAGGAGTTTATAATTTAAATAATGTTTATAAATTCCCAGCCCTGAAGATGATCTAATTAAAGTTCGAAACGTTGGCACAGGAAAGAAAATGTTTTTCTAAACCTACGTCACACCTGACTGCATCTCACGATCTCCAAATAATCATCAACTAACGGTCACTAAATACCACACATTACATATTAAGATAATTAAAAAAACGTGTGTTGTAAAAGTTTAACTTAAACTAAGTATATAGTCTCTACATTTTGAATAAACGAAAAATAGAAAGTCTGAACAAGAAAAACAATCTTCTAATAATTTAAAAAAGAAGTTGTATCTCCCTGGAAACAACAATATCGTTCACCTTGCATTTAATTTGTTTCGCTATTAAACGATTTAACGACCAAGTAGAACTATTGGGCTTTGGTGCTAGTGTAAAATCGCAGTTACCTTGCTTAATTGCTTTTTAAAAAAAACAAAAACAACAAATTGAAAGAAACTAAATCATAAACTATAGCGAGAATTTCTGTTTCGTCTGTCCCTACAAAGAATGCTTTGAAATTGACTACCATTGTCCTCTCTCCCATGAGAGTCAACAAATGAATCCGAGAGGTCAATTGAACATCAGTATTGGTTAATAACGTTGGAGGACAACGAGCTGTTCCTATCCTACTGCGGCACCAACAACTACAGCTTACTCGTACTCGACTACTTTTCCCATCCCACCGATCGGCGACAAATTATATCCATCCCGTTTTAGTAGTTTAGATCTGACGTGAAAGCAATAATAGTAAAGAAATTTATCCAACGTCAAACGCAATTGTACAAGTGTTGTATGTATTAATTAAGTGTTGCAATAAATGCTCATTGGAGAAAAAAAGACAATTAGGAAGTACTAGAAACTGCAAGTGACATGTACTTGCGTAAATACAGACGTTTTCCTATTTTTTACATAGTACAAATTGATCGTTCTATTCAGTCATAATTTAAGTAGAAAGATAGATGAATTCGCCTATCTTCGAGAAGCAGTTAAGAAGTTAACAATGGCAGTAAATATTTATCAAAGTCTTGTTGGTTAAAAGGGATTGGATTTATAAAGAATTGTTCAATTTTCATTCATTCAAAACATTCGTCATTGATGGCTAATCGTTAAAATTAAAACTGTTTTCCCCAGATTGATCGAAATGTTGATTGTTACCGATGATCGAACAAATGTCGTTAAAAAAATTGCCTTATTTCAGTATTGCACAGCGAGCTCATTTTTTCTAATTTCATAATTAATTTTAGTGAATTGTTGTTGTCATAACCACTTTGACTTTTAAGAAGCCTACGATCTGGTATACTGGTACCATGATCAAGGCCAGATTAAAGAAAAAATCTATTTCTCTTTTTGTTGTAGACATGCTTATCAAAAGCACTGAAATGATTTTTCATTTGAACATTTTTGATAGTAAATAACACAGCTCCATTGATTATTAACCAGCCCTAGCTTGAGTGTTGAGATATATTTATTTGCGTGAATGTGAGTGTGAGAGGGCTGATGAATATTGAGTACCCTATTTTAGTAGTACTTCATTTTTCTCCTTCAGGTGGTTTCTCTCGTTTGGATTTTTATAACACCTCACTTATAGTTTTGCGAAATTTCTTATGGGATCTACGGACATACAGATAAATATATATAATTATTATTAAATTGGTATTGAATTACTTGGCTCTTAACAGAGTGCACACAGAAATAAATGCATCCGATTTTGGAATTCTGCTTAAGCCCGCTGCGAGTAGTTGAGTCCTTGTTTCCGATTTTTGGATGAAACGAGATTGTTCTATTGCATATAGTAATAACTGTTGTGTATACCAAGCTTGTGTTGAGAGTTAATGCATTTATTAGCGTGAATCTATGATTGAGAGGGTCGATAGCGGAATATCAAGTACTAAATTGACACTCAATTAGGTTTAGTTGTACAATATGTGTGGTGTTTGGGCACTCTCAACACGACACAGAGGAATGACACATCCTCACGGAACACAAACACTTTGAGCCCTGAAGATGATCTTAATAAAGGTCGAAACATTGGCACGATAAAGAAAACATTTTTCTGAAACCTACATCACACCAGACAGCAATATTTCACGCAAATAATGATATATAAATAGAAAATGTTGTATTTAAGAATAAATGAGAGTGAGAATAGGTTTGGGTTTAGGAACAACATGCATTGGGTGCTGAATTGAATTAACTGTTGGTCATAGCATCGGGGTGGTGGGTAATTCTCGAGGTCTGCTAGCAATTGATGGTAAATTACGAAAGTTGGAATTACTCTGCACATGTTTGTATGTGCTTCCGTACATATTTGGATTTGATCTTATGTAAATTCATATACGAAAAATCCGTCAACCAGCGAAAATATTTCAGTTTGATAGGGAAACACTTCATAGACCTCACAATGTTGTGCCAATACGTTATGCAGGCATCTGAAAGATTTTTAATCCAATTTCCCTATCGTTGATATATTGTCTTTTCATAAATGTGGATGATGAAACTTCGACACCGAACAGAATTTGATAGTGATGATAACTACATTGTTTTTTCCTTGCGCGATATGCCCACTGCATTTGTCAGAAACACAACATTAAAAACAAGTTTTCCTTACAATTAAGAATTAAGATTATCGGTCTTACAGTATGGAATATGACTAATTAACTTTATCTACCTATATCTTATCTTAATTGGCTTAGTTACTGCCCGCTTTATTGTTTTTCAATTTTCGCGGAGGCATAACGGAGTGACTCATTGGCCAGATAAGCATAATGACCGACTTCTTTCCGATGCATTCTTCGATTCAAGACCTCTTATTACCATCTGCAATATTCCTTACATTCAGGAGAATCACAATTTGTACATTTTACTATTATAGCCGGTATTTCAGGCGGTAGAGAATGGTTAGTTCTTAGAAAATAAATTTGTTTATTTAGATAGAAATTATAGTAAAATAGTCGCTATATGGGCATATATAAAACGTACAACAGAGAGGGGGCTGCAGAGAGACGGATATCTCTTGAGATCCTATCATTCGTCAGGATTGCTTGCTCTGAATCCATCATTGATGATATTAAAGCAAGCCAGATCTTCACATTTATTAACGGCTCAATATCCACAATCGAGTGTCTAAGCATAAGTCAGACAATCTCCCTCCAAAGCTCGTTCATTCCATAAAAATTTAATAAAGGTGTAGCCCACTCTTATCCATTTTTGCAACCAACAACTGTCGCTTTCACAGTCCAACTTCTAACTCTTCCAGCGACTAACTCCAAACTATGACTCGGGAGTCGGGACTTTGTGGTGTGGCGTCACTCAACCCTACTCAACTGCTTTCTCGTGACTAGTGCGTGAGTAAGGACCCATGTCAACCGCTGACGGGTGACTAGGGATGAACATCGATGGTAGGCACTCGTTTTCAACATCGGTTACTGTGTCGACGTTTTTCGACCATCGATCTGTGCTGCCGATTTATATTTCTTCGTATATATAAATTTTGTTGTTTAGTTTTTCCTACATTCCACGTTTGTGAGTAGGGAATGACGCATATTTATAAATAAATTAAGGATATTTTTAGTTACGTACATATTAAACCTTTGCCTTAAGTAATTTTTTGCAGATTGAATGATGGCCATGGTTTTTATTAATGTAGATTCTCATAAAGGTTTAGAAATGGCATAGTGGCATACGAAAATAATCAGTGGTTAGTAATAAGTACTCCAAAAAAAAATGGATCTGTAGACCGGTGAATCGATGGTAGTACCATCATCGATGGTGAGGTGTGACGATCGATGTTTTTCTATCACTGTTCATCCCTACTGGTGACTACCCTTTTGGCAATACCTACCTTTTGCAAACCTTCCCAGTGGGGCGCTTTACAAGGGTTTTTTTCCCGTGACAGTTTGACACGATGGCTTCACCATTTGACATTTCTTGAACTTTCCTTTGGAGGGGTATTATCACCGTCAGACGAAATGTGTTGCTACAAATTTTACATAACCCCATTCTAATCCATCAATACAATTAATCTTCACACAATTAACTATTAAAAACTAATTATCTTGCCAAGATCTAGTCTTCACGCGTTGTTTTTAAATAACCAATCAATTATTGAACTCTGTGAGGTTGAAATATAAAACAAAGTTACGATTTCAATAAAGTCATATAATTAAACGTCATTTTTCTTATTAAAAGTCTTTTTATTGTGAAACATGTTATTGAAGAGATTTTCTTTTTAAAAAATAGTCTTCCCTCGACATCGCCATTCTGACGTGATCCATCATCGGAGCCATTAATGGCATTAGAAATAACCCAGTTTTTCTTCTTAAGAATTAATCTTCTCTCGACACGGCCATAATAACTGTGGAGCCTTAAAAAAATATTTTACCTACATATACAGGGTAAATGCCAATATTCCCGTGTTGTATCTCTAAATAAACTGTAGTTCAGTGCCACCAGAACGAAGTTTCTATCGTGTCTCTTTCTTGAGATTTCTGTTATTTTAACGGAAAATTAGATTTTTTTTTAACTCAATATAATAATTTATCAACTTTAATCGTTGAAAGACAAATCTGACTTTATTTCCAAATTTCATTAAACTTCCCGCAACATTGTTCATTTTCATCCGTTGTATTATATTCGCGCTTTCAAACACACCGTAGCCACTCAAAGAATAACAAATGGGAAAACAATAATTTTTTTTTTTGTAGAAATACCCAGTTGTGGTTCGTGAGAGTTTTCAATCAAAATTTAAGGGGATTTCACCAAAATTGTCTTACCTTATTCCACCGACGTACTGAGTTTCATATTTTATCCAAGTTTTGTTATTGTAATCTCCTTTGCATGGTTGAAAAACGTGATGTCAAACACAAGGATACCAACAACACAAGAACATCGTACATGTCATATTTTGTTATCTCGTGGTAAATTTGATGTAACTTGAAATGAAGGTCAAATATGCATTTCAATAACGCTACGGTTAAGAAATTACCTTTTTATGTACAATAATCCGACTTTAGACAAATCACAAAAATGTTAATATCTGAGGAAGAAGAACAGACGGAAATCTTGTTCTTATGATACTGTACAACGTTTTGTTTAGCAAATGGTAGTAATAACATTAAACCCCGTATCCCTCTTTTTATATGTGTGGTGATTAGTGACCGTTAGTCGATGATTATTGAGAAATCGTGAGATGCTGTCTGGTGTGATGTAGGTTTCAAAAAAATATTTTCTTTATCGTGCCAACGTTTCGATCTTTATTCAGATCTTCTTCAGGGCCTTGTGTTGTCCGCATTTCAACAAAAAACTTCTCTGATTGTTCGCGATGTCCTTCAGAATAATTTTTGCTTCATGTCTATATGTAGTTGAAATTTGATCATAGAATCCCATGTTCTTCGTTCTTCTCGTGTGGACATATGTGGTGATTAGTGATGGTCAGTCTATGATTATTCGGAAATCGTGAGATGCGGTCTGGTGTGACATAGATTTCAGAAAATCATTTTCTTTATTGTACCAACGTTTCCATATTTATTGAGATCATCCAGGTCCCAGGATTTGCAAACATTGTTTAAATTTAACAAGTACATGTAGGATGTGGAAAATGTGGATATATACAGTGTAAAAAATATTTTTTATATTCAATCAAAGTATTTCTACTCTTGATTTATACTTTGATTGAACACAAAAAATATTTTTTTGCATTGAAGAAATTCACTTTTTTCCGCATTCTACACGTATTTGTTAAATTTAAACAATGTTTGTAAATCCCAGGCCCCGAAGATGATCTCAATAAAGATCGAAACGTTGGCACGATAAAGGAAATATTTTTCTGAAACCTACATCACACCAGACCGCATTTCACGATATCTGAATACTCTGTATATATTGTTGTTGGCAAATTTCCATGTTTTTGTTAAGATGAAGTACAAATATTTAACATGTACGCACGATATAGTTCTTTACCCAAAACATCCTAAAATAATTATACGTACAATATTTTTCTCTTTATTATAAATAATATTTATACTCCTTATACATATTTAATATGTGAATAAATAACTAAGAGTAAATAGTAGAAATAAGGAAGAACAGTGTTTTATTTTCTCTTACGATGATGGCCGGTATTGAGGAATGGAAATAGAACATTTAAGATTTTTCATGATAGTGTGTGCTTGTATGCTTCGACGAGCCAGTCGTCAACCTTACGGAGGTCATATCAATCAGAGACAAACGCAATACTCCAGGCAAGAGTTTCTAGAACGAATGCGTTGACGTCGTCGTGGGTCAGAGGCAACACCGTAAAAGTTCAATTTTTTGCACGTTCACTTTATCGGCGGGGAAAAGCTTTGTGACCCCACGGATTCTTGGAACAGGGTCTGACATGAAGTAGCCTTGTAGAAAGAGAAACACGGCGCCCTTTTAACCCGAAGGCCGTGAAAGACTGTAATCGTATCATGAATTTTATTCGCCTGTTTGCTTTTTTGTTTATATGGGTTATAAAATATCTTATCAACGTAGCTGTTTTAAAATTAACTGTATCGGAAATCTTGCTCAGTTTGCATTGTTTGATTTTTTTTCCAGACAAGATTAAGGTTACTTCCAACGATCCTCGAAATAAAATCTCAACCGGCTAATGCATCCTTATTGATATCAGATTCCTGATTTCCAGTTGTTCTTGTTTGTTTTGGACCGGCAAATCGATGATATGCCAAAATAAAACTAAAATAGAACTATTTGTACAGTATATCTAGTAGGATCGTTTTTTGGAATAGATTAATCACTACTTATACCGTATGTTCTTCTGAACCTCTTACTCTTTCATGGTTGCTTATTTGGCAGATAGATTTGCATATTTCGTAATAGCATTTTGCAGTAACAACTCATGTAACAATTCTAAATTACGTTTAGTGTCGACACTTTGACTGTTTGAATGAACCGATATCGTAACTTGTGATCATTGCGATAAATGTATACGTTTAGTATTTTATCTGTCATTTCTTCTTCAGAATTGAATTATAAGGATGTTGGATGGATATCCGTCTTCTGTATAAAAGACATCTGTTCAATCCTACGTCCTTATACATTAAAACTAATACAATTATTAGTAAATATGTTATTAATAAAATGTACAAAGCTTATACAGTGGGGTGATTTTATTAATATTTTCACTCATTTACACCTAAAGTCAGGTAGCAACTTCGTTTTAGTCTTCTGATTGAAAGAATGGTCGATTAAAGTTGGGTTACAAGAAAATTGCTGCGGGTGGAAAGGTGGCGTGGAATTTAAGGTATAGGGTTATTGCCAGGTCGTGGACGAAAAGAATGTTGAGGTCGGTGTTGATGATCTGATTGGATATATATATATAAATGAAAAAATGAAAATCATCAGCTATTTTTCGGAGAATATTGGATTGTTTAGCCAGGATTCTAAGTATATTGCAGATTTGGTTGAACTCCAAATTTAAGCCGGTTGGTTGATGCCTTAAATATTATACAAACATTAGATCGCTGACCAAACAATCTACTAGGTAATTGGTATGGTAGGTTAGTTCGCCTTTTAAGCCAAGTGTATCAATCTCCTGTCAAGAAATAATCCAACACACAGTACATTATCGTATTGAAGATGAATGGATCGTAGGTGAGTTGAGAATGGGACATAATCTTCCTTTGAGGGTAGATACCATCCTTAAGGAGAATATGACAGAAACTTGTTTTTTTGTGAATGAACCTCGCGAACTGCCAAAATAAGGCCTAAGTATAAAAGCACCTTTTGGAGAACTAAAATTTTACGTCCCTCTGTATAGGGTCTTCTTAAGTTATACAGCGAGATGGCGGATGCCGGAAAAAACCCTCGTGAACATGAAGTTGCTGGAAAGATAATATCGAAGGATAAAGTAGATGAAAAATGATCAATATCATAATTTTACCGATTTATCTTCCAACGAATATTAATATTTGGCTTTATACAAATAAAAGGTGGCAGATGTATGACGTGCATATAAACCCTCAAACGACGCTATTGAAATATCACAACACTAAAAGTTTTTATGCTTGCATACTTGGCATTAATGTTTTTCCCACGGCATCATCGTTTATTTTCTAATTTTACATAAAACATCTATAATAAACACCAAGGTCCTATATTTTAAAGAGAATTCCCTTAAATGGACTCTCATAATTTTTAAGCACCATCGCTGGTTATTACTACATGTAAGAACATTTATGTTGCGCTTAACGCGTAACCGATTTGTCGTGTATTAAGTCAGATTCTTGTACTAAAATTGTTAAGACTGTGGTTATATAATCGTTCGTAGTGTTGTATTTATTAATAAACATCAGGATAGTGATTAAATCTGTAAATTAAGTAGTGATATCTAAAAGGAATTAAATTGTCAAAAGAAGAATCAATAAAAGTCCATATAAACGTATATTTTTTGTGTTTATTTAGCATGTCCGATCTTAATTATGTTATGTGACTGTAGAGAATAACAAATAGACATGGAATTTTCTATTAGTGAAACATTTGTTTTGAATTGAAGCGTTTTACATTAATTATTCAGATATCGTGAGATGCGTTCTGGTGTGATGTAAGTATCAGAAAAACATTTTCTTTATCGTGCCAACGTTTCGATCTTTTATTGAGATCATCTTATCTTACTTTGAGCCCTGAAGATGATCTCAATAAAAGATCGAAACGTTGGCACGATAAAGAAAATGTTTTTCTGATACCTACATCACACCAGACCGCATCTCACGATATCTGAATAATTATCCGTTAACGGTCACTAATCTCTACACGTTTTACATTAAATTATTTGCTGAAGGACACCCAAGGTTTATGTCCTCCATTACGGTTCTGTCTCCTAATCTGTGTAATTGTTCGTATGATTTCAATATTTCAACTATTATTTACATGTTTTTTCCTAAGCGCAGATAACATTTATCGTAAAAAAGATGATGCACGTGTTTGCACTAAAATGTCTCATAAATGAAATTTAACTCTTTAATTGTTTATACGTTGATCTTTTTCATACTCTGAAAAGATAGCAGTGGGGGGACGCTGAATGAAATCCAGAGATTTTTTTTTCTTTTCCAAGGCGAGATAACGGTCTTTTTCAAATATCGGCAGAGATAACGGTTTTGGGAGATATTCACGGTTTACGGAACACAACGAATCCTCCCTTGTAGAATGTGGATATTTGATGATAAATCGTTTATTTCCGTTCATATTTGAACATAAATTCGTTGTTTTATTCTTTCGTTTATTGGTCAATCTTGACAGCTTCACTTTCTGAAGACAGAGTTGTCTATGATTGGAAGTACACTTTCAATATTTTCATTAAAATCATTATGGCGGAAACATATTTTGAGGCATCAAGTGTGTGAATTCGAAGATAGGCGAAGCGTTGGAGTGTAGTAAATTAGAAGGCCGAGGGTATATATGAATGTGAGACTCATGATTGTGGTTCATCATGGCAATTTGTTGAGTTTTATACTTATTTGCTTGTTAACGTGTTAGATTATTTGTTGTTGTTATAACCTAAATGTCGGAGATAGAAAATTCCAAAATGGAGATTTTAGATTGCAAAAAGAAATCATTGTGGCCAACGCACTGATTAAAACTAAGGTTGCCCTGAAGAGGCAACGTTGGGCGAGGAAAGGGTTATAATTTGGCAAAATTGCTGTGAAATATTTACATTTAAGTTATATTGTGTACTTTTCCTTGGCCAAACTGAATTAGGAGATAATCGTTGAAATACAACTGTATCACAGTTTCCGTTCATTTCGACAAATCCTTTAGTAATTTTCTTAAGCTTTTATAATTATATTGTTTACATTACGTTAACGATTTCTAAACTGAACAAGTCCAAATATAACGCTGTCATGAATTGCTCAAACGAGAAAATCTTAGCTTCTAATAAAACACTAAGTCGCTCTAGAATTTAAATGAAATTTTAATTGACGTATGTGTAATACTACTCTCCGTACAAAATGTAACTATTAGAGGTAGTAGTTTTACCCAGTAGCAACGCCTCACTTGTATCTGACTATCAAATTAAAGAATGCATCTTTCATCTTTTCCACCAAGTTTTCCTTATTGGTTTCCTTATTTGTATGTGATTTTTCCTATATATTGATATTTTTTGCTTTGTTTATAACATCTATCAACAGTCACTATTTATGAAAGTTACGCTTCGGCGCCGGCGTATTAAAACTATTCATTTATATATTTTTTCACGCTAGAAGGTCTATTGTATTGGACATTATTGTATTTAAACTATCGAATTACTAATTCAACTTTGGTTTAAAACAAAAACGCAAATTTCATGTGGTCGTCATGTAAATTGAAGACGCACTGTTAGTTAATGTTGGGAAGCGCTGAGGCCGAGTGGTTGTGGCTCATATCACTCCGCTGAGTGTAATTTAATTGGATTAAATTGTACCATTGCGGCTACTCTTGGTGTGGGTTGTTTCAGCATAATTTTACTGTGTTTAGCGTCTCTGGAGTTTATCAAATTCTCGTTTGGTCTTTTTTTGATGCTTCCTTTGATAGAGGATTCTGTTTGTTATTACTATTGCAAGGATCAATTCAAGGACTCGTATGGTGTGCAGATCCTCCTATGGCCAGTGTATCTGGTTTTCGTTAGCCACAATTCCTTTGTGTCCTGGTACGCAAGATATAACATCGGTTCGTTGTTTCTCAGGTTTTTGGATACATTCACTGATGATTTTGATGTGATCTTTTGCATAGTAATGCCTTAACACCAGCTTGGCTATCCGATCTTATGTATGTTATGTATAATGTATATGTTATGTATGATGTATATGATCTTATGTATATGTATATTATTATTTGATGTCGGTGGAACCTCTTTTAAGATTTTTTAAGACACAAGCGTTGATGGCATTTTAGCTTGAAAACCCGAGTCTTATTTTCTTAATGAGAAAAACGCCTGATTCATTTATTAGTTTTGGAACCGTATGCCATATCGTTGTATCCGTTGTTCTCCTGAATTCTTCTTCTCCTTAGTAGTTTGTTGAGTCTTAGCAGGATGCTGTCAAGAGTGTTTCCGGTATTATGTAGTTAGTATAGGTCGTGTTAACACGAAATATATTTTGATTAGATATATTATAAAGAAATTCACAATTGACCTTGTGCGACTAAAGCTAATTGCATCGCACTTGCCAACATTAATAATAATTGTCCGATTGACCAATTATTTTTTTAAATTAATTAATATTTATGAAAGGTATTGGTTGAGATTAAAAAGATGGCAAAAAGGAGGGAAAATTCGAGAGGTGAGGGAGGTTCAGATGGGAAGTTGGTGTCCGGGCGAATCGGAGTCCCGATAGCTCAAGTCGTAGAGCGGCGGCGTATTTAGCCAAAGATCGTGGGTTCGAATCCCGCTCGTGGCACTGACTTTTTTTATCTCAACCGATACCTTTCATAAATAATAATGAATTGAACAAATTAATAACAATGCCATTCGTTCAGCACCAATCCGAAAATTAACAGAAGGGATCAAATTGCTCTGGTCATTTCTACAAAGCACGAAGTCATTATAAGTATTATTTTGTATGAATTTATAGATTCTAGTAGTATAAAGTAGTAAATATTAAAAAAAAATAAACTGAATAGAGAAGCTTTCGTAAATGTGCTGAAGTACTAGGAAACCCTTGCAAATATTGCAGATATGCTGACGCTTTTAAGAGAGGGTTAGCAAATGAATGCCGTAAGCTTTAGGAGGAACATATTGATCTTACCGGAACTATAAAAAAAGCCTCTTCGAAATGCCTGAATTGCCATGGATTATTTTAAATACACGAAAACTAGAAAACTATTGGAAATATCATTATGTTTATAGGACAGAGCTACAACGAGGAAAATGTTCTCTAGTAAGTATTGACACTGAAACATGAACACGGGGCAATTTTATGAAAATAAAATAGTAATCTATCTTTATCTTTATCTTCCGATTGAATACCAAGATTTAGTAAAATCCAAATAGTGATGGCATTACTTTAGAGGAATCCTGAGTTCGACGGTGCTTTCGGTCAGCAGTGTAAGTTGCTGTGGTTCTCTTTTATGATGTCAGTTGTATGCTGAATTCCATCAAATGACGCAGTTACTTTTGCCAGGGGTGCCATCACCTAGCAACCACGGGTGTAAATCACCTACTTGTGTTATGTTGAGTGTGGGCCGTTAAATATCTTTTCCTCGCTAATATTTCCTCAAGCTCGATTGGTCGATTATCGAGTGAGTCGAGAAATTTGAGTTAATCGGATTAACCGCGAGGAAGAACCACAGTTCAGATGGAATCTTCCCGGTTTCTTAACGAATGTTCAATAAAGGTTATATTTAGTTTTGCAACGTTCTGCTCACGTTTGGCAAATAAACATTTAGGTTGTCCAGAATATGTAACTTTCACTTGTTGCTTTTACCTCCGACGTTTTTTAAAATATATATTTGTATTTGATTTCTTCAATGAATAGAGCCTTGGAGAGGGGGGCAGCAAGATTTTATTAATAAAATCACTGGGGTCATTTATTGATTAGTCTTAATCTAATGTCAGGAATTTTCTTTCTACGAGGTTATCGACTGAGTGATAAGAATTCGTTGTTTCTGAAAACCCAGAACAATAATAACCTACGGTCAACAAACAAAAAATTAAATTAAATTAAATGATGGTATACAAATAATTAAATTAATCTTCAGAGGTTATGCAGAAAAATAGAAATCCAGTTTATTTACAAAAGTCCGGTCTTCACTATTAATTTGTCTACTACTTCTTATTTGGATAATTATTTTTAATTCGGTAGAAATCTTATACTGTAAAGATGCAAATGTACTGCCTGAAATATTTTCATCATTATTTGAAATATGTTACCAACTATACTATTTTTAATGCACTTGATAAAGACTTAAATCAATTTTTTTCTTGTAAACGCGAATAAATTCTTACTTATCAAATTCAATTTGTCGTAATAGTTAATTAGCCAGTTTGTATTCCTCATTCGGAAACCCATTCTTTCCATGCTTTATGGAAATGAAATAGGATTTTAAAAACCTGTCGCCCTTGAATTTTCCCTGGAACCATTTGCGTAAATCGATGCTGAATCCGCAAACACAGATAATCCAATTTACTCGGTAATCAACGAGCTGTGAGATTATCAGCTATAATTGAACAAATCCTGTAACTTTTTAGTTTCGAACAGAAGATAAATTGTGTATTCTCGGAAGGTTTTGTGTTGACCAAAGGAACTCCAGTTCTGAGAAATAAATGGAAATATGTCGATACTCATCTTAACAAGTAACTAATTGCCTCATTAGTACTGTTATTGTATTGATTATATGCGCGTATGTAATTACTGTTTTATTAATTCGTCTACACTGGCAAATTTTATCGTCCTTTAAATTAGGTAGGTTCTTTTCTAAATAAATAACAAAAATAAATAGTTTAAATTGTAATACGTTAAGTAAATACTTGAAAACTAGGTTCAGGTAGTTAAGGTATCTTGATTTGTTCGCGATAAAACTTCTATTTGTAGTGCAAGTCACATTAAATTTAGTACTTTCATAGTTTCATTTTTGTTACCATTATTAATACTAGTTGTTAGGAGGTCTGCAATTGGGTTGCACCTCTGTCAAGTTCTGTTTGTACAAATAAAGACTTAACAAATGGACCTTTTACAGGAGAAGAGAGTTGACGAGGGAAGGAACCCTAGGAAATGTCATAAAATGAAATTCGATAGCATGGGCCTTTTTGCTATTTTAACATACCAATGTGTTTACCTGAGATAGTTAAATCCATCATTTGCCTAGTCAAAAGCATTCGTCGGAACGAAATAGACGAGAAGAGTCCAGAGAGATTCGAGTGGCCAGAGTAAATACGGTAATTTTTCGGGGATTTAAAGGATATGGTAAAAAGTCTCAATTTTGGGTTAACTATAATTTTATTAGCAACATTTCTTCAGAAAACGCGGTCATGCTTCTGTCGACCAGTAAACTTTAGGTAGGACAATGCCTCAACAACGCCACGGTCTGTTGGCCTCCTTCTAACCTTCACAGGTGTAACGGATTTCCGAGAAGGAATGCGGGGGTTTTGACGAGTTAAATTTTGATTCAAATTTCACCGTTCGCAAAAACCCTCCCGAGAGAAACCGCCTTTCTAGACGTTAAATTATTTAATTATTAGGTTAAAGTATTTTGAGATTTTGTAACGGTATTTTGAACTATAATTTTGATCATTGATGGACGTGCCAAATCTGAGTACAAAAGATAAGATATTGCGCAAAAAATATAACATTTTATCTATAATCTGACCTGAAATATCTAGTTTTGTTATTCAATGGGCAAATTCCTTATTACAAACAGTTTAAAAAAACAAGCAACAAATATACGAACTTTTTATGTACACAGTATCTAAAACAATTATTAATTACACCTTGTCGAATTGCGTTTTAAGGTAGAATATATTTTTAGAGAAAACCTCAATTCCTAAACTATTCATATTTGTATAGAAACGGCTTATAGGTGAATAACTGTAATAATTAATAGCACAATTAATATAAACATAAAATGTATCAAGGTTACGAGCTGTTCTGGGAGAAACTTTAAAATATATTTTTTCAACTTAGGACACTTGATTACATTTTTCAACAATTGATATAAAAATACACTACCAGTAATGTGTGATGATTAGTGACCGTCAATCGATAATTATTCAGAAATCGTGAGATGTGGTCTGGTATGATGTAGATTCCAGAAAAACATTTTCGTTATCGTGCCAGCGTTTCGATCTTTATTGAGATCATCTTCAGGGCTCAAAGTGTTTGTCTTCTGTGTAATTGTACCATTCTTGCGTGTCGTGTTGAGAGTGCCTCGTGGGCACTTTGAGCCCTGAAGATGATCTCAATAAAGATCGAAACGTTGTCACTAAAAACAAAATGTTTTTCTGAAACCTACACCACACCGTAACAAAAGATTTCTGAATAACTATCAGCAATAGTGGTTCTGAATTCAAGAGGAGACATTCATCTTCAACATTCATTCATTTTGAACGAAACGCTTAACTCAGCTCTTCAAATGTTATTTCTGGTTGGTCAATTTTGTACGTCAAGTATTGTAAGATTTTTGTTTTGCGTTTTTTCAATTTTCACATACAATGGGGACCACACTGTTCCAACGTGGATCTGGTTAGAGAAATAGATCACATTTTTATATAATTAACATTTTTGAAATCTTTGGTGTGTCTTTTTATATATACTGATAAATTTAGAGCGTTATTTACCATGACTGGAATGTGCTCATTAAAAGATAAAGAGGAGTCGATTAGGACACCTAGATCTCCTACTTATCTCATGAAATCGTATGACTTGGAACTTATCAATATAATATTCGATTTAATAAGATCCCCCTTTTAGGGAAATTATTAAACTTACTTTCTATAATTGTTTCACAATCTTACAGAGCTTAAGATAATCGGCAAAAAATTGCATTTACAGTGTATAAATCAATAATATTTTTGAACAAAAGACCTACGTAATTAGTGATTGCGGATCTGTTCGTCACCATATGTATTGGTGTCTCACAAGAAGTTTTCCACCCGGAAAAAATACCCGAGTTCAGTGGCACGTTAAATTAGTAATGCAGTGGGTCAAACAAGACAAAACTGCATCTGTTCAGAATAGCAACAGGGATGCCATCTGGGCGTCAAATAACATTTGCAGGGGATTAACGTCTTAAGAGCTTGAAGTGTGTCTGATCTCGATACAGACACTGAACTCAGGTTAACAATAATATTTGCCTAGAAAGTATCACTGCTCAAAATGGATTACTGTCATCGTTAAAGACCGGATGTTCGTACAGTATAAAAAGAAAAAATTTGCAATAAAAACCTAAATGTAAATATATTTGTTATATGCAAAAACGTACAAAAACCACAGTGAAGCAAAAAGTGTAATAAAGATAAAAACTCCCAGTTAACACAGTAAAATAAGGATAGCGTCAAAAAACAACCTTTCCTTGAATGGACAATAAAAATATACAATTGCGCGGGATCTGGTCTTTAGCCATTACTGACTCAAAATTATGTGCAAAAAAGTTGGCAATTTCTTTGGGATCTTTGCTACATTGATCTTGGTGACGCCTTAAAAATGGCAAAGAGCTTCTTTTTTATTCCTAACGAAAGGCTGGAATTTATTAGGATTACATAAGTCATCCTCGACCGAATTAATGTAATTGCGGCAGCAAGTTTTTTCCTTCAAACTTTTACAGTTGGATGGTAACTATAGGTAGCATACCGTTTCAAATATTATTTGTCTTGATTTGCCTCGTTCTCCACACAACTCGACAAATCAAATATATTCATATTTGTATTTTTATTAATAATTAGACTTTTATTACAACCAGTTTAAATATTTTCACGATAAAAGATTGACTCACGGGTTGCTCAATTGAATACTCGATTAATCACTAGACGGAAGACTACGTAAATTAAATATGCAATCCCAAACAAAGAAAACAATACACTATTTCCTCTTTTAACGGCAAGGCTAAGTTTACGCTTTATGACATTAAGAGGAGTCGAAACGAGAAAAGAAAAGTCGGTAGATAGAGGGCACAAGTTGTCGAAATTCGATATCTGCGTATGACGTGGGTGTACATTCGTTTTCATCAACCCTCTGAAATTCTGGGGTTGTCTTGACGTCATGGGTTGTTATGGCTTGCGGGGTGGGATCGTTTGCGGGAGAGTGGATGAATGAATGGGCTATAAATAGGGCGAATTTCGCGTCATACGATTGCTTCTTCTTTGTCTATTTTTTGTGAACTATGTGCCGTCTTCAATTCAAGCTGGAACGCTAAAGATACGCGCCTACCCTTGCTGTTCAAAAAAAGCCAACTGAAGGCCTATCCATTTTCTTTTCCCGAAATATATGGTATATGAAAATTTGTAATATTTGTTATTTTTATTGTCAATTAAATACAGATTTATCATTGTGAAAAGAAATGAAATTGTTTTTGAAATATGACACAAAATCATATTTTCGTATAGAGTACGTTTAACTATAATTTCGTTTAACTCGACAATGGTGGGGGTCTTTTCTGTTATACGACCGCATGGCTTAAAATGAATATAAAAATGTTTTTCTAAAAAATTGTATATATTATTCAAAGTAAACAACTAAATGTAAATAACGTCTGGATATATTATTTCAATAAAAAGTTTGAAAGTTTTGAAGACGAGAATACTCATACGTGCTTCTCGTAAAAAAATTTTCTAGTCGGTTTCCCATGAATATTTAAAAAAAATAAATAGCTCCCTTCTACACCAACATTTTCATGTCCGTTAACCGAATAATGCGCAATTTGCAGAATACCTTAAACGTGAAAGAAATCAACAGCCTTTTATACATAGCATATCTTAGGCGTAGTCTGAACTAAAATTCAAACTCAAGTATGAGGCAAACGGCAAAAAAAACTGCTCAAGTTTACCTTCTAGATGTATACATCTGATTACATGCCGTGTCACGAACATAAAATAAAAACAGTAAACAACTAGCTTTAATAGCTTTAGCTGTTTGGTCGTATAACGAGAAAATGTCGTATTAAGCTCAGAGTCAATTTTGGTTTTTATACTGCGACGCGAGTCATCGGTTCCTGGTCTCTCCAATCCTCTTTGGCAGTTATCACTTACTCGATTGACGTGAAACTACGGTGAAATGAAATTGTTCTTTATTCGGGCTTAGAATGACAAAAGTACGGAGATCGCAGAAGAATCGATGTGGATAGAATGCAGTTGATGTTCTTGTCGGCGGATGACGGAAGGATGATTGAAGTATTTGACAAGGTCAGATAATGAAAAACTCAGAAGTAAATGACTTTTTTATTTTTGTTGACGTTTCGGCCTTATTGTAATCCTTTATCAGACAAAACATCCTAGGAACACAATACAAATAACTATTTCTAAACATCGATAAATTCGGATATATCCACTTACTAGGATAGGCGATAGTAAAAATGAAAAGATGTTTGTGCAAATTGCTAATTAAAATTTAGAAATTAATGAATTAAAAAAGTTAAAAGAGATTCTATGTCTATGTTTGAATTTAAGTGTGTAAAAGGAAACGATGAAAGGTTGTATTCGATTATATTTGCAGTTCTATGGCGTCAGGTTGTGGCGGTCTTCGTTATCCAGCTCAGTTGATAACAGAGTCATGTGGGAATCGGATCTGTTTTTAATGACGTGTTGGTAACATTTTCCGATGGTGCCTATATCGGTTTTGTAATTCATTTAGGTAGGATGTCGATTCGTCATAATGGATTCGGTGAGGAGGCACTATTAGATATAGAATATCAATTCGATTACACGTCACATAAAATAAAAGCAGTAGGTAAGCTGTGTGGTCGTATAACAGGAAAGACCTCGCTGTGCATTAAACTCAGAATCAATTTTGGTTTTCCTGGTGGGCTCATGCTTGATGATGCGTCCTATTTAACTACACGTAAATTTTCCACCGCATGTTTGCTCAGGGCTGTGGCGTTTTTAAGTCATTTTTGTTCTGCGAATTTTTTTCTTTCGTGATGTCGGTTTGAGCTGCAGCGATATAGCAGTTCATGTTTTGCGTTCTGAAATTATTTTTACGTTTCAAATGGAACTGCGGTAGAAAAAAAACCTGAAACTTTCAAACCGCGGTCTACGAACACTTTTACGTCTGGTATCTTCTTGAAAATACTATTTTCAGGACATTATCCAAGTATGTCTAACTACAACAATGCAGTTAAAAGAAGTGGGCATATAGTCTACGCCTTGAAAAAGTTAGGATTTCATGTAATTGTTTATTGTATTGAGCGATACAAAATTCGATGGTGACTTGGGATGAACTCGGAATGGGAAACTTTCCGAGGAAAAAATTTAATCTGAATAAACGTAATGGAGGGAAATATACTGGTACGATTGGAGGAGGGTAAAAAGAATCTTTTTCGAAAAGATAACTTGGCTGTAGTTCCTTTATAGTATGGGGTTGGTTTTCTTATAATGGTGTGAGCTCTGTGACATTTATTTCTAGTAGGATAAATGATTATCGATATAAATAATTGTGTATTGAACATCTTGTGCCTAATGCTTAAGTTGCAACAGGTGAAAGGTTGATATTTCAGTAAAACAATACCCCCTGTCCACGTCAAGTTGTAAAAACTTGGTTGAACACCCTAAATGGCCAGAGAGGAACCCAATCGAGAACAGGTGGGTAGATCAGTTCTAGGAGAATAGATCGAAATAGGAAGCATCACTCGGCGCCTAAAGGCCCAAAAAGGGTTCTGGAAGAACAGTACAGAAATTAAAGTCGATTTTTTATTTTATTTTATACTTATCCAAACTTCACGAAGACAATGTGCAGAATACTAGTTTTGCTATGAACAAGTTTTCTCTACTGTAAGGTAAGGGTCCTGGTTCGAATCCAGCAACTCTGACGTACAAATGTTTTTTTAAACACTGGCATTCCAAGGGTTCATAAAACCTATGTATATTAAAGAAGTTTTAAAATCCAGCGTATTTATGTAACAATTTTCTATAATAGTTTATGAACGTTTTTGGACTTTTGATGTATTTCACATGTCTGATTTTCACGCGTTTCACTTCTTTTTAACCACTACTTTTATTGAAATAACGGTTATCGAAGGAAAAGTGCGCATAGAATATTTCAATCTCTGTTTAAAAAATATTAAAACCTGTCAGAGATTCGGTGAATCGGCGAGGTCGAAGCGGACTTCCTGAGCGGAAACTACATAAAATATCATCCATTGTAATAACTGAGATAGTGCAGCTTCCGGGCCTAGATAAAAGTCGTACTGGAGATACAAGCGTCCCACACACACCTTCCTTGCCCCTCACCTTCTTCTGTCAACCAAGGCTTAATCTACGCTCTCGTCCTACTCTTCTTTCTTCCGGCGTGGCGTGAAAATTAATTTTAATCCTCCCCTAAAACTTCACCTTCCGGGAGTCGTTTGAAGTTTAACCGATCGGTAAATTGGGTTGCCGTAATGAGGTTAGCTTCTCATCTAATACTCACATCAGCCTCTTATTTATATCATTGCAAATAAACCTCATCAACTTATCTTAATTCTTAATTAACCTTTTAAATGTTTTATAAATTAATATCACCCTTCTAGAAAAACAATCTAATTATTTCATCGGGATGTGCAACATTTGTCATATGTGTTTTTAACATTGTTTGTTCCTTACTAACATATTTGCTTTTTAGAACAATATCTTAAATCCTTAAATATGTTTAGCGGTTTTAGTCCTATATTCAAAATTACTTATGAATACCATGACGGGTGGAGACTTCGTTAATATGAACTTTTTAGGATGTTGGGATGGGCGGATAGCGAATTCTCAGTTACCGCTGGTCGGATGAACTCTGATGCGCTTTAAGTGTTTTCCCCATTCTTGATGACGCCACTCATACTTGAAATTTAGTTGACCTCTGAATAGATCAACTTAAGATGAAGTGACACTAATCACATTCTTGGGTCACTCTATTCTCGCTGATATGCATATGCAATATTTATGGTCCCCTCGATTATGAATAAGAATTTTTAATTTCGATTGTGGAAGGGTAGGATTCCCCGATTGTACACTGGGAAGCCATAACCCTTAATATTTTTCATTGTCTATTAGACAATCCTCTATTGATTTCTTTCTTCAACTGTATTTGGTCCGTTTTAAATGATTAGAAGTAAATAAAGCGCAGATAATATCTCCTACTTGTGTTTACAATTGGATTATGCAAATAAATTTTTGAATAGCCATTCTCTTCTTTGTTGGTTCTTACGTAAAGCTTATTTATACCGTTCCAGTGGTTTGATGTTTTATTTTATACCATTTTTAAATTTCAAATTTATTTGAGAGATTGTTTTTAAATGATACTGATTAGGCTAGTCATAGAATTGCAAAAAGTAGAAGTAAAATGTATATGGCCAGGGGACATTCCCAGAAAATCTGCCCGGAGGGTCTCTTCCATCGCTACCCAGATACTGGAGGTTACTCAAGAACCCATGGATCAGGTCGCCTCAGTAAATTGATCGTTTTATTGTTTCGAATGTATTCCATTCTAACTATGTTAAAAACAAGCAACAACTTCAGCAAGTTGTAATGTTGATGTCAGTTTACGCACTGTAAAGGGAAGACTTTCAGATTTACGTGCCAGAAGACCTGCCACTGATCCAGAACATCCGACAAAGAACAAAACAGCACGGTTAGTTTTGCAAGAGTCAAGGTTTTGATTGTTTTCTAACGACTGAGAGAGAGTTTGTAGAAGAGCAGGAGAGTACCCTTGCAATATTTTCACTTAACATTTTCTCAATTGGCGATGGTGATATTTTTATTAAAGACAGTGCAAGACCCCAGACAGCTAGCTCCATGTTTGCAGTGGCCAGCACGTAGTTCGACCTTAAATCCTATTGAACGCTTTTGGGAGGAGTTGTCAAAGAGAGTAGAAAGTCGTCCAGTGATGTCAGAGAATTTTAGGAATTAAGAGGCGTTGTTGAAGGTGTACAAAAATATTCCATAACACTACGTTCAAAACCTCAAAATCAATGCAACTCGTAGAATGCAACAGGAGGAAATACAAATGATCATATTTTCTTAATTGTTTCCGTAGCAAGATTGGACTAAAATCTTGTTTTCGGATGAGTCAAGGTTTTGTTTGAGATCTATGCCTAATCAATGCCACGTCGAATCCAACCGGTGATGTAGCGACGTTTTTGGTAAAATTGTCAGTTTGACAAAAGATAAAATTGACTGTTTATTTATTTTTTTAAATTAGCTATATAATATTTTTTAAATATCTAGCAATCAACAAAAAATAAAAATCATATTGTCAGTTTCAATAAAACAAACTTTCGTTTGTAGCCAATTTTTTGCCTCTCAGGGTAGATTAATAAATAGATGATTCTGGCTTTGTAAAAAACCAGATATACTTGCTAGTTATTTTCAGTATGGGTTCTCATCGAGCAATTGAATTAAGTTGTTGGGATGAGCTTTTCCTGAACGTTCCCTTCTTGGTTTTGTTCATAATTCATAAACGTCAAGCGCAAACACCGCTTACCTCTAAGTATTTGTTACCAACTTATCTAAAATTAACTTTCCAATTAACTTTTCATTTCTCCTTTTAAGTAGAATTGTTAAATAAATTATTTCGTTGTTTATTTAAAAATTATCTATTATAAATAGAAGAGAGACTAACGCTAGTTGGTTAGATTTGAAAGAACAACATTATTGTAACACAGAGTACTTTGTTGACTTTTCTTGCCTTTAGTGTTTAGTTAAACCTTTTTAAAGCAACACTAGCGTAGACAGTACTTGTTTATGTAGTTAATTAAATTCATTTTTGCAACCGAGTTACGTTTGCATGAAAATGCGGAATATTATGCAACCACCCAGGCAATACCTGGAACTTTATGAGATTGTTTTAGCCATTGTTTCTGTACTCAGAATGAATTCTGAGACAAATTCCATCAAGGGCCGACCGGCTTGATACAAATGACGACTTCCGCCCAGGCGTATTAAACGGGTTGTGACTCACTGGTCTATGATTATTTAAAACTTTCTGTTATTTAAATGAGGTGAAATGTTTCTAACATCGGGATCGACAGATTGCCTTTGAATGAATACTCGTACGTGTTCATCAACTCACCGACGCACCAAGTACGCTAGAAAGACTTTCACAGCATCATGATTGTCCGGTAATCTTTCGTCGATGTACTACATCAAACGGCCAGTATGAAACGGAAGTTGGTGCGCTCTGTTTCTGAACCTTCTCGAGATAGCTAATAAGTCTTGGTGCACCCCATAACTTTCTACAAGACCCCTGCCTTACACTGTTTATAACAAAAGTATAGAACAAAACTATATGAACCAAGAACGCTTTCTACGTACAGCGAACTTCAAGTATGGTCGTTTTCTTCATAAGCGTGGTCCCCTTTCATCCCTCTTTTTTCACGAATTCCTTCCACTAGTAGGTGGTACTTCCCGCCTAACGAATATGTGTGAATGTTAGTAAAAACCTTTGAAGATAACTGGAATCGATTCAATTTTTCAGACTGTTATCTACAGATTAATCGCCTCTCCAAACCCATCTTCACCAACCGACAATAAGTCATGAGCTACGTTTCTGCAGGCCAGTTCGGGTTACATGCATTTGCCAATCTTTCTCAGTCTCAATTTTAAATTTATGATTTATTACCGTCCATTGAGAAATCTGGACTAACGATTTTGTAGTGGTTCGATTTATCAACACATTTTTTCTTATGCTTTTCAGATATGGTAAAGGTGAAAGAAGACTGCGAACAGTCGAGCGGAGGGCAACCGGGAAACCAGCAGTCCAACAACAATAACAACAGTAGCAATCCAAGATCGCACCACCACGGGACGGACCACGAAGGCAAGATCCCGCGTTCGGGAACATCCAACTTGGCCACTCAACATTTCCATTATCATTGGTCCTACCCGACGGCGGGGCCGATTCCTACTGGCCAGGCTACGTTCCACTTCGGACCCGGGTTCGAACCGCAGACCGCCCCGAATCAGCACGTCGTCTACTTCCACGTCAACCCAGGCGTCACCGTTAGCTTCCAGATGGGCGACAACGTCCAGACAATTAAAGGTAGGCAAATTCAAGGTGCACAATACCGGAATAGTAAACGTAATCTGTCTAAGATGTTCAGTCAGTTACACGTTAATTAGGCCTATTGCGTAATTTATCACATAATACATATAATAATATATTTGCGCAAAACAACTATTCAGTGACTAGGTAATTAAGTTTTATTTTTTATAAAAGCAATATTTTGTAACTAGGTACAAAAATCTACAGTGAAGGTATTAATTTTCTTATGGGATTAACAGAATGATTGATATCTACGAAGCCAACTTGAAGATAAGTTCATTAGTTTTCGTGGTCCGCTTGACCAATTATATCTTTCAATTAATTAAGATTTTTAGTTGAGTTAAAGAAGTCAGTGTCACGAGCGGGATTCGAACCCACGATCTTCGGCTAGATACGCCACTTGAACCTCGGACTGACGACGGAAGATCCATTCGGACACCAACCTCCCATCTCAACCCAACCTTTTGAATTTGAATTTTTCCTCCTTTTTGCCATTCTTCAAATCTCGTGTAATCTATTTGCTTCTCGGTGACAAATCAAATGGCCACGAATAGTATTAGTATTAAAGTATACTTCATTTAAATTTATTTAATTCACTAATTTTCGCAGTCCACTTGACCAATTAATATCTTTCAATTAATTAAGGCTTTTAGCTGAGATAAAAGATCAAATGGTAGAACAGCGGCGTATCTAGCCATCTAGCGTTCGAATCCTGCTTGTGAACTGACTTTTTTAACTGAACTAAAAACCATAATTACTTGAAGATAAGTTTCAAAAAATAATTACATACCTTTTCTTTAAGAAAAAAATAGCCAAATATACAGGAAAACGGCTAGAGACTCTTGATTGTTAATAGAGATTTACTGGGTGAATCCCACCTCTCGTTTAAGAAATACAATTAAATCTCTATTTATTGTGCCGTCAGATTTCTGCCGAGAATTACATCATAAACAATGCTATTCAGTAATCTTCTAATAACTATTTCTTGTCATTTCGTACTTCTTTGGGCCAAAGTTTGGAAAGTTAAGTCTACTAAAATTCATCTACATATATCATTAAGTGAACTTTATTTTCCACGTCTGGTAATCGATAATAAGTCGGATAATAGTTTAATAGAGTTGTATATTTGTCTCTAAATGACTCTTCGGTTATATGAGTTCCTAGGAACAGAGTGCAACCAATTAAAGCCGTAGGGCTCTTATTCTTGTACAGCATAATTCAATTAACTTTCATTTTGTTCTGAATCCATTTCCCTTTTACCCTTTAGCCTGTAAGTTTTCCCCATTAATTATATTCATTCATTATTCGTTTCTTTTTGTAAAATGTGACATGTTTTTTTTTTTCATTTTAAGAGACATTTTGTTTATTATTGAATATATTTAAAAACAAACGAGAATGGGATTTTTATATCAATAAAAATATGAATTTTCCATTTAAATGGATTAAATTGCCAATGTTTGCTTTTTCATTTTACATTATAACTATAGTAATTGCTTTTTACTTCGAATTAATTAATATTTTTATGTAAGGTTTTGGTTGAAATGAAAAAGCTAGTGTCACGAGCGGGATTCGAACCCAAGATGTTCGGCTCAATACGCCGCTGCTCTAACCACTTGAGCTATAGCGACTTCGATCCACACACTAACTCCCCATCTTAACCTACAACCGTTCGAATTTTTCCTCCTTAGGTAATGTGGTTAGAACAGCAGCATATTTAGCAGTCTTTGGTTCGAATCCCGCTCGTGACACTATCTTTTCATTTCAACCAAAACCTTACATAAAATGATTAATTAATTGAAAGAAGTTATTTGGTCAATCAGATCACTAAATGCTTTGTGTCATTATTTTAAAACAGAAATTTGCGTTTAAGTAGTAAAATTACGGCTCTTCATTAATGTCTTTTCGCTTTAAAATATTTATATCAAAAATGTATTCTTCCTAAATTATTAATATATGATTATGTGTAGGAATAAGCGGTTCGGGCAAAAAATATTCAAACACATCGTTAAATTATCAACATAAAAGTGTTCCATGCCTTAACAGAAATAAAGGCACAAAATTTATTAAGGTACATTTTGATTTATTTAGGCTATTTAAAAAGATCGAAGAAAAAAAAGCTAAAAGTCTCCGTTGGAAACGATTTTTGAAATCGGAATTCAATTGATCTTCTTCAGTGTACGCCGAAACTTAGTTATGGTCTGGGAAGAAGAAAGAAATATTTGAAGAAATAAAACGTGTTATATATTGAAACAATAAAATATCCAGATATTTTAAGAGGCGTACCGAATGAAAAGAATTAGGGGAAAGTCGCAATAATCAACAAATAATTTTAAATTGTAGGCTCAAAACTTACTTGGAACATGTTAAAGTATGCAACTGTTCCGCATTAGCTAGGAAAAACTATGGTACCTGGGAAAACCGTTGTTGCACCTCAGGAATCATACCACTGAGAAGCATTATTTACTTCATAAAAGAAACGAATATCTTCCAGGAAAGTTTAAGAGCTAAAGTCACAAATCCTTACTACTCCATATGGATAGGAAATAGAAACGTTGTGATTCCCTATTGCAGACTCAATTAGCATATGTAAACCATTGGTCTCGGAGAATATGGGTGCGTTGCCTCTTCAAACAGAAAAATTCTTACCGAATTGATACTAATTGGCATACGGACAGAACGGGGTAAAATAGTTGAAAGGCATTAACACCCCATGAATTGTAAAGTATAACCGGGTGTATTTTTCGGTCGAATCCGTTTTGAATGTAAAATGCAAACAACAAATTTTAGTGTAAAGCCGTCGAAGGGGTAGAAGGACGTATTGGATTGGCCCGTGTAAATTCGAATTTTTTCTTAGGATTTCCAGTTTCAAGGTGCAGGAGATTCGACGCCCCTGAACAGGGTTTTGAGAGGGAATCCGGAAACGTTGGCGCCTGATTGATTTCCATTTGAATATTCGTGCCACCGGACTCAAGTCCTTAACATTTTCAAACTTTCGAAAGGGTTATCTCTAAATGAATAAATGTGAATTCCTGATTTTCGAAATGCCTGTAAATCGGCTCTTCATTCTGCTAAGTTGTTTTACAAAGGTACGAATAGTTATTGTTTTCGGGGATTTTATTAAACTTTTTTAAAATTGTAATCTTGTCGGTGGCCGGTTGAAATTATTTTAACTATATTCACTCGATTTCCATACAATTTGTTTTGGGGTCCGCACAAGGTAATATTAAACCAGATAAAGATCATTATTGGAGGCATTTAAGAACATAAATTATGTGATTACGAATTTCTTCGTATAATGGCATAAAACAAAATCTTTTAAATTTAGTCGACACGTTATAGACCAATATTTGGTACGGTTTGAATGTTCGCTTCATAGTCGTACAGCTAGTGCACGAGTGTTGTATTGTGTTGCAAAAGTTCGATTGACCCCGAACAAATTGAGAATTCTGAATTACCCACATTCATGGCACACAGCTATTATTAAATCTGATAATATTACAATAATTCATCATGTGATGGGCATATTTATTGAACTTACCCCTTTTTACTGACAATAGATATTTGGGGTTCAATGCCCATTTCAAGGTTTGTTGAAGGAACATATTGCAGCGTTTTATTGTACTAAGTAGTACAGTAATATGCAACACGCCTTGAAAAGTGATACTTGTATTGAACTCAAAATCGTATTTGCAATAAAAAGAAGAGAGAGAGAGAAAGAGAGAAGAAAGAAGAATGAGAGAGAGCGAGTAATTTGCGGAGGTTCAATCATCTGTCAGGATTGGTTTGTTTTTCCTCCGATCTTGAAGTCCTCGAAGGAGATATCTAAGCCGAAGGTTGACACTTCCCATCCACTGTCACACCATAAAAATCCAAGAAGGTCTAGCCCACTTGTCTCCATTTTTGCTTGTAACTCATTACTGGTCACTAAAGCTGGAACACACTCGATGCAATGCTATGCGATACTACTCGACGCCTTGTCTATCTCATTTTGGTAGAGTGTGGACATCTATGCGACGCAATGCACCCTCACTCACAATAATCACTATCACAATCGCAACACCCTGTTTGTTCTTAATGATTTTTTTTTGAGCAAAACCTTGAAATAAATTGATTGTTAAACTTGATTGTTTTAACTAAAGTTGTTCCGGCATTTCTATAAATTTTCTTCCAAACCATCATTATTACATATTTTTTTAATAAAAACTCATGAATTTTTGATCCAGTGTAATTTGGTTTACATTAAAATAAGAATGTTCTAACGACAAAATTACATATACATAGTTTGAAATAAAATACAAAAATATGTGTGTTCTGTTCTGACGCTACTCGTCGAAAATGGTCTAATTTTATGTGCAAAACCATGAAGTAGATTGTTAGTTCAATTTTATGAGCAAAACCGTGTAATAAATTGTTAGTTCAATTTTATGAGCAAAACCGTGTAATAAATTGTTAGTTAAATTCATTATATCAAAAAATGTATTCCGGTGTTTTGATCAATTTTCTATCAAAGTTTTAAATTTAATTTTTGTAATAAAAACTGATGAATTTTCAATCTTGGTTAATTTGGTTCATATTAAAATAAGTATGTTGTAATGAATATATAGACAATAATACATCGTTCGAAGTAGTTCGAATAAAAATATGAGTGTCCGGTTCTTTTGTTTTCGACTGAACTCGATGCTCCCTGAGGAAAACTGGACAGTGGGGCTCGCGTAGGGTAGCGTTGCATGTCATCAGGCAGACGTAGACGGGAGTAATACAATCTTTTGGATGAAGTGGATTTGGGATGCGCGTCGGGTAGGGTCGCATAGCGTTGCATCGGGTGTGTTCCCCGCATAACTCTAAACTCTGAACTGTAATTCGTAACCAACTGACCAGCATCAACTCAACAGCACTCAACTAGTGACTTCTAAGTACTCATGACAACTACTGACTCACACTGTCAACCACAATTAGTAGAACCTAGTAGTATTTTGGTAGAGCCCGATTTTTTTTACAAACCTTACTAGACCTGCTCTACGTGAGGCTTTCTTTTGGCTCACCATTTGCATTTCTTGAGCTTTCCTTTGGAAGAGGTCACGAAATCCATGGAAGTCATGAATTTTATGGTTTCGACTTGTACATATCCTAATTATAATCGTTCAGTACAGTCAATGCAGTATTATTTATACAATTAATGATTAATTAGTAAGAAAACGTATTAGTTATATTCACTTTTATGATTAACAAATCTTTTAAACAGCCTGAAAAGTTTTTCTTCTTAACAAATAGACTTCTCGCGACATTCGTATGATGGCGTTTTTATTTTTATTTTGATCATCCATTCAGGTCCGGATCAATGGGCCCATTTGTGGCGAATCCGTTTAACAAGCGTTTGCTCAAGGCATCAAACAGTTACACAACGATTCCCAAGCCCGGAACCATGTTGAGTACTACTTAACCTTAATATTCAAAGCGGCCAGGAAGTACGTAAACCCGTCTACACGACGCGAGTCGATTTGTGATGTCAGCCGAAATGATTAACTGTATACTATTTCGTCAGCGAGTTCCATTTGCTACCTTTTGTATAAGTAAGTGTAGACCCTTCTACAGCCTACAGCCGTCAAGCGGACAAATATTCACATTTGTATTGGCTATATAGAAAATTGTTTTGGATGAACAAAAACTTCCACAAACATGTTGTGATACATGTAGTACTCTTGCAAATACGGTTGGTTACCAGACAGATACCCTAGCTTTTCATCCTGAGATTTTGTTGCTTGTGGTAGTCAGCTCAAAAGTACCATCACGCTATTTTATATTTCTGTTCATAATTTATAACGATTATCATTGGAACATTTCTTTGTAGGCTTGCGGGTGACCTTTAATGTCGTCGTTACCGATCCTCCTACTTATAGCAGATGTGTAAATCGCTTTAGGCATTTTGCCATCTAAAGTTTGAAAGGTGCAGATTTTTAAATTACTTTAGATCAAAAATAAAATATAAAGGCAGAAAGTAATTAAAATTATTCGCCTTAATCATGGTTCAGTTTTTAGTACGAAACGAAAGACAAAATAATCATAACATTTTATTCGGTTTCTTTTTGGCCAAATAAATTCTTTTCAATTAAGGTTTTGGTTGAAATAAAAAAGTCAGTGTCACAAGCACACACGATTCGAAGCCACGACCTCCGTTAGTTATTTGAAGAAGTCTTTCTCTTTTGAAATCCGTACGGTTCCAATAGAAAATTATTTTAACTCACCATTCGGCCTTTATTAGGTTAAGACGTATTTTAATTAGATCTATCAGTCTAAACGTAGTTAAATCATTGAAAGCTGTCCAACAATCGCTCCTCGATGTAGTTAGAATTAGAATTGGTTGAGCAATTTTAAACAAATCGGGTGAAAAGAGTGTTTAATGCTCAGCAGTCGTGTGAGGACGACAAATAGATGACGTCAACAATAATTTTGTTTTTCACCTATTTCTTCCGGAAAAACGTAGATTGGATCACACAACCGGAGATCTGACAACCTACTTGTGAGTTACGGGTTAAAAAGGGGAAAACTGGAAGTAACATCATGTCGAACAATATAATAATTACAATGTCAAATCCAACAAACTATGCAACTATAACAGTACAAGCAAATTAGTACATGAAGATCATAACCATATTTTAATGTAAGCATATTTATTCACATTGTATGGAAAGACTCTTTCAACTAAAAAATGCTTAACTTCTATTCCAAGATAGTGAGAAAATATCTTCAAAAGTAAGAGTCAGAATTTATTATAAACCATATTTTCCTTTTCATTAGCAGAATTCAGTAGCATTTATTTCAGAGCAAAATTAGTCTATCTGTAAAGTAATGATCCTAATCATACATGCCTGAAAATAAAATGTCTGCTAATTAGTAAATCAGTTAGACCGCTGTTTTGTAGAATTCTTTTTATGGGCGTTGTACTGTTAGCGTTGTGACATTGTCATGCATTCTTGGCCCACATACCTGGTCCAACTAACAAGTGTGTCACTTGCCCCACAACGCGCATCAGACCCACAACATCAACCCCTCTCAAATACAAAAAGTATATAATATAAAACGCTTTTGTGGTAGAAAGTTCTATATGACGATGGAAATAAAAAAGTCAATTACGCTTACGACACGTCAATTAAAAAGATATTAAACAGAAAATCGTACGAAAGGAAGTTTAGATTTCGATTATTCAAGTTGACTTATTTATCCAATAGTCCCAGCGATCTTTCACCACAGTAATAAAAACCATTGCTTAACAAATTCTCTAGTCAGCATAATAATTTAACTATATTATTGAAATAACACTCTGCTTTAACGAGGGAAAATAAAAATAATTCAATGCCGTTTGGAAGGAATGTTCTCCAAGGTCTCACACAATCACTAATAGGATTTATATCATTCCATTAAGGAGAAGAGGGTTTGTTGAGATCCCTCTCTCGGGTTGTGCATCATGGCCAAAACGTTCAAAATACGCATAGCTCTGTATCAATAGCACTTGTAATTCCTTCTCGGCACTTCCCGACGGGATTTCGTATCGATGAAGGTTGGCCAACGTTGATGATGCTTAGAAATTTGATCGTCTGTCGATTCTGCCCAAGGCCCGAGGTCGGGTAATGGTGAAAGGTGGTAATATCGACGAAATACACGATATATAATTATATAAACTTTACTGAACAAGAAAAACTGGCATGTCTTTTTGTACCCTCTCAATATAATCATTTGCATAATGTATCATTTATACATTCTATAATTTGCATAAAATGAATTTGATTTGTCGTACTATAGGCAATGGTGTCACGTATTTTTTAATCATGCTTTTGCTCCTTGATGTCTTCGTGGATCATTTCACCGGTTACTGCGATCATTTGACATGAAATCATCAAAACAAGCACCATTACGGTTGTTGTACGTTATACTTTAATTAATTAATATTTATTAAAGGTATTGATTGAGATAAAAAAGTCAGTGTCACGAGAGGGATTCGAACCCACGACCTTCGGCTAAATACGCCGCTGCTTGAGCTATCCTGCTTTAGCCGAAGGTCGTCGGTTCGAATCCCGCTCGTGACACTGACTTTTTTATCTCAACTAATACCTTTCATAAATGTTAATTAATTTAAAAATGTTAATTGGTAAATCGGACGAGGAAACTGTAATGGTTATAGTTTAACTTCAAAACTGCTTACTCATATTCTGTCTGTCTGTCTGTGTGTGTGTGTGTGTGTGTGTGTGTGCGCGTGCGTGCGTGCGTGCGTGCGTGCGTGCGTGCGTGCGTGCGTGCG
>CM077099.1:24693252-24789713 GCA_039619505.1 Cimex hemipterus
CTCTCTCTCTCTCTCTCTCTCTCTCTCTCCCTCTCTCTCTACTATTTTACTCTCTTTCCTCCCACATTCGCTCTCTCTTTCTTTTCTATCTCCCCACATTCGCTCTCTCTCTCCCTCTCTCTCTTATTTTACTCTCTTTCCTCCCTCATTCGCTCTCTTTTCCTCTCTCTCTATTCTTTCAATCTCTATACTCCCCTTTCGTTCACTCTCTTTCTCTCTCTCTCCACTCACCTCTCCTCTCTTATCTCTTATAATATTTATACTTAAAATTCGTTTATCTGAAAAGTGTATTATTTAATCTTGTTTTTTTATTACCTTTAAGAATTTTTAGAATTGAAAAAATTGCCCACTTCGAGTAATTTAAACCCGCTGAGAGATCAATTTTGTTTCTTTATTACACCGAAGAGATTTAATTTTCAATTTCCACATTTTCCCTTCCGTTTGATTCAAGTTTTAGTATCACCGTTAAGTTTGTATCAATGGTAAAAGCGTAGATAATGTACATTTAAAACCATGCTTTTTTCCGAATCTGTATGCAAAATTTTCTTTAAAATATACATATTCAATCGTTTCAAATGGTAGCAGTTTAGATAAATGTTAATACGAAGTGCAAAGTGATTGATAAAGATCAACTTTCAGAGCAATCACTCCGCGGAAAACAGACACAAACGGTTATTTTTTGAGATGTACTTAAATGCTAAAGAAACGTCATATATACAGCAACGCATTTGATTTGCGGACCAGTGTTATTGGTGATACGGACATTTGCTAGAAAGAAACACCCAATGTTGGTTCATTATATGTGCAATTTTAGGTTTCCCGTTAACCGCTTGTTTTTCATTTGGCTGCCTGTTTTGTCAGAATTCTGTAGAAAGCACAGATGTATAATCAACCAATGTGACTCATGGAAATTCTTGTACAAACCCATACGAGAATAGAACAACAACCGGTTTCTTTCTTCGTCCACATCCGCAAAGAGCGATCGGGGATGAATTTTTGGTGAACAGGTTTTCTCAGGCAGTCTCGCTACTCTGGTTCTTATATTCTACTTGGGATGAAAATGTATTGATAAATGAATTAGCTTAAATTATTTTTTAAGATAGTGAAGATTTTATTATAAAGAAGCTTCAGTTGAGCTCTCGACTTGCGTCGCATTTCATTGTATAAAAAATGATTAAATCTTAAAGACTGAAATGTAAAACCCCGTCCGATATCACTGCCTCCGTTTCGTTTTAGTCGCAATTAATTTTGTTGATGTTGTTGTGAACGTTTTTTCTGTTGTTGATCTCAGTGCAAAGCAAAGAGACGGGTGTCAGGAAAATGCAACCTTCACTTGATGCGGACTTGACTAAATCCAGACCTTACATTACTCACTTCGATGAAAAATAATTATGGAGGAAAGGAAATTTATTCATTGGTTATTTATCAAACTTTTTTCCATTCTCAGACAGTTTGAATTACGATCTAGAGCAATAATGGGTCAAAGTGAGCTAGATTGCGTCTGGTGAAGGTGTCGTACAATTTGACGTTCCGGTTTACCTACATACCGATTGTATTTTATTTCAGTTCACTTCCTAAAACAATACAGTCATAATACAATATTTCGAAAATAAAATTCTACGAAGTATGGAAGATTCTCCTTAGTATGTTCACAGTAGCGACATACATAGAGATCCATCCACCTCCTCACTGAGGTCGTACGTATGATTTTAAACACTACCTGCTTCTTCAAAGCTACACGAACACCGAGGCCAGCCTGTTAAATGGTCAGCATATCGTAAGATGACAATCGTAGTGCCAGTGTTTATTTCAAAAGTAGCCATTACAAAATTAATTAATGATCTCGTTTGACCAAATGCAATTAATAAATATATTAATAAAAAAATTATAATATGTAAGGTATGAAAACTGAAGTGGAACGAATTGTTGTCCTTGCAAGGAATATGTATTTTCTTAATTGCACATGCTTACATAAAAAAATGATTCTGATCAAAATTTCCTAGAATCTTAGGAATCACAATGTTCATGTTAATTTTCAAAATTATTCAAGAACTAATAATTATTCAGGTGTTATTAGATGACGCATTCTCACCATCATAGGTAGAAAAACAATTGTCGATAATCAAGAATAATTATTGTTATCAAAACCATTTTATTTTTGTGCAGTTGCTCATACGTTTTTAAGTTAATTGCACAGTACTGAGAAAATTATGGTCACATTTTTTAAAATAGTTTTATCCGTATTGCATTTCTAGGTGCACTGTTCTTAGACGTTTTAGTTCCCGAAACTTGCGTCCCGTTATTTCCTTCAGACCGGATAACACGTTATCTGAGGTACGATTTTATGAAATTGTCTCCGTACTTAAATGATTATCGTCTGTAAACATTCCATGCCATCGGATTTTAAGTTCCGTTATCCCCCTCCGTTCTTCTCTAGAAAGAGTGCTTTTGGAGACCAGTGCTCAGTTGTTGCCTGATCGTTCTGTACATTCCAGCCGGACCTCAAAACGTCATCCCAGCCAGACTGTCACCTCTGCATAAATCGATCAAAATCAGAATTCGTATTTTTTTTTTTTTTGGGGGGGGGGGACAAGCTATAAAAGCCCCAATGTCATTAAATATGAAAAACGTTCCTACTGTTTTATTGATGCTATCTGAAACTACATTTCTATTTTATTCATATCAGGTCATTCTCAATTATTTATTTCGAATATACAAGTTAGCCAATAAATTTCTTTTCCAATCTACAAATCGATCCTCTCCTATCATCTACCAAACAGAATATTTTGATCGTAAGGTTTACATTACATTAAAATAAAGACAATATTTCGAAGCAATCGATAATACACGAATATGTCTTGCTGGAAGGACAAAATTGGTTAAAACAACGTCTAGGATATGTACCTGCTCACATCTTCCTATCAAATTTCTTTTCTGCGTAAATATGGGAATTAAAATTAAAACATTTTCAACGAATAAATTACACCGATCTAAATTGATATTCAAAATATGCTCACGACAAGGAGTAGCGAAATTGATCGGTTCACCGAAATCGGTTACGTGCTTCCTGGAAATTACAGTCTTGCGTCATAAAATGGGTTTGTGCCTACTTACAGTTAGTTAACCAACAGGAAGATTCCAGCGGAATTCAGATTTTTTACACTTCTAGATCAGCCAACAATCGTATCGGTCAAAATGAATGGCTGAAAACTTTTCGGCTCATCCATGAGACTATAGCCCAGAGTTACCTGGATTACGCATTAGTTAGAACCAAATAAAATGGAAGGTTGTGATGAAATATATTATTCTGATATATTCTGAGAAAAATAAATATTGATTAGGCATGAGTAATATCTTTGGTGAGGTGTCCAATTGGCTGCCTTTTTGATCCATTTACCATCTAGAGAACGAATCACATGACCTGCCCAATTCCACTACATTAGTCTACTTTTCGCAATTACGCCTTTTGTATTTGTTTTCTTTCTAATATTATCGTTACTCCTTTTTATATTTAACACGCTTCGCTCCATTGTTCTTTGACTGACATACATCATATCCGTAGCATGTTTTGTTAGAGGCCAGGTTTGAGCACAATACGTTTTTAATATGTATTACAGGCTCCAATACTTTTTCCTCGATATCTCCTTCTTTGGGTTTCTTTTGTCATTTTTTCTTTGAAGCTCATTAATTGTCCTAAGTATACCGTTTCTTCTGCATAATTCAATTCTCTATTCGATAGCTTTATGCATTCTCTTTTCCCGTTCATCAGTAGTACTGCCTGCCTTGCTCTCGCTTATTTTTAGTGCAGCTTTATTCCTTTGTTTATTTAGCCTCGTTTAGCATATTTTCCAGTTTGGCAGCTGTCTTACCGAATATTACTATATCTCTAGTGTGTTAGTCTTTTTTCATCTATAAATATTCATATTTTTACCCTGTTATCCCATTTTAACGAACGAAAAATTTATTCGACGACACAATTAAATAGGGTTGGTGAGAGTGGGTCTCTCTGTCTGACTTTTCGGAAGTATTCTCCAATAATATGCATTTAATCTTGCTTTCGTGTTTTGATGCAATTCGGCTATTGCAATAGAATACTTTTTGTGGACCTCTTGGTTTTTTAATGCAGATAAAAGAAATTCATGTGAAACTGTGTCGAAGGCCTTTTTATTATCAACCAACGCCATGTATATCATATTTTGATTTTTTACATACCTCTCTATCATCTGGCAACTACTTAAATGTAGTCAATCCAGCTTGTTCCTGGGGTTGCTGAGCTTCCAGGATTTCTTTCATTCGGTCCAGTAGTAGTTTTGAGAAACCTCTACTTGGGGTAGGAGATAGACTAATGGGTCTGTAGTTCTTAGCCCCATTGGGGGGTCACCTTTTTTTTTAGTTAAAAGTACAATGTCTAGCAATTTCCAGGATATTGGTATTTTTTCAGTTTCAATTATGAGGTTATATGGGTTTGCCCATATGTTTATCAAAGTGCTTTCAGAGGTTTTTACCACTTCGTTCGAGATGGTGCTATTACCTGATGTTTTCTCATGGTTTAAAGTATTTATTGCCCTCATAATTCAGTTGTTGTGAACTCTAGAATGAGGCTTGGGAATTCATCGGTAATCTGAATTTCTTCTTCTTTTTCAAACGTAATAATATATTTGGGACAAATCTTCATATTATTCAGAAACGACCGTTATTAGTTTTTTCCTTGTTTGTTAGGCTAGCGTTACCTGGTTAGTTAGAATCCAATAAAATTGAAGGTTGTGTTGAAATATATTATTTTGATTTATTATGTGAAAAAGTGGGTGTAAGTACAATGTCTAGCAATTTCCAGGATATTGGTATTTTTTAAATATTGGTTGGGCAAGAGTATATCTTTGATTTTTCAATTATAGGTTTAATTACCAAATCTTTTTATGATTTATCTAAATTATTTTTGTTTTCGTATACGATTGTTTAATCCCTAAATTTAATTTTATTTCTCTTCCATGTCTGTTTTCAACTTCTGTAGTTGTGGTGAATAATTTAATTTAATAGGTAATCAGATCTTGGTATGAAGAGCATTTAAGGCCTTGATTATTTTATGAATTAAGAAAAGGGAACTATGCAACTGAAAATATGTGTGCAGTGTTTGGTACTAATGCTATAAGTGTTCGTAAGTCCAACTGTGGGTTGCTCGATATAGAGAAAGAAATTTTGTTCTTGAAAATGATGAGTACTGTAGATGTCCTTCGGAGGTTGAGGACGATACATTGAGGCATAGGATAGAAGAAAATCTCTTTTTGACGACCCGAGCTCTAGAAAAGATGTTAAATATGCCCCATTCAACCATTGTAAACCACATCCATAGACTTGTGTTTGTTCAAAAGTACGCAATATGAATCCCACTCGGATTCAGCGATAGGAATTTTGCATTTAAATTTCCTCTTTATTCCTCTGTCATCACTCTTACGACCCATTTCTTTATACATTGGTAACAAGTGTCAAATACAAAAACAGAGTGTGAAAAAACTATGCTTTCCATTTAGTGGGAAAGGTCCGTCTCCTTGCATTTTGAGTTCTTACACAAGGACAAACGGTTAACAGTGAAATGTACTGTGAACGGCTAACCCGTTTGGACTTTCAAATAAAGCCAGACTTGCCTAGAAACAGAAAATGTGCAGTCTTTCACCACGACAACGCCCGCTCCCACGTTGCTTTGAGGACTAAACAATTTAACAAATTTGAACTGAAAACGTTGATCACACCCGCCATACTATCCGTAAATTTCTCCTTGTGACTACATCAGTCATTACAAAATTTTTAAATGTCAAAAACTTCAAAAGTTTTGAAAGTGTTCAAAAAGCTGTACAAACGTAACAAATGACAAATAGACATGATGGAAGATGGCAAAAAATAATTGTCAACAGTGTTCAACATGCAAAGCTTAAACAAATAAATTTTCTTGCCCAACACATTATTATTTACCCTAGATAGCATCTATAGAAAGTGAAAATCCTACCGATAAGGTTGAAGACTGTTATTCCCCTTATACTGATTTTGCACTATTATGTTGTGTAATAACTTTTATCACGGTAGATTAACTTTCTCTTAATCACCAGCCGCGCAATGTTCTGAGTATTCACGATGACTCATTTTTTTTTACATTTATTATAAACATCCCATCCATTCTCACGGAAAGGCCTTGTGACGAGCGCACCGATGCGCGACTTTTGAAGAAGAAGAAAACTCATTTCGCCATTGTGTTCCCCTCGGCGATGGTGTAAAACACTTAATCTTTCTGGCTCTGTTGAATCCGTCGATAAGCTAATCTCCATACGAAACAAATGCCAAGAAGTGATAAGGGCAAACAAACGTCTGGAGAAACGGGCGGATAGTGTGATTCTCTTTAGTGATCTAAATATATTGAGTTATGTAAATATCAAGAAGGTGGTTAGGGTTGGGAAATCACTGCACGATCCGAAAGACCGATTTCAGATGGTGTCTGGAAGAGAAAATTCCTACAAACACACTTCGAGCTTTTCTCTCGTGTCTTGCGCAATGGTATAACCGAGTTTTGGAAAAGGGCCAATTTTTACCCGAAACTGAATTCCGACTTGCTGGAACGAGGTACAAATCTGGCCGAGAGGACCAGTACAAATATTTTAAAAATTTTCAATTACAACATTTGAGCATGATTTCGTATGTATCGTATTTATGCAGTATAATTCGATTTCGTTGATTATACAGCGTAGAATGTTAAATCATAAGTGGTAGATTTTTATTTATTTATTTTTTTTTTATTTTGCCTTTCAATATCAGAGAAATATCGTATTCGATTGTCCAGAAAATAATGCAAGAGTTGAGGTTTTCTTTTAATTACCTCTCTATAGAATAGGATTATTCATTTGGACGAATGTCAACAATTTTTAGCCCTCTTCCAAACAAAACCGTTTGTTTACCTCAGTAGCATTTCGTTTTAATTGCTTGCTTATGCGTGATTTTCAAGTAATTTCGTTTTGCGGGCTTAACCTCAATCGGAACGGTCGGTACCCCATCAGCCAGAAACATAAATGAACTCTGAGGCAATGGCAGTGCGAGTGAAAGCACTGTGCACTGTTAGTTAAAAAATTCCATGAGGGAGACATCGGCCTTCACGACAAAGAAGATCGGGAAAGGATTTCTTTCCTACATGATAATGATTTTCTGCGAGGTTTGGCCGAACAAAATTCAGGCACAACTCTCCGGCAACTTGCAGAGAATCTTTCAGTTAGCTTATCGACCAAGACTGACCAACTTAGGACAATTGGAAAGGTGGAAAAGGCCCAACTTTCGAGGGTTCCTCATGCATTAAACGACTTAAAAAAATCATCGTTATGAAGTTTGCGCAACACTTCTTTCCCAAAAGAGAAACTAACCTTTTTTGGATAGAGTTATTACTTGTGATGAAAATTGGATTCACTACGATAACAGTAGGCGTTCTGGGCTGTCTCTCGACAAAGGACAAACAGAAGCACATTTTCTACAGCCCCCACCTCGTCAAAAAAGGTGATGACAACACTTTGGTAGGCTTCATTTGGGCTGATTGACTACACTTCTTGAATTCTTGCGAAACAATCAATGTCGAAATGCATTGCTCTCAGATTGAAGTCATGCACCAGATATTGGCATTATTGAAGCCATGTTTTACCGAACGGAAAACACCGATTTTGCTACACGTCCCCATGTCTCAAATGTGACTACACGAATACTGGATCTTCACCTTCCATATTCTTCAGTCCTTTCGCCTACCTACTACAATTTTTTCAGACACATGGACAACGATATAATAAAGACACAAAATTCTTTTCAGAGGGTAGAGAGAAGTTTCCCGTTGGAGAAGTGTATTGAGAGTGATAGAAGTTATTTTAATTACTAAAAAATCATTTATTTGGCCCAATAATACGAATAGAACTCACTCTGAAAACATATTCTAAAGTCTAAAGACATTTTCCCCTTTGAAACAGTATTTATTTATTATTTTATATTGCAAGTAAAATTGTTGATAGGTACGAATATTAATTAAACCAAACCAAAATCTGGCAGTATAAGATAAAACAAAATTTGGCAGTAGGGTTCAAAGAATCACCCAGTGGTGAAACGTTTTACTTGCAGGCTCTGCGTGCTACGTCTCGCAGATCAACAGGTCGCGAAGCCACTGCTGTTTTATCTCCTTTGTGCATAGTTTGGGATATTAGGTTTAAAATTAAATGGTTGTAAGGAAAGAATTATTGCAATGAAAAGAATTTTTCGTTGTGGATTATGTATTTGATTCGTAGAAGGGAGCACAAGTTACAATTCAGCATCCAACTCATGCAGTCCCTAGATCCAAACTCATTCGCACTCTCACTTATTAAATAAACTCTTTCCTATTTACTATCATATTTTCACGTTTATATATAAAACAAACATAACTGAGAATTCAAGGGGTACTATATAGTCCGCTATCGACCACACTATACATTTTCGCTAATATATACATTCACTAGAAACACACACTAGGGCACAAAACTATCAGTATATACAATAAAACTACCCTGGTTTCCGTCATTCTCGCTGTCTTGCTCAAGTACAGTTGTTTCATCGGGTGGCATACCTGTGCGCTCTGTTTATGGAACCAGGGGCATCCCTTCAATGTAGTGGGAAACAGTTAAAGGCTAGAACCGTTAAGTTTAATTGATACGATTGCTGTAGTATAGAATGGTCAGTTGGTGTGTCGAATAAAGGAAACATATTTTGAGTAGTGTAAATGTTTATGATGCAACGAACGTGACTGTTCGTTCGATCTTTTTTCTTCAAATCTACGATGCTCGTTTGCACCAAAGTTTATAAATTCGTGTCTGATTGATTTTTCCTTTATTGACAAGTTGATACTTGTATTAAAATGAAGTGTATTGAACTACAGTCAAAAAGTCGAAAGTTACAGGTTGGACAAGTTTACGTCGTTATTATTGTTGTGGCGTCATTAATGACGCAGGGATGTTATGAGATTTTATTGGGAAAAGCAAAGTGGTATTTGGCCGAAGACGCTCACCGTAAAATGTGTTCGGAGGAAGACAAAAGACATGCAGAAAGCCTGGAGTGGAAAACATTAACCTGACTCACCAACGGGCAAAGCCGCTGGGCGGCTCTTCTTAATTTGGCGTTGATCTTTGCTCAGCAACCGTAGATACGCTCACGACGCCTAGAGTCTTATCAAGTTTATTTTTTCCTTCTCAATTTACGAACAATCTACACTGTCCTAATGCGGTGTCCGGCTGGAGAAAATCTAGCTAGATGTTCTATGAAATCGGCAGTACCGGAGGTCTAAACATCTGCCAAGATTTCTTGAAAATATTTTTTTAACATATTTAAATTTGAAATGAATATCTCAACTCTTAAACTCTCAAAGCTAAGTATCCTATTTGATTTGGTAGGTTTTTAATAGCTTTTTGGCAGTAGTGTAGCATTGTATGTATTTTATCATTTCTGTAACTATTCCATAGGCCAATCTCACTGGGTTGACAAAAAAGAATTGAATCAGTAAGCAGTAAGAAGCAGTCCAAAGAGCAGAAAGAATTAGCAAACAAAGCAGTTTATGAATAATTTTTACATCGTCAAGGAGGTCATATCGTTATGGCCACATTCCTGTCGCTCACAACTGATGACCGAATGTAGGAAAGATATTCTATTCATTGTTGCATCAGTATATGGAGAACAGAAGCGGTCTCAATAACAAACGTTGCCTGATTCCCCGTCTCTGTTGGAAAACTATCGGGGACGCCTCCATTGACTCGTTCAATGCAGTGATCGTTTCACTGCAGATATTCATTTACTGTGCAACCGTACAACTCCTTTTACACAAATTACTGCACAAATATTCCCGTTCTTTTTGCTTCAGTATTTTGCAATCATTTATATGTTATGAAAAAATCGTGTCATAAGTGGGTTCGACCCCCCCCCCCCCGATCAGACCCCAGCGCTTCTCCCACTTGAGCCATCGTTTCTTGTAGTCAGAAGTGGTAAATCCATTTTGTTCAACCATTCTTTGCATAATAATTAAAATATTTACTTTGTTTAATTACACCAACTAAAAGCACAGTAATAATCTTATGTTAGTAGTGTTATATGATTCAATTCGAAATGACCCTGTCTGAAAGTGTTGTGAGTAAAGACCGGATTTTTTTTTTGTTGGATATTTTGTTTTTCACCATACGATTCCATACGATCGTGGCAATTAATTATCTATCCAAATCATGTATCTAGGAAGCTGTGGATTAAATTTTTAGAGAATGTTTTTTCATGTTTCATGAATATCGCACTAAATTGCTTATTTAAACAATATGACATACTTGAAGGATTTTTACGTAAAATCGAATTTATCCCGCAAAATAGTTAAAATATCATATTGGTTTTCGAGGGAAGGATAAAAATATCGGTGAAAGAATAACAAGTTGAAAAAGTTTAGGCGTTGACATGAAGCTCATCTCTGAAAGGTCCCGGGTTCGAATCCCTCGGTCCTGCATTCGAACCCGAATACTTCCGAATGGGTTTTTTGTATCTTGACCGGCAACTTGGAGGTTTCAAATAGCCTCGTAGTTGAAATACTCTCGCTTTAAAAAGAAAAAAATATAGTTGAACAACTGGATTACTGCATATCGTTGCATATTTTAATGAATATTTCAGGGCTTTCGACTGCATATTCAGTGGCATATTTTGGCAATTTTTAATACATAAAAATCCGGTCTCTGGTCATGACTATATGTATCATGTCATAACTTTTGTAAATTTTGTCCATCTTGTAGACCCCTCATGGTCTAATACTCGTTACCACAATGTACTTCAAGAGTGCTTATTTCTTGAAATATTTCGCTGAAAGGGCTACAGGGCATTGAACCTGTTAGTTTGGCCGTTCCCGATAATTTTGATCCGTCAGAGCTTGTCTCTTCCCCAAACAACTCACCACCGCACTTCTTGGGGTGGTATTTAAGCCTGTTTGTTTGTGCTCTCGCTGCTCGGCGTGGGTGTCAATTTGTCGATAAGCTCGTGTTGACTCTTTTTCTCTCTGACTCTCTTTTCATCTGTCTTCCTCCTCGCTTTCGCCCCAACCCAGTGGGAGAAAGTACCGTACGATATCCAAATCCCGTGTGTTGTCCTAATCGTTTGAAATTAGCCCAGCACCTTCCCCTCCGGCCGGTCCGCCCCCCTCCCCGCCGTTTCTCATTCCTCCCCTCGTTCGCCCCCCATTGATGCCTTGCGTTCATTGACTCTGGCTGACCCGCGGAAGGGGCGAGTGCCCTCTTCTCTTCCCCCTCGTGACCTTCAGCTCCCTCCACACCCCTCGCCCGGTACCCCGCTTCGTCTCAGCCCCATCTCCCACCACCCTCGTCCCCACCGCTTTGCTTAGCCACCCCCTCCGCCGGCGCCCGACCAGTGCCCCAGTGACGACGGTTGTGAGCTGTGTTCTTTACACTCTAGTGATTACATTTTTTTGTTTTTATTTATTTATTTTTTTCTACTGGCACGTTTCCATTCGGAAATAGACTATTAGTTGTGTGACAATTCACGTGATCTGAGAACCCTGACACCCGCCCTTTAAAGGATATACTACCTTTTTTCCTGTGAGTAATCTAGACAAAATATTCTACCACTTTTATAAAAATTTAAATTAAAATGTTTTCTTAAAATAACTGACATATAATTTTATTTGCAGCTTTAGCCCTAAAAGCCTTGGGCACGTTTAAATAATTTATGTTCAGAGTAACCTGCACGTCAATAAACCTCTTAAGTTCAATGATCATTGGCAAAGTTAACATTTGTTTATGGCAATATAAAACGATGTATTTTTTCTTGGTGGGAACTTATTTAATTGATTTTTTTGTGACATTCCTAATTAATGTCTCCCGTGTATGTTTTTTCTGATATGTCGAGAAAAAATCCGGCGATTCTTTCCTTTTGTCCATTCGGCAGTGTTTCCTGTTTTGTTTCAACATTCATAATTGCAGAAGATAATTTCAGTCTCTCTTCCGAAGACGGCTGGGGTTTATTTCTTGAGTTGTTTTTTTATTGTTGTTTAATTTTTTGTCGCCACCCCTCCTAAGACGGAAGCCCCTCCCAGGCGAATGCTTAGAATTCCGTCGTGTCTGACTTCGCGAACTAGGTTATATAATGACATTCTGATACAAGTACGGCCTGTTTGCGCATTTTTATCAGTGTGAATCATCTTTCAAAATTTTATCACATTTTTCTCAGGTTTTAATTTATATCTTTTTTTCTGTTGTCAAACGATCCATTTTTATTTATATAAGATAGTATACGGATAAATTTAGAAATGCGATTAGTTTTTATCAGCTTTTAATCATAGAGATTTTTTAAAAATAAATTTATAAAGAGATTTTACTTTAAAAATTCCTAGTCATAGACTAATTTATCGTAATGTTTATGAAAACGGAATTTGAACTAAAATTGATTCCTTTGTTAAATTATTATATATTTGTCCATTCTTTTACATAAATCATTGCATAGCGTCTTGACTATTTTCAGAAAAGCAGGTAGATTTGTGAATTATTAAAGAAAGAACTTCATTTACAAAAAGAAAATGCAACACCATTTGAATTATAATTAATCTTTTTGTATACGGTTTTGGTTGAAATGAAAATGTTCGTCTCACGGGCTGGATTCGACCCCACGACCTTCGGCCTTTTTTTTATTTACTTGATTTAGTCGTTTACATATGTTAACTATATAATATAATATGTTATGTTAGACTATGAAGTAGCGTTATGCTTTTTTAGAATAATTACTTTTCAGGAACAATTTCACTTATCAGAAATTTTAAAATTGTTTTATAACCTTTATTTCTGTATTTGACATTCACATCAAGCACAAACATTTAAAACTTGATTTGATTCATTTTGGTTTGTTGGAAGTATTAATAAATTATGTTAGAATGCATGGGAAAACAATATTCTAATGATGAAGTGTTTATTTTTCTGTTTATTCAAGTTCAATTTAATTAATTGTTTTCTATTGCACCCGTGAAATATTTTCTCCTTGAAAAATGTAAGGGTATCATTTTAAAAGTTAGGTAAGTATCCATGATTGATTTTTAATATCTTGTCAATATTGCTAATGTGTTTTCATTTCATTTTTAAACAACAAGGAATGTCAAATTCAAAAATTAAGATAAATGTTAATGAAATCTCGTACTTTTTGATTAATGAACTTTTAAATATGGTTTTTATTTTATCTAGTCAACGAGTGTATAATTCTCTAAATTTATTTTTAAGAAGTTCGTGTGTGTATGTGCGTGTTTGCTTGCACGCGCGCGCGTGTGATATGTAGCCATATTGAAATCTGTAAAAATGGCTTGGAAAAGAGAAAGTGATAGAAATTTTGTATTTGAAAAATCTAGTTGCAGCGTGATTATCCAGTTTCACTATTACATTTAAAAAAAAAACATAGGCGGGTTCGAATCCCAATCGTGACCCTAACTTTTTCATTTCAACCAAAACTTTACTTAAAAAGGCAAATTAATTGAAAGAAGTAATTTGGTCAATCAGACCACTAAATAAAATGGATCCAACGTAATAATAAATAAAATTTATTTTATGCAGCGTCGATTGTAAAACCGTCTGCTGGACGGTGGAGAATTCAATAAAATATGTACAAAATGTCAAAATAAAACTAATTGTAACATAAATTAAAAAAAGACGTAAGAGAAAAATGAAAACTCGGTGACTGCAATTCATAGAATAAAAGAAAAACACTATCGGATATGGCTCCTCAATGTAAAAATATAATTAAAATAAATTAATAATTAAATTGTTCCACGTGCTCTCTGGGTACCCAAGCGTACTCTTAATAAAGCCAATCGGGTCTGTAAAGTTTGTAGAATTGGGTTTTTCAATGAGAAAGGAAACTCACAAACCAGCAAGAAGACGAAAAAGTTCTTTTCTTACGGTGAACACCAGAATCATCTTTCTATAGGGAGAAATTAAGGCAGAAAACTTCAAAGAACCACCGTATACGAGGGGACCACATTAGGCTTTTGTTGTTTAAGTTTAAGTCCTTAGTAAAGGACAAATCTAGGGGCGTCTGTGGCCGCAAAGTTTAATACACGGCGCTCATCTCTGAAAAGGAAGGGTCCCGAGTTCGCATCCAGCGGCCTTGCATTCGAACCTGACATAGTTACAAATGTTTTTTTTTAAACAACACCAGCACCTTGAGGGTTTATACGACCTTTGCTGTTGCGAACCCTCGTAGGAAAAAAAAACGAAAAGAAAAAAAGCACAAATCAAATGAATCTGAACCAATTCGGAACAACCTTCGACATGTCTGGAACGAATGAATGCTTCAAAAACCGATAATTTTGAAATCCATTATTTTTGATCACTTTCACTAAAAACAAAGTCCAAATTACCATCCTGGGCACACGGATTGAGCGTTTTGAACCAGGAAAAGTTGACATCTCTTCGACAGTCAGTTTGGGTTGTTTGTTCGGTAGCAGAGGGTTCTGTCTAAATAAGAGAGAGAAGCTTTGCATATACAAGAAACAAAGTGTTTTGATGTTGCTAATGTAGTTTGGAGTAAAATTGGGAAGGTGTAATAATTTTTGCAATTAAGAAACTTTGACGTATGTGGCCTCCCCCAAACCGAAAGAAGCATAGGACTCTCTAACAACAGAAATACGCTCAAATACGGTAAAATTTGAATTGTGTGTATTAGTGGGGTTTGTTTGACCAAACCGAATTAATCAAGTATTTGAAGATGTGAATTTTCTTTTTACGATATGCAGTTTTGGCTTGAAGATAATCCCAGATATTAAAACCGATTAGCAATGTAATTATGTTAACTCAGAAAGGACCAGCGATCCTTACTTTTCTTTCCCTATGGAAAACTTTGACGTTTGATTTACTTAAATTGACAGACAGCCTTCATTGAGAGCGATAAGGTATAATTATTACATAGCAGGAAAACAATACGTTCAAACTATTTTCTTATTGTTCACACTGAAACCAGCTAAAAAATTGAAATCGTGATATACCTCTGTTTTATTGCGAATATATAGCCTTAATTTTATCCTCATTGATATTTTCGTTTCTTCTTGAGGTTATTGATCTATTCTCACTTGTAACGGGAAACAACATACAACAGTGGGCATCGGATTGGCAGGCTTTCAAGTGATAAAAGCAAACTTTGAACTTTGCATTATAACGAAAAGGCCATTATTGCCAACCTGGTGAATGACTAACGTGGCTCTTACGTAAGGGAGTGTGGCGAAACGGTTTTTCCAGGAAGAAAATTTTATTTTAGCAGACAATCAATAATCTATTTCAGTAAGACTCTTTTAAGAAAAAACATGCCCTTGGATATCTCTGATTTAATTGATCAAGCTCGTTAGATTTTATTGAATTTGTTAAGCAATTATACAAATCTATCTGAATTGGGTTTTTTAGATGTTAGTTTGCAAGTAGTATCTTCATTTCTATTGTAAAGTTGGTCATAATTGATGTAAATGAATTTTACGAATTCTATATTAGATTGTTTTTAGTAATTGGTGAATTGGGAATACGTATTTAATGCCGGAACAATTTTTCGTGTATATCTTTCTTGGCCATCGATTAACAAGTTTATCATTCCAGGAAAACCGATAAAAAATTGTTAACATCGTTAATTCTCCTCCTAATTATTGCTGCTATCAGAAGGCAGGCGTTTAACTAATGACCTACACACATTACAGTGCTGTCAAATTTGTGATATTACTCTACATAAATATTTTCCAATTGTGAGCATACGTTTATGAACGACCATAAATTATAACATTCGTCCCCGCATTGAAGGGATTTTTTCTCTAGCCAACGGTGTAAAATAGGATTTTTTCAGAAGTCATTACGGTATTTATATTGAAGCCCATAAAAATTAAAACAATATCTATAAAAAGTCGATGTCGACAATAAAACAGTCAGTGTAACAAGCGGGATTCGAACCCCCGACCTTCGGCTAAATCAGGGCTGCTCTACCACTTGAGCTATTGTGTCTTCCATCCACTCGGACGCTAACTTTTCATCTCAACCCCACTTTTTTTAATTATCCTTCCTTTTTGCCTTTCTTCCCTCCATTTTTATCTCAACCAAAACCTTAATTAAAGATTAAGTAATTGGAAAGAATTTATTCCTCCTAGGTCCTCGAAACCTAATAAAAATTTATTGTGTTCATTTACTTTAGTCGATTCTATGTTCTATGTTTCATCGTCCTTTTGTCTCTAATTTCGAGGATACTGTTAAGATATTCAACTATATCTTGTTGAATTCTTGTCTAATCAGACATATCAATGTCAACTCTGGTTTATAAGGACAAATTTACTCCATGTACTCTTTACTCTAGAGGCAATAAAGCAATTGGTGAGAACGAGAAAACGAGCACGCCTCCGCTACGTGAAAATCCGAGCGGCATGGATTCCTGGAAGAGGAAATTATTTCGAGCAGTGCTTTGCGGAACACGGGGTTGCATGCCACGTAGTCGTTTTGCAATTATGCGAGGAGCCGGCCTTTGCTAAACCAGATCTCGTTTGGAAATCTTTACCTTGACATCTGCGGATAAATTGAGGTTGAAGACTTTTGACCAGTTAAGTTATAGTGTCTCTATAAGTTATAGAAGAGTATTTTAATGGAAAGCACAGATAGATATTTGTTTGCTTTTGTTCTAGTTTCATTTAACTAGAAACTAAAAGTTAAGAAGAAAAAGCCAAACGAAATCTGTTCCGCGTCTTTTACCTGAATATTTCAAATAACTTTTTCGAAAATTTGAAATAATTTTTCTTTAGATATTAGAACAGTGAAAAGAGGTTTTTCTAATTGTAGACTTGACGCAGCACAAGCAAGCGTCAAATTTCTCTTAGACATCACAAACATCGACTGTTTGGTCGTGCAGTGTTCCCATTCCACTCAAACATTTTACCACCATTTGTCCAGGACCAGTCAATTCAATGCTCAATCGTGCCGAAATGTAGATAAATTAATTAAATTTTAGTTATTTAATTTGTAAATTGACGGGTAGAGAGCAAATGTGGAGTTGGGCGTATCTTTTTATTGCGTTAGAATGATCCACGAGGCTTTCATTACTATGATCAATCTTCGTCGAGAAGAGATGAAATTCTGTAATTACTTCCGCAATTCAGTGTAATCTTTATCCGAACGGGTTATTTTTACGCATTAGACTCGTTGCGTAATAAACAGGCACGATTTTACAGCTTGTGTCTTCCATTCGCCGAGTGTTTCGCCTTGGTAAACCGATGCTGATGCATCATTCCAGAATCAATAGAATTTTTTATTTAAATGCAACTGAAAATAGTTGACAATCACTGCTGATTTTTGTTAATAAATAATATAACATTATTATATCAAATGAAATTTGACGAGAGCGAAGAAGGCTTCAATATATGGTTAGTTTTTTGTCCAAAATAGCTGTATTTTATCACTCCAAATTATTGAATATTAAAATAATATCGAAGTTGTAAACCGCTGGGTATTATTTTTCTCCTTGACGATTAATTCTCCTGAGAAGTAATAGTAACACGTTGTTATGAGAACAACTGTGGCCTAGATAACGGATAGGTAACGGGATAAGGTAATAGTAGATGATACCACACCTTTTTTTTCCAACAGGAGTAACATTATTTACAACCATGTGGAAAGTTATTCTCCCCTCTTTGTTCTCTATCCGAGACCTTTCGATCATCACGGGTTGTCGTAAGTGGTAAAGAATGCGGTAATTAACCTCCGAATCCGAATGTACCGTTCGATCCTCAACGCACATCGCCGTTCACCTGTCGATAGTAAACGCGTAATTGAACGGTTCGAATTTGTGTTAGGCAAGGGAAAAAATGCCACTCCCACGCAGACCCGTAGTCACTCGCATCGTCTCCAACCAGGAAGATGCGTTTTTAAAGACTGGTTTTAAAGGGACCGAACATCTAGGAAGACGACCTCTTGAGCAAGAAGAACCCCGGTTAGTGTAACGCCTCCCATCGTGGGAGAAGGGCTGAAGCTAACCTCTCACAAGATAGCTGCGAAACACAATTTCTCATCGTCGTCTGAGAAAGAATCAAAATAGGAAAAGCAATTACAAAACGCCCTTTGTGACAGCAGGAAAGTTAGAGCTGCCGCAGTGGCTAAACTGTTCGACGACTTACGTGCGAGTTTAAAACGGTTGCATTGACCGACTAAAAAGAAACGAAATGGACAATGAACATGGACCCCCAACATTTCCCATTGCGCAGAACTATTTATTTTCTTTTTCCAATCGGCCAAAACGGCTAACCTATTAATTTGAAATTCGAGACGCACCCTTTCACCGTCTATCTTGTACGAAAAAAGAAAAGCTTTTTAAGGGTCTGAAAAAATAAATCTTACCTAAAAGGAAGGTGTTTTCCGAGAATCGTTCGGTTTATTTATTTTCGGGTATGCTGGGAAACCGTGCTCCTGGTTAAATGTTGATAACTTTGCTGCTGGCCTAGGTTTTCCCACGGTATGTATTTTTACGTAAGAAGAATCTCCCAAACAAAATTGGCTTTAATAATGCATTATTTAAGGCACACTGTACAACTCGACGAGGAGAGGGAGCACATATGGTTTTCATTTTTAAAAATTTAATCGCGCTTGGTCTTAATTCAGAAAAGCCCTAAGGGAAGGGGAAACTTCCATTTTTAATTCTATATGCTTGCAAAATTTGGTGAAGGCCATATTTGCATGGAAGGTTATGTCTTGATGGATATCGTAAATGATTTCGACGCATTTATTTCATTGGTTACCCAAATTGTTTCAAAAATTAATATTTTTCGATAAATATTGTTGAATATAGCGAAAACTCCGCTATAGATATTGTTTTTGATGTGATTGCTATCAGTCTTTGATATCTACAATTGTTGTTTGATGACTTCTCAACCCAGTCCCGTCCCCCAATTTTACCCAATGTTTGAATTATCAAAAATTAGCGCACACCAGGATTGTAAGTACCTATTAAACCATAAGCGTTTCGCAATCCACAGGAGGAAATTTCGCAATTTATTATAATTATATATAAAAGATCAGCCACAGACTGCCATTAAAACCGGTTGCCTGTTACGAAAATCATTAATGGACAAAAAAGTAATTTCTTTAAATGAAATACTAAAAGATCATGCGAATTAAAATGAAAGAAAAACATCACGTTTTTGAGTACTATATCCCCCCATTTGGATATAGAAATTACTTAGAATCGTATACCCAGTTGGCCCATGATAATTATGGCTCAACCATAATAAATATATGAATTATACTTCGTAAGGATAGGGGTTAAACGAGGTGGCCACAAGGCCTTCTACACATGTACATGAATAGATCTATTGTGCGCCTCTATTTTTTTATAAACCCACTGGCCAGCTTCAGGTTGTTGATCAGCATTCAAAGCCTTGCCAGTAGCTCTTTAGTGTAGGATCTTGTGTGCGGCTTATTCTATTCTAGTTGCGAGAATCTGCACCCACAAAGACATTCACAAAAACATGAAATATGCGTTTCCCCCTCTTGCATGGTGTTTGTTCTATCTGTACACTTATCCAAGGCATGTGACTTCCTTAGTGTCCAACCAGAATCCTGATTTGGTTGCGGTTGCCTTCCAGTAATTACCTTGCAAGTTTTTCGGAAGCCCTTCTATGAATCTCTTCGCGTACCTCATGCCTGGGGCATTCCACCAAACTTTGGTCTCATTAAACATCCATTTTAAATTACTCAGTAGAGTGGACGAGATCATTCACCCGTCCATTGACCCGCTCTTAAGTTAACCAATAACCTAACCTAAGGGTACAGAACCTGTGAGTATCGTTTCTCAACTTCTAATTGTAAAATTGCCCGATTGATTACAGTAGTGGAATAGGGTTTAAATTGTTCTGGATTTTCTTTCATATAAAGCTTTCAGTTCCAGCACATGTTTAACTTTTATGGTGATCAGTACTTTAAGGTTGGCTGTAATTTTTTGTGAATATGATTGGAAAATATCCTACTTCTGTGATTTGTCACGTTTAGACCACTACAGAATTAAAAGTTTGTTGAAAGATTTTAAGAAATTCGTGGCATCCATTGTTATTTATTTTAAAATAAAGCAGTTATGTGCTCTTAGGTTATTGCCTTGACCGGATAAATCCGTCCACTGAGAAACGTGAACGAGGAAGTTCGTATGTATTCCTTTTTTGTTATTGCAACATCGCAGGGTCTTAACTTTCATCTGGAGAAGACGATTTACGACGAAGTAGAATCCCGTATTTGGGTCATGTGTGTCCATTTGGATTTTATATTTGTCGGTATGTAAATAACGACCTTAGGCCGTTTTAAGATTCAGATTTACTAACTTACTATTTTTTGTTTATTAAAATAAATATTTTTTAAGTTAGTATTCAAAAATACCGCATAAATGGCTTATTTCTGGAATAAGAGTATTTCGTCTTATTGCATAAAATTGTTAACGTTTGAAATTGAAACGTCTAAATACTCGCGTACCACTTTTGGCTGGTGCTATTTCACATCTCAAGTGAGAACTAACTGTACATAATTGCCAATTAAATTCTTAGTGGATTATCCAACCGCTCAGTGAAACGCTTTTCATTTTTTTACACTACGTGCAACTAACGAGGATTAAGTGTTAAATGGAGTACATATTCAAGATTTTTAAAAAAATCTGCTGAAGTATCGTTTTATTGTTATAATATTTTGTCAAATTTATTAGTGGAATTAGCATCGTGTAGAAAATTTCTTCACTCACAGAGGTACGGAACTTTTTGGCTGTGTTTGTTTTGTTATGCAAACCATGGTTTGCAATTTCACTTCGCAGCTACGGTCGGACTTTCACCCAGATGCGCTGACCAAGGGTCTATACTCAAGGAAATGATCAACTCCTTTATTCGGTCGGGCTGCCTAGTCGAATTCTCTTAGCCAGATGCCAACGAGATCGTCGCTTCTCAACTAACGCCGTCCAACGGAGGCTTTCGATAGCTATTTCAGTTGTCGGCAGCTTACTTCCACCCAGGGGGTTGTAGCCCTCTCAATGTGGAACTACACCGACGACGAGTGCGCGGGTGACCAGGCTGATGTATTTCGACTTCGGCAACCCTTTGCGCGCGGCATGCGGTTCGATGCTTAATGCGAACCCGACCACTTCGAATGAGCAAGCGGAGAGGTCTTGGACCCCCTCGGGGCTGAGCTGCCCTACATTTACCCTGCGGCATTAACGCCCTTCTGTCCTATGCGGCGGTGCGCCAGCTCTCATTTTGAGAATCAAAACGTCCGGTGAGGGAGGAGGTTCTTCTTTTACGGGCAAGCTATTTGAGCTCCTAACTTTACAAAATATAATCTAGCCTAACTTCTATAATACCGTCGCACAAATAAATACATTCACACTTAGTACACCCCTTCTATTTTGTCGGTGGAGTACTGGACATCCTTCTGTCGTGTGTCTTACACATCTAAATTAACGCCGTTGAGGTATACTTATGCCCATTTCGCCATCGACCCTAAACACGCAATACTGAAGGGCCGATATATTTCGCCATCAGTCCCCCCCCCACTCACTCTGTAACAAAACACATAACTACAAAACAGAAAACAGATCCATACACAGTAAAAAACTTGTGTCCTCCTAAAAGCGGATCAGGGGACGCAGCTACAGTTAGCTGTTATTTCTGTTCAATTTTTTGTCATGGGATTAAAAACTGTTTTCATGAAACATACCTTTTTATCTATTATTTATCTCTTCACTACCGTTGTCCAGGCGATTCGGGTTAATTCGATCTATTGTTTACTACTTTCGGTCAGTTACCCTTCCGACAGAAATATGAGGGAACTGCTTTTACTTTTCGATACTGGGAAAAACAAAAAAAAACACGCTATTGTATGTAAAATTTGACCCCACTTTCTTTGTTTCGCGGAACTAGTTGCACCTAATTTGAATATTCTGCAAGATGTACGTATGTATAATAAATAATATAATGTACGCATGCAATAATTCAGTCGTTTAGGACTGACAGAGGATTCAAACTTGTAAAGAAGTAATCAAAAATGCAGTCTGTATATATTTTGTTTTATTATTTTTATACCTTAGTAGAATTATTGTTTAAATTAGTTAACGAGAAATTACATATAATGATCCATGTACGAATATGTTGATCTGGCAAAACGGACAAAACAAAAATGTTGCCTGAATTCATTGTAACATAGTTTTCTAATGTAATGTCTTTTTATTTTTATAATGTGAAAGAAAACATCGGTGAAGCTTGTGGTGGGGTTCCCGAAGTCTACTAGGCGATGAACTAGTAGTTTTGCCGTTTACGATCTTTTCGTCTGTCAGACGCGGTTCACCTTCTTGGCATCTTCGGTGATAACACGGTGCGTTCGTCTTGCCCATTTGTGAGGGCACACACGAAAAATCGGGTTCAGCCACAGAAAGGTATACTGCGAGGATAGTCAGCCGCGAATGATGGAAACCTTCACGATAGCTCAAGTGGTAGAGCAACGGCGTATCCAGCCGAAGATCGTGGGTTCGAATCCCCCTCGTGATGCTGACGTTTTTAACTTAACTAAAAACCTTAATTAATTGAACTACATTTACTTGTGGCTTTAAAATGAATGGTTTTTATTTTATTTTTTAAATTTCAAAAGTCGAAAAATTTTAGAACCCGATCAGCAATTAGTTCATGCCGCTGTCTTCAACGCTGTTTACCATTTTTATTTGGTAATTTTTATGTGAAAAACAAAATTAAAAAAAAACTAGTGCAAAACATCAGCAAAAGAGGGGCTGAAACGATCAGAAACTATATTTTTAACGATTGAAAACTTTTGTGGTCTTGCGAGGGATGGTAGTGTTGCCTCATAATACACAATAAAGTCAGAAAACGTGACATCGACGTCCTTTCTAATCTCTTTGAGAATTCGGATGGAATCAGGAAAAGACCGAACATATCCCCTAGATTGGGATTATGCAAGAGATTCATTATTAGAGCAGTTGAAAATATAGTTAAGAGTAATAATCTTCTATCAAATCCATCTTAGTTCTATCTTCAAAACTGTCGTCAATATCATTGTTAATTACATCTCTACCTCAACTCCACGCTCATTAGAATAAACGTACCTTTCCCACATTGGTACAATTAAAAAAATAATTAATCACAATCAGTTCTTCCAGACTGTCGTGGCTCAACTCGAGTGGAACAAATTATGCCACATCACCGATGAATTATGAGGCGTCTGGTTGTGGTAAAAACGCGAAAAACTCTTTATCCATGTCGTTTTTCATTATTTCTGCCGTTTTGTTGTTGAGGTGGAAACCCGGTTTGTCATAATCAAGTCTTTCCTCCACAAAAATCAGAAATTATAACAGACACCGAATTTTACCGTCTGTTAGTGCCAAACGGATCTTCTTAAGATGAGAGTTGTGTCACATCTCACCGCGATGCATATCGAATTTGCATAAAACTCATCTCAAAGTGGTTAGTTAATGCGGAGACGTTCTGATAATGGATCATAATCTTTTCAAGCTTGTCATGTGACTCGAATAGTACAACGAATTGTTTAGATTGAACCTTGGTCTAGCATAAACTTATGTTGGGTATATTATAAAACCCATTATATCCCTTCACGATGATTCACCTTTCTTTTTTTTAATTATAAGACGTCAATATATATATATATATACCATTAAAAAACATTAAAAAAAGATTCATTACTAATTTCCACAGCAAAAGCAGTATTGTCCGATAATCACTTGGCGATAACTAAACCTACAACAGCATTGATTGTCCCATTTCCTTGATAATTTTGATAATACATAAGTAAATATTTCAAATAGTGCAGAAGGATTACTAATATAATATTTAAATTTCGTTATATTTTTTTTATTTTTGTATTCATTTAATTAGTTATTTGATTCTTCGGCGTATTTTTACTTACTTCAGTCCATTGTGCACTTTTAAACGTACCAATAAAAAAATGTATTAGGAATGGACAAATAAAACATCATTCAAATCTAATTAAGCCGTTATTCCCTCAAGGTGTAATTGGGCCCTTAAAATGTCTGCTTGCTCGAGTAATAACATGAGGTCACTCGCTCGTTCATTGAAACTCCTGTTCATTAATTACTTGTATAAACAAGTCTAATCGGATATTATTTGTTAGTTGGAACTTAAAAGGTTAATTGACAGAAATATTTCTATTTATTAAGTGGAAGAGGTAAGTAGCCTACATATTCACATTTAAAGTAATAAAAATGGAACCATTCGTATCCCTCAGCATATCTTTTCCATAATGGCTATGAAATCTGTAAGTAGTTTTTTGTATCTTGATGTTATGGTGCTAGAATAGGACATTCTATAAAACCGACAATAAACATCCTATTGTAAACTCTATTTATGGTTTTGGACAGGATGTTAAGACATTCTGTTTCCAAATAGAAATATCTGAGGAAAACCCAAATCGGATGTCATGAAAGTAACAACTCAAGATTATTTTCATCCTCGTTGAATTATCAATGTGAGTGATTGTATTATTCTATCTTTTTAAAAAGATGTTTTCGGAAAGAAATAGGGTGGTTCGCCATACATTTGTGAACTATCGGAAAAAGTAAATAAAATTTTTAAAAAAGAAGGTTTTAGAGTAACTTTGAGAAGTACGTGTTCACTTCCAGCCTTGAAAACCTAATGAAGAGCAAAGTCGTGGCAAAAAGCAGAGTTTACCACCTTAATTCTAATGACCGCGCCATTAAATTTACAGGACTAAGCGGTAGAGAAATTAAAACGAGTGTTAAAGAATACTTTAACTTAAATCGAAGAAATTGTCGGGATTTAATGACTATCTAAAAGTACAAAACACAATTTCAATTTCAATACAGCCGTGTTACAAAGTTTCAACAAAGGGAGGAGTGAATTAGATTGGTTTGAGAAATTTGGAATTGAAAAATGTAAAATTGAACGTGGAGATAAAAGCGTTAATAACGTTGATTTACTTTCCATTTTAAATATGTACTTAAATAATATTTTTGTAATAAATAATATATTTTAATAATTATCATTTTAATTTTTTATTAATAAATAAATAACAGACATACAAATTAATCACTAATTTATAATTATTTTCTTCCAGTTCAAACTAATATTTAATTTATTAAGGTTTTTAGTTGAGATAAAAAAGTCAATGGCATGTGCGGGATTCGAACCCACGATCTTCGGCTAGATACGCCGTTGTGTACCACTATGAGCCATGGTGACCTCCATCCACTCGCACATCAACTGGCCATCTCAAGGCCCACCTTTTATTCTATTAGTTGGCCAAGCGGACCACGACATTAGTGAATTCAATGAATTAAAATGAAATATACTTCACTAAAGCTTTCCGTGGCCATTTCATTTGTCGCCGAGAATTGGTTTGGCGATTACACGACATTTGAAAAATGGCAAAAAAAAGGTTTAAAAAAATGTTGGGGTTGAGATGGGAAGTTGATTCCGAGTGGATCGAGGTCACGATAGTTCAATTGGTAGAGCAGCGGCGTATCTAGCCGAAGATCGTGGGTTCGAATCCCGGGCGTGCCATTGACTTTTTATATCTCAACTAAAAACCTTAATTAATTGTAATATATTAATTGGTCCAGGGGACCACTTGATTGGTGAATCTAATATAATAAAACTCGCTTATATAAGAAAAAAATACAAAAATTCATTTTGAAAAGAAGTAGTTGTCCTCTATGGGTGCTAGATTCAGTAGACTTATGTTTAACAACCCTCACCAATGGCAAGCTCACTAGTAGTTAGTGAGAAGTAAACTTAGAGGAGTGAGTGGGCTATTTATCGATCAGAATCTGAGAAAACATCTACAGAACATGGGGATATTCAATGATGGTCCTATTTGTAGATCATGCTTTGAAGAGGGAGAAACAGCCACATATATCATCTTCGAGATGAATCAACCGTTCATTGGAGGAAATCGTTGGACAGTCAATGACCTAGTACTTTTTATGAGTTGAGTCAATTACACTTAACTAATGATGTCGGAAAATACAATCAGCCAGTAGGCTGCAGTATTTGGGGAATCTATTCTATTTTCATCTTCATCACAGTTTTTAAAGTACCACGTATTACCTGTAATCGAAACATTGAATAAATTAAATAAAAGATACAACTAAATCTGCCAGGTACTAATTGTTCTTTTGATGTTTTAAAATATTAACTAATATGTTTCGTTGGGAACAGATAATGCAATTTTTTCATAAAATAACCAACTCATAAATAACTTTGTCATCTGATGTTAAGTCTGCCGACAGTATATCTGAAAAATCTTCTAACTTTTCGGTATATTAGTTAATGGAACAGATGTGGTAATAGAATAATTTCTTCTTTTTTTAATCCAATGCAATGACTAAGCAATAATTTATTGCAGCTATTTACTGAAAGCGGTCTAAGATACAGAATCTCCTCGTTTCATGGTACAGTTACTCAAACTAACAAAAACCCACAGAAATGTTTCTTACATTACCTAGGAAATAACGGAATCGTTAATTGCTTTTTGATGAGTTTAGCCATCATAATGATATCTGGGTTTGACTGTCATTTGTGAAAATGAAAAACCTTATAAATTGAAACGATATCAGGTACGACATAAATAAAAAGCGATACGTGTTTTTATCAGCGTAATGAGAAATCCAGTGAAATTTTTCAATTGGGTTCTGTGGGTGCCTGCATAGTCGTGCGGTATGTAATTAAGTTTAAAAAAAGTATTACGTTACGATGTAGACATACATGTGACCCTGCTGGGGAAAGTCTCGGTAGCAGGAGAAAACAGTCGGGATCTCAAGTTACCTCGGGCGACGTTCAAATTGAGTGATAACCTATGTCTAACCCTTTTAAAACGATAGATCCTACTCGCAGAAGTGAGTAGGAACTATCCTTTTGAAAGGATTGGAAACTGCACTCACTCCACCATTCATCATTTCTTAGGTATGTCCAATTTCAAAAAGTTTCACATGACATCTGTTCCTTGCCATGTATTTTCACATTTGATGTTTCTTAAAAATATGACTATTGAAGTTTTTAATAGATTTATACGGAATATATATTTTTACGTATTATTGTACAAATGTGATCACAGTCCTTATTTCCACACAGTCGCACCACTCGGAGGACATGTGCTGAGGCTAATTTTCGGTTAAGGGTACTTGGCGGGATCTTGGGATGGAAATATGTGGCTCGAGCAGTTAGGGTTGAGATGGATCGAGAGGTTGATGTAGAACTTTTGGAATAGTGAACGGATCAGTTCGTTGACAAAAAGGAATGCTGAGATCGTTATGGATCGAGAGGTTAGTCGAAGTTGCGCTGGATGTTAGAAAGCTGGGCAGATCACCTCAGTTCCACTCCGTTTACCAAAAATGATCTCAGTAACTCTCCTATTGTGGCGATTTTACGTCAATCTACTGTCTAGGTATAGTGTGATATTTGACTTGTTGAAATGTTGCTGATGATGGGAGAGAGAGCAAGACGTTTTTCAGTGTGACCGTACAATGAGTATATTTTATCCCTTCAGTCTTACGCTCGCTCCACTTTTTGCCCCGACAAGCTCACGGTCCTCATGGATATTAAATTGGCGTGGATTCGAGTTGGACTGACAAAATTGCAGTATCTTCAGCTTGATCTTAGCATTAAAAGATGTAAAACTTTACATTTTAAGAATCTTCGATATTGTCAATCAACTTATTACACAAAAGGAGAAGGCAAAAAAAAAAAAAACATCAGTTCTACCAGACAAATGAGATGTCTAATTAATAAATCATACTTTTAAAATGTTAACATATTATTAACTAACAATAATTCTATATTTATACGTTGTATATACTATAGACTACAGTTTGTATAATGTTAATGCCAGTTTTTAATTTTAATTTTTTTAATTTCAGGTAAGTGTTACCTAACAACAACAATGCGATTGTAGTAAGTAATATTTTATTATTAAGAACGTTAGACATTTTTTAATTCAAATATATAACATATATCGTTTTTTTTTTGTAATGTTAGTTGAAATTTAAAGCCGGGACATTTTATTCGTATTCGAAACAAACTCAACAATACACTTTTAATCTAATTTTTGTTCCGCGAGTAGTGAAAATCAATTAAGCTAATAATAATTGATTATTAAAAGTTATTAATAATAAAATGGGTGCAAAATTCAATGTTACACTTCTCAGAAGTGTGACGAAACTAGTGTTTCTGTTTTTCATGTTTTAACTAGAATTATTTTGGTATAGCAGCAGATCATTGATCCACTGGACCCGTTCTTTGTCCATTACTGTTCCGGCAAAAACATTCAAATTGCAAATTGCCAGTTTAACCAAATTCCCTATTGGCCCATAGATCATCAAATGAGTTATATCATTTGATCAACAACTCATTTAACTTTTTCCCGATCCAGTTTAAAGAAAGCATGCTAATTCATCATTAATTCTATTACATAATTTCTCTCGTACAGAATAAGACGCCACTTTTGTACTTTTTCTCGAGTGCGGTGTAAAAAGACATGTGGAAAATACGATTTTTGATATAAAAGGCCCGGCACGATAAGCCAGGAGGTTCTGATTATTGATTTCTGTGCTGCCGCCACCCCCTTCGGCTCTCCAGATCTTAGACAACGTTGGTCTAAACAATTATGATTAAAAAAATAGTTGTTTCAAAAAATAGTTCTAATTAGTACGAAAGGAAGGCGAGTGGGTTGCCCTAAACCGTTTAATTGCTTGACTCATTCCGAGAATACGTTCATCTTCCCAGACGTCCAGCCTCTTGCCAACTAGTGCAAAGACGGCCATCAATTTACCCTCTCATTAAACGATCGCGACCGTCGCTTTCCACCGAATAGTAATTAATTTTCCCTATATTTGACATAATAAATTTAATAATTTGTTAAAGTAGGAATTTAGTGTTTTAGAAAGCGCCTTTTTCATTCTTCTGCAATGTTTCGACCTTTATTCGGGTCATCTTCGGGGCTTTTGTCACACAAATTAAGTATATTTCTCTACTCAGACCACATTAAAATAGCCTTCAAAAACATTTTTTTCCAAAGTCAAAGACTCAACCCAACATCCCACAAATCCGATCGGATTTATAAACTTAATTGTATGAGCTTTCCAACTACATGCATTGAAATTACAACTCAATATATGAAAAATGGAAAAACGACACATCAACGATTGTAAAACTCCAAAAACTATTTCCACAGATCACAACAATTTTGATTTGGACAAAATACAAATACTACGCTTTGAAAAAAAAAAAAAAAAATACAAACGCAACTTTTTAGAAATGGTTTACAATAGCAGAAACACTATCTAATTACAGAACATATACATGCAAACTCAGCCGTAGCTACGTCAACATAGAAAGTAAATAAACGATTAAACTTTATTGTCATATTCATTATATTTCGTGGTCCGATTCACCAAATAACTTCTTTCAATTAACTAATATTTTTATATAAGATTTTGGTTGAAATGAAAATGCTAGTGTCACGAGGGGGATACGATCCACGACCTTTGGGTGCGTTTCCTAGATTCGAATCACGCTCGTGACACTAGCTTTTTCGTTTCAATCAATACCTTATGTAAAAAGTAATGTAAACTAATTAAAAGAAATTATTTTTATATTTACCTTCCTTTCGTTATCGTCCATATAACTAACTTCCTTGCCAATATTAGTAACTGTGCTTATCGAATAAACCCGGAATCACAAATGCAATCAAGAAAATCCCTGTTTCAGTTTTATATGAAACAATTATGACAAATAGTACGACACTTTATTAAATACTAGTTCTGAGTGTTATGTTTTTTACATCTGTATTGTAATATTATTTTTTCCAGTCAACATGTTTTGTAATTCACTTCTCAGGCCCTGAAGATGACCCGATTACATGTCGAAATGCCACTACTTCAGCAAATTATTGAACAACCGGTCGCTAAATTACACACAAATAAATTCAACGCATATTTTATATCAATGGTTTATTTCACATATCCAACAAGTTGTGCTGCACGTATGCCCAGTTGTTATGATTTTTGCTTTAGTCGAGATATACCTGTGAGATAAGAGTTGACTATTCACCGAAGAACAATATGCTATATAATATGCTACACTTAATGAAAAATAAGGGCATGCCTTAATTAATTTTTGGATGATTCACCGTTAGTAACTCCTAGGTAAAGTAATTGGTTGGTTATTTTTAACCTAAACGGTGTACTGTTAATTTTATAAATGTTGCTTTTGTAACAATCAACAAGAAAACGTTCCTTTATAAATTCTCACATGAACTAAACAAAAAAAATGCATGGAAATTCCCAAGGAAAACTGTTGTTAGCTGACGAAATTTGTAATGGTCTGTAAAGACTGATAAACTCGGGGTGTACTAATTTGCTTAACTTCCAACACGTCCAACCGGCTGGTGCTTTTTTTTAATACAAATTACTTACTTCAATTACTTATCCGTACGACGTTCTCTACGGAGACGTGGGTGAAAACCATTTACATCGAAATATCCCTTGAAAAGTCCAAGTCTCCTAGATCACCGGAGCCATACATGCTCAGGGAGCCCTCCTCCTCACCCCCACAGCAGTAACCGCACCGACACCCCTTGTGTTGTGGGTGGGCAACCCTCACCCGACACTCCCTCCCAATATTCCTCTAAATTTACGTTTTCAGCCAAATACGTTTACATTTTGTGTCATATAAATAGATTGCTTTGGTGCACAAAATACACTAAGTACCTGTAAACCTTTTCGTCATTTATTTGTAACAACTGTCTATTTTGTATTTGAATGGTACTTGTTCCAGTAGATACTAGCTGTCAGACAGCTAACTCCTTTCTTTGTAATATATTTTACAAGTCATAATGATGTGTTCATGATTGTCTGCTTCCTTACATGATGTTTCACATAATTCGTCCACACGCTGTTTCTTCCTTTCTAAATATACTCCGCAGATCCCGTGATTGGATCTTAACCTAATAGTAATAGAACAGTCCCTCTGACCAATTGACGTTTTGAAGCCTGGGCTTTTCTTTTGTATATTAGGATTAATGTAAGTGAAGAAAATCCTCGTATGAATGTCAGACTTATATGTACGCCATTTTTCAAGACTTAAATACTAAAAAATACACGTTTTTGGTTTTTGCCTTGCCTCCACGATTGATGTACGAGTATTGAATAATCGTTTTTAAAGAAACAATCTTAGATGGAGAGATCGTTATACCTGTTGCTCAATATATTGTGATGTAAGAAGTTTATGTACCTACCTACCTACCTACCTTCCAGCATAATTTCTATACTGGAACGTATGATTGTATGTCTTTCTTTTTAAGAGGTCATCAAGGTTAGTAGTATTTACTGTAATGCCAGTTCAGTTGATTGAAAAAATGTTCAACTCAACCACCTTTTCCATTAAAAACAATTACTTTATTCCATATTGTCCATTAATAGGATCTGCCAAAATATATATATTAAGTTAGTATATTAGTTATTTATGGCCTTTGCTAAAATTAATGTGTAGTGAAAATATGTAAATTCTACATGAGTCGTCACAATAAAGAGAATTAACGTCAAATTGTCATGTAATATTGAAATAATATTATCTCTGACAGATAAACTGGATAATTGGAAAACAAATATCAGTCGATAAATTGAAATTTCCTTTCATCTTCTTCCGCTCTCAATTCCCGGCACATTCACACGCAGTGGCGATTAATCCTGCAAGGCGTATTCAAACGAGGCGAATGGATTTCGGATTTCGTTCGGAGATTAGTATTCCAAGTCGTCTTCCTGTGGCATTGTGTCGGAAACAATGGGCGAAGGTTGAAAATGGGTCTATTTTGGGTAGAAAGTCGTTTATCCGGTCGAAAGCACATCCACCGTCAGGTTCTACGGCGAGGTTTGTTTACATTGAATGGGCCCGAGATCCACCGATAAAGAAGCCATTTGGTTAATTCGGTGGATGAACACTTTAAAAACGCCGGCTAGAAAACTAATTTTCAATAACTTGAGAACAAATGTCATAGTTTGTAAATTAATATGGACAATGCTTGGTTAGTTTAGGGATGTGAGACTTCCTTTTTGACTCATTTGTATCCGTGACTCAGACATATTTCGACATCTCGCCATCATTCAATGCTGGGTCTTCGTATTGGTAGAATAGTTGATGGGTATTGGTCTTCAAGTCTGTGAAGTCATGCTGAACCGGCGTAGGGTCAATGCTTGGGACCGTCTTCATTCGCCGGTTTGTTGAATTTACTGAAATGCACTTCTTTCAGTTTCTCAATACCGAAACGTGTTTGAATAAATTTCACATACATTCGATAAGCTCGTTCATCGGATAAATAATATGGACATAGACGCCATAGCATTAGATAGTATACCAAACCAAAATGATCGCCAACGATTCCACAGTTTAGGTGTCAAAACTCATTTTTAAATAAGCATACATTGGATTATTAATTGAATGTACCAATGCACGATAGCGGTGTTTCAAGATAGAATTAAAGATTAAAAAACAACCTTTTCCATGTATCATTTTATATGACGGATCAAATTTCATAATCATCCGACAAATCGAACCAAGCCCAAAGGCAAAATTTTTGATAAACCTTTGTCTTGTAGAAATTGTTTGGTTACTAAATTGCTTTTTGCGGTTGGGCATCATTGCAGTGCGTCAACAAGATCTCAAACCCAATGAGACATGTAAAAAACAATTATTTTTTTCAACGCTGAAGACTCGCAGTAATAATCGGGAAATGGGACAGCGAAATGGATTATACTTGACTCCAAGTCACTCCATGTTTGCAGTTGCAAGTTCGACCATCTGGTCTTTCCCCCGGTTCTATTATTGTACTGTGAAGAGGACCAAGAAATGAGAATGAATGCACGTGTAAGAGTCTTGAAGGTCGTACCCAGGTCCGCATGGTGATTTTTTCTTTTTTACTCCTGCCCGACCTCGCACGTTTCTTTTCTTTCCACTTTTTTATATATATTTTTATTCGCTGTACGTGTAAAGTGTACGCAGGACGAACAGTCGGGGTTTTATCAGTCCTACACTAACAAAAGACGGTTATTTCTGAGCGTATACGGCAAACTTCGCAGAAAGTGGTATATATGAGCATATCGGTAAAAATCATATTGACTCAATGTTCGTACTTCTTGTAACTTACTCCACAAAATATAAAATGTTATTTTTAGACAGTTCATACGTTTAACGCGAAAATTATGTTATTTGGGATTTTTATCTTTGTTTTTCTTGGACTAACGATCATAACGGCGTAGTTTATTTACTTGAAAATCAATGTGTCAGCGAAATTTCGAATTGTGACCGGGGGCTCATAACAACTTCCTATTTCTGTTTTTCGTCTACCGAGCATGTTATTTTAGACTTCATTAAGTGTCGTTATTTGAGGTGTTTCAAAAGCAGGGTATTTTTTAAGTGGAAGAGGACAATCGCTCGATGGCGAAGAAATGGTCTATGGCGACGTATTTTCGATTTTTAATTATCCATTTGTCCGGGGTCTCGTTTCCAAAAAGCGGCCGAAAACGTGACCCACGCATGCTAAAACCGTCGCCGGATTGGCAAACATTTTCATTCTATTTTCGCTGTTCCCGTCCACACTGCTATTCCCTGTTCCACATAAAGCACCGATAACTATCGGCCAGGGCGAAAATTCATGACTGATTGCCTTCAAATATTTGTAGCTTCCCCCCTCTACGATAGAAATACAGGAACTTTGAAGCCTGCGTAGATTTTAAAAGATTTGTTGTATTCTTAAAATGTAAGATTTATTCCAAGTAAGTTTTCACGTGTCAGGATTTTTCGGGGGATATCAAACTTGCGTTTCGTCGAGTCAAGTTTATTCTGGCTCCTCAACTTTAAAATAACATATTTTTTCTTGATTCATCACACATCACAGTGTTAAACATTATCCCAATACAAGACAGATTTCTCGTTCCGATTATTATAACCATATTTATCAAATAAATTATATTCGCTTCAAGTGGAGTAAACTTTCAATCGTATACAATTTTCCGTTTAGTTTCTCTTATGCGGTGAACTTAAATCTTGATGTGATTGTGTCAGTATCGCCGAGAACAAAACATACACGAAGAGTGGATTCGTAGAGACCAGGATAGCTTTGAGCCTTTAATCGAACGTAACGTTGTGTATTTTCGAAATTTAATTAATTCATTTTTATTAGTTTTTTTTGTCTGTGCATAATTTTACATATTACAAAAGCGTTCAGAGTACTTTTGTCACACGGTGACAGCTCTAACGCTACTGCCAACGCACACCCGCAGAACATAAGTCATGAGAAACCGGCCAATGCTGGTACTCAATATAGATTAACGAGTAAGAATCTCTCATTATAGATTAAGGGGGCGTGGTGGGTTCTCGGGATGAGAATGTGTAGTGAGAGCTCGAGAAGCAGTGTGGATTGAGAAACTCAGGAACGGTTCAGTAAATTGATAATAGGAATGTTAAGTTAGTTGTGGATGGGGAGGTTAATAACGAAGTAAGGCGCTTTGACGATGCGTTGGATGTTGGATGGCTTAACAAACCCCCATATTTCGACTCCGTACGTCCAATGTGGTCTGAGTAAAGTCTTGTATAACGTTAGTATAGTGTTGAAAGTCACTACGGATTTAGGTCCTAGAAATATTCGTAATTGTACAAGCCTTCAGACTTAGGGTGTGTAGGTAGTCAGCAATGCAGGTGACAAGAGTGATGGGCCCAAGAATGCAACCTTGTAGGACGCCGGCTTGTTTTGTCGGATTTCCGAGAAATAGTTGCCCTACCTCACTCTGAAACAATGGCATGTTAGTGGGTAGAAAACGTTTATAAGTTTATAAACTATGCACGGGTGGTAGACTGCCAAAACCTGTGCTACATCTAAGAACCAAGCAATACTCTTAGAATTCAAGCGCAGAGGTCATGGTGTCAGCTAATCTGAAACCTTGCCGGATAGTAGAACGATATAGAAGAAGCTGAATAAGCGAGAGGTAATTATTTTATTTGATTTATCTGAACTGGAGATTAATCGTTTTAAAAGGAGTCTTTCAAAGATTATAAGAATTACAAGAAGAATGTTAATGGGTTTGTTAGAGGATATGAAGTTGGGAGGTTTGTGTGCGTTAGGATGTAGTGAAATAATTTACATTAATAAAGAACAGAAAATATCCCAGACATCAAACAAGTTTTTTGACGTATGAACTTTGTTTGGGTTTTTAAATAAACATTAATTTAATATGTACTTGTTACTGGCTCAGTAAGGTGTGGTTGTATTCCGGAATAAAACAGTACTTAATCAGCCATCGAAACGGATACATTACATACATTTTTTGTTAAAATGTTCTAAACGGGAATCGATATTGTTATTCATAATGATGACCTGCCATAAAATAGGACTTAACGATATCATGTCATCAGGAAGAAAGCATTACCTCGGATTCTAAACGGCATTATCATCCAGTAGCTCAATTTATTCATAATTAATTCTGCTGTTTTCGCCTACAAGGTTGCTAATGGTCTCCGCCTACATCTGGTGACTAATGGAATTCTGTTACTATGTCTCATCCAGACGGGGCGGAATAAATTTCATTAAATTAGCTCCTGGCCGACCGGAGACATTGGTCAAAACTAGTATAAATAATTTCTTTTACGAAGTGGGAATTGAAATATTTATTTAAATTTAAATAAAGTGTCATTGTTCAGTTTATAAAGATTCTGTTTATTGATGCAGATCAACAAATTGCTATTGTATATAAATTTTCAAATAGGTCGACGCCATAAATTTGTTCCTGTGTTTTCAAGTAACTTTAATAAGTTAGTTTTAGTATAATTGATTCAGGGAAACTTATCATGTAAAGAGGTCGTTGTAATTGATACTTGATAAGTTGTCTATACTCTTGATCCGTGACTAGAGTTAACCTGTTAGATTGTTATTTATTCCCCGAAACTCTTAGGACAAAAGATTTGACATATATTTGGAGTCGTGTTTAGCTGCTTCAATAAAAATTGCAAGGTACTCCTACCAGTTAGGAAGAGTGCACCAAAGGATACCTCTGGTGGCCGATTCCTACTGGTATGCTGACTACTCGAAAATATCCGAAGATGGAACTGATTTTAAGCTTATATAAATACGCTACAGTTTGAAAGTTTAGCAATTGGACACTTTGCCTGAGAAATAACATGGCTAGGAACACATTCCAGGAATGAATGTTTTCCTACAATTAGTCGACACTTGATCATCCTCGTCTGAGGTTAAGAGAAAAAGCGTATGGCCTTATATGGAATCCCTGGCAGAGGTCACACCAATGATCCTGAGCCTTGGTGTGGGCCCCAAGGCATTCGGAACCCAGAGGCAGTCAGTCAGAGGACCTATATGACCAGCCAAAAAAGAAGTCTATGCGAGTTTGGTAGGGCTCGAACCCTACTGAGGCTAGCACCTTGCCAAAGAAATGGATGCATCCAAAAGTGAAATTCATATAAGGGCCATCCGCAAGACTTACAAAGGAACTACTGGAGGGTATCCGCAATAGAACTAGGATTCTAGTTGGATGCCTGCCGTGGCACTGCCGCCTAAGGAAGGCACAGAATAGGAGTACAGGTAGATACTATTAGGAGGAAGGTTAACTATTAGGAAGAAAGTGATAGTAGAAGATATTTTTGTGAGGGAGTTCTTAGGTGCTGATTCTTGCAGCTAGGCGAGAAATAGACGCAAGCAAGATACTACACTAAGGAGCTGCTGGCAAGATTATGGAGGTTGATTAACAACAACCCTGCCAGTGGTCTACCAAATTAGAGGAGCACAATAGATCAACTCAGGTCGAAGTGAAGAAGGCCTTGTGATCACTTTTATCCTTATCCTTGTATTTACAGCCAAAAGAACAGGTAATGTCCTTAGATTTACTTTCCGAGGTTAGGAGACCTATGCAACTCTGACCCTATTTTTACATACTTCTGATAGCGTGCTTGAGTGTTTCTCTTACAAAAACATGATTAGAAATTGAACTAATTTATTACATTTATATTTAGGTGAGTATTTTGAAAACGCTAGAAGTTGTTAGTTGTAGGTTTTTTTACTGTTTAACGATCAATCAACTTATAATCGTCTCCGCCTGTACAGATGGCATCGGTGTTTCTTAGTTTTAACTTCTAATAACTTTATATCTTCTATCCACTTTTTCTTTAAATGAAAGTTAAGTAGGTACTTATTAATAATATATGTATTATTTTTGGGGTCTCCGGAATTGTGGATTAATTTCAACTGCAGACAATCCGTTTCTTAAGATATCTTAGGATAATACCAGCCGACGACAAAATGTAACATCCATCGAAGGAAATGCTCCATTGTTAAAAAACAAGATAGATTATCCAGGTCAGAATTCCAGAGAGATAGTCCATTGCGCAAGCTCCGCCAGGTTGTATAACGAGAGTAGACTCCTTTCTAATCGTGATCTTCCCCCAGCCTCTCTGCATGATCGTTCAACCGGGAAGTCTTGCCTCTGGGGGATGAGGTAAGTGTACGTACAACGGACTTTAACTCGAGGCAACCCGTTGTAATAAATCCCAACATTTTTCTATCCCTGAAAAAGTTAGAAACGGACTTACATGCTCGTTCTTCAATCTGCAGTTTCCTACAGACCGGATTTTTACGACGTAAACTCGATCCGGTACCATTTGTGGCCAGACAAGGGAATTTCGGTGAGTACCAAAATATTTCCCGAGATATTTACTATGGTAAAACGTTACTATGGCAAGTATACTGTTAGGTGTTAATTAGCTGTTGGAAGTTGTTATTATTAAATACCGTACAACATACGCTTCGCTATTCTCATTAATAACAAGATCTCTCTCGACTGGAGAATTACCAGCTGTTATCTTATATGTAATGAATTACATATACGGTACATATATATTATACTCGGTAACCGTGTGGTGGGCTTGTGTACACGGTGATTTATCATGGTGTATTTATTTCCGGTAAAATTTTATTTATTTGGAGTTCATCATATACCTACAAACAGAACGAATATGTGCTATAACGAAACGAGGAAGTAATTAGTTAATTTTTATGGGTGTATACCAAATTTTAGGAGTATTTTGACTGTGGTCGATGATGGTAAATATATTATATAATTGCCAAGCTTTCGACATCTTTATTTGGCCTGCATCAGTAAACAAAGAACGAACCACTCCAACTACACGAAACTACAGAAAAGTTTGGAATTACCACTTATCAAATCAATTAAGTTTCGTGGTCCGATTGACGAAATAAATTCTTTTCAATTAATTAATCCTTAAAGTAAGGTATTGGTTGAGATAGAAAAGTGGTGTCACGAGCGGGATTCGAACCCACGACTTTCGGCTAAATACTGCGCTCTCTACCACTTGAACTATCGTGACTTCGATCCACTCGACCCCCAAGTATACTTCACAAAAGCTGTCGATTTCCTTGGTTGCCGAGAATCAAATAGATGACACGACATTTGAAAAATGGCAAAAAAAAGGGGGGGGGGACTTCAAAAGGGAGGATTGAGATGGGACGTTGGTACCCGAGTGGAGCGAAATGACGATAACTCAACTGGAAGTACAGCGGCGTATTTAGCCGAAGGCCGTGGGTTCCAATCCCGCTCGTGACATTGACTTTTTTACTCAGCCAATACCTTACTTAAAGATTAATTAATAATAAGAGGTTATTTGTTCAAACGGACCAGGAAATCTAATGGATTTATTAATAAAAAGGTATGTCTACCCAATATATGAGTATTGTTGTTAACTTCAGACTGTTATGATTTAGTATATTACCTAACTAAAGTATAAAAACTAACTATTCAGAATAAATAATTTTACCACTGAAGCCCTCATGATTACTTTTTAGATTTAGTCAACTCTTGGCTGATCCTGTTTGAAGTAGTCTTTACAACATTAATACTATGTAAGCAAAATACCACGATGCTGTGTTACTTAGCAGATGTACAAGGCATCAAAACAACCTACTCTTGGAATTCCGTTCAATTTCGGCTTTTTCATGCATACATTCACCCTGATATGAAATTAAAGGCTTACGTGAAAAATCTTTTCGTGTTATATTTTCAGCTTTCAAGGTAGGAATTGTAACTGAAGAGCAAGCAACCGAGTCTTTTCTTTGATTCGAAGGAGGAACACTGAAGCTATTGTTAAATTCCCTCCTCTCTGGCCGTTGGAATTATTCCTAAATTCTAAATATTATAGAATAACACAGTCCACCATTTGTCATCTCGAATCGTGCTGCCACATGAGAGAACATGATTTGCTTAGGTCTGTAATCCCTACAAGGATTTGACGTCCAGCGAAACTATAAGGAGAGCCTAGTCATTTCGTTTTCTGTTGTTGATTTGTTTTGTCAACCACGACCAAGACATAGTTTCACCGAAAATATTTAACATACGACATACAGGACAAGGACTGCAGATAATATGGAGAAATATAGGTAAGCAGGAGAAGAGTGAATCGTCCCGTGGGAGTAAGAAAGGTGCCGATTTTCTTTTTTTGGCTTTATTAATCCCAGAGATTAACTATGGATTTACCCTGGTCGTGGTCGGCCCCGCGTTGCAAACTAGCCATCGCCGTTTGTGACCTTGTTGGCAGCCTTGAAGGTGGTTGACTCAGCCGGAGAGGAGCCGTTTCCAGCGCGTGCCCGCTATGCCCCAAGGCCGTCACTTAGGCCAATCCTCCAACCTCCTCATTATCACTCGCATTCCGATCCTTGGATATCTAAAAATAGTCCAGAATGGCACTATTAGTTAGTGGACGAAAATGGTGGAAGGTGTTCCGAATAGTTGACAGCGATCAAACCACCATCGTTTAGAAACCATTAGTGTGTTTGATTGGAAATAATTGAAAAGAAATATAGTCGCTAATGAGTTTTGGCTAATTTAGATTTAGAAACATTTACTTCCAGTATTCTTTTAAATCCATGAAAGACTCATGAAAGACTTCTTGCATTCGCCTGACAAATTGATTATTTTTGATTTACGTAGATTCGTTTTCCATCATAGTTGATCAATCTGCCTAAAGTTACCGAAATGTTGAAACTTTAACTTGCACATCGAAACAACGAGAGTAGACAGACCACGGAAAGGACCAAAGTTACAGGCTCATCACCCCACAGGCATCAAAGGGACATTTCAAAATTTAGGTTTACGATCTTCGGTCAAACTGCTTGACGGAAAATAGCAGTTTATGATTTACGAAATATTACAAAATTATGACACTTCCCTTGTATATAATGTAAATGTATTCTGAATTTTCGTACCGTTATGGGTTTATTTTGTAAAATGTATCACGTACAAAAGGCAATTTTCATTTGCATTCGAGCTAAGAATTCAAAGCGGATGAAGAATGGATACAGTCGAGAATTCGCAATGTCGGAATTCGTATGCCAGCCCATCTGATGATTGCGGTGGTGACGGTATCATGGGCGCCGTGAGAAACTTCGATATTTCTTCCAGTTCCAGGGGGAGAAAACGCGCTGGCTGAATTTACAAGATGGGTCCGGTTTGCTATCCAATGGATAAAACATCGCAATTCACCGGTTCAGTCGCAACATTTAAGCCGCTAAAGTTTATCTTGAGATATTGGAATTTGTAAAGCAAAACCATCAAAGTATAAACAGACCAGAATGATCCGGAACTGTAAGAAATAATAAAATTCAACTACTCAAATCGTATCAGTTAGTCATTTGTGATAAAATGAAATGAAAGAACTTCATTATCATCCTTGGATTTCATTCCTCGAAAAAACTGTGAGAGCGTAAGAAAATTTCTCGGGAATATTTTGGATAACTTTGTGCTTTTTATGACTTTTTTAAACAGTTTACTTCTCGATTAAAAATATTAGGGATATCAATGTCAATTTAAATGGTTATACATTTTTATTCGTATTGCATTTTAATACTCTACTTCTTTTTGAAACAATAAATGCGAATAAACCTGAGCTTAAGGGGGCGGCCGTTGACACGGAGCTCATCATTGTAATGCAGAGGTCCTAGGTTCGAATCCTGCGGTCCTATATTCTAACATGACATAATTAAAAATGGGCCTTTTTTAAATACCGGCATCCCGAAGGTTCACCGTAGTTGAAAAACCCTCCTTAAAAAAAACTATTAGCTTTAGATGATAGAACAACTCATTAAATTGCTGTCTTTTCAGATTGAATTTAAATTGTAAAATTCGAAAGTTAATTTTTTTGCGAAACTGCTCTGGCTTGTTTTCGCGTCCCGAGGGAGAAATGACCAATTCTTGTGGGAGTGGAGGCGGTCATGAGTGGGAATTGCGCTTTCACTTCATACTTGTTACGGGTATACTGCGTTATATAATGAGTCACAGTTTAAAAAAGTATAATAATTAGCAAAGGTATCCTTTTATTGGAAAAACAATAATGAAAAAAACAAATAAGTATTTTATTACGCAGTTGCCAAACGGTATACTTAGCATCAGCAATAATCATGGGATCTTGACTGGCATCATGAAATATGTGCGTTGGAGTTTGATGGGGACTCCTGACATATCCCATCAAACTCCAAAGAATTATAAACTCACGGCCATACTCAAAAAACTAAGAAATACGTTTCGTAGATCGAAGATCGTCCAAAACATTAAAAGCTGACTGAAAAGAAAAACCCTTCACGAAGATTATGTTGCGATGCTATTTCTAACTCTAGTAAATTATGAAAGAGACAAATTTGGTAGGATGGGGTTTGTTATTTTAAACGGTGTCTAACTAGTTTCTTAGTTTACGACCATCTTGAGAAACGTGCGTGACTTGCGCTATGTCCCTTAAAGTACATAAAAATATCGTCTCAGATCGTGTCAGAAGCTAGGCAACTTAAATACGAATGCAGTTGACATCACTTACAACAATTTAAGGAAGCAACAGTTTCAATTAGTTCTTTTCACTTGCTTACATCCGGTTCATAAAAATTTGTCATTATTTTCTCACTGTGGGATTCCTTAAGAACTTGTCCATATAGCTTGCATAACGTGGACGTAAAATAAAACTCTTCCCCGCCAGATGTTTGGACGTTAAGCGTAGACCGTCGTGCCATTATGCCTCTCATGATTATTCGCCTGTCTCTTATAATGGTCCATCGTACTGTTTTTATACCTTTTTTACGTCATAAACGAAATAAATTGCATTCTTCCTATGTGAAAAGGTTACGTGAAAGGAATACATCTTCAACATAAACTGCACACCGTTAAGAAAGCCAAATTCGAAATGATGTTTTTACAGAAGATTCGGCGTCTTGGGTGTAAACGTGATTTAATGTGTGAACAACGAACATAAAAATTTATATGAAGATTATTTTACTTTTTATTAGAGTTGCGCGTTGTAAAGAAAGTGTCGAGGAGGAATACGTTGGCAGTTAAAGGATATCTTGTCTGGGATGTTTGTTGATCGGCGTTCTTGATGTCTCTTTGATGACCTTTTAATTTGTAGATTGTCACGTTTCTTACTCAATTAAGTTGGCTATTGGAATTATCGTTCTTTCAAATAAAAGTTTGGCCAGCTGTAAGGAAAAAGTTCGTTCTTCTCTTAAATTCGGTTTTATGTATTTTTTGACGTGTTAGCGTTTGTTTTTCGCTGACGATCGTGTAGGATATTTGTTGGCCCAATTATCGATTGGCTGAATCCGCGGTAAAATCTGCTGGCGAGCATGAAAAAACAGTACCACCCATTTTAAATGAGATCTTTTCATTTTTGGATCCTGACAATTGAAATACTTACCATATATGAAGCACGAAAACAAATCTAAACTGTAAAATCGAAGCAAAGGGCTCCAGGCTTTAACCTATTCACACCCAAATTCTCTGAGAATTCCCTAAAAAGACTATAATTTTTCTCACCTCTTTAACAGTATAATCCAGCCACTTCCCATTGCTTGGCATTCCTCTAACCTTCTCCCAGAACATCAGTTTTGCCTCCTGCCTTAACACTATACAGCAAGTGTTTCGCGTTGAGGACATTTCTTGACTTGTCACAAGTGCTTGACCGCGTGTGGCATGAAGGCTTCCCGTATATACAAAAGTGCGTCTTTCCAAATACACTCTACTATATCCATCGTTCTGAGTCCGTCAAGGATGGGCCTAATCCGATTATTTTTCTCTGGAAGCGGGAGTATCTCCGGGCAGCGTACTTGGGCTCCACACAGCAGATATACTTCACCCTCCACCATCCCTTGCCGCCTACACCGCTAAGCTATCCTCTGATCGGATCCCACAATTGTTTCGGCGGAGCTCCAGGCACATGTCCTGTAAACAGCTGAATGGAGCCAACACTGGCTAAGGAGCTTAAGAAAAGCATCGTCATCCCCCTCCAAACTCTGTCCTCTAATTGGGTTCATCTAGACCCTAGACTTCCATTGGCATTCAAATACTTAAAAGTGCATCATTCCAAATAGTCTGTACCTAATCAATTGTTCCTACCTGACCGAACTATTCTTCAGAGTCCGTCAAGGATGGGACTAATCCGATTATTTTCCTTTGAGAGCGAAATGTGTCGACATTCGACTAAAACGACTGAAATTAAGTGGGACACGACATTGCAGAAGTGATTAGTTGTAGTTGCATCAATTCTACAGATTGCTCCAATTTTGTCATCGGCCCTAAAGAATACAGTACTTGCAATGTAAAAGATAGTCAAGCCATAGCCAATGTTCCCCTAGGTGTCTAATAAACACTTCACAACCTCAAAATCCCTCTTGCAAAAAATAATCCCCAAAATATTTCGCTATTTCCACAATAAACTCTCCTCTCGGTGAATCCTTATCCAATAGAAATCATTATAATCCCACCAAACGAATGAAGAGGCCATGACTTCCCGACTTAATACATTTTACTAAATGAAGATTAGTCCAGTCCTCAATGGTTGTTACCCCCTCACGATAAATAAATAATCTACGTCATCTGTAAATTCAGTTCCTCACATAATATAAAACAGTTTACGTATTGTATTAAACAAGCTAAATTTAAACTTTTGTTAGACAGTTAAATCTTTGTCGACTAAGGACATTACTTAGCGACAGCACATTTTCTTTTTCATTTTAAGTTTTTAACATCTTACTTCATAAATCTAGTAATACATAGACACAATCTTTTTCTGAATGGATTATTTTATTCGTTTAGAGAGAGTGAAATTTAGCGGGTTTAGTGTTCTTCCTTGAATTCGAGTATTTGCCTCCGTTATTAACCCAAGTGTTTCCTTTTATTATTTATTTGGGGCTTTGCCATTTATCTTTTTCATATCCACGCAGAAAAATCTGGGGTCGTTCTCCATCTAACAATGACGTTCAAACGTTTTTCATTTTGTATTTGTTTTTATATTAAATTATTCATAATACGACAAATAAGAAAATTCGCGTTCGTTTACCTCCTCAAAACTTATATATCTATTGTTGCATGTTTTATATGAAATTAATTAATAGCTTAAAATAAACAGTACCTATTCAACCATGCATGTTTATTTAATGATCCGTACGTAATTAAAACATCCAACCATTTTAATTATAAATTGCAATTTAAAGTTGAGTATGATTTTTTGTTATGGTAACAGGCTTATATGGTTGGGGGAGGCTTTCTTTGTTTCTGCTGCCAAATGGTGATTTCTTCTAGTGTACACTCATGTTCGACCGTTTTGACAGCCCGAGTCCATTTGTTTGGCATTTAAAACTCTTGTTTCTTTCTCGTCCAAATGTGCATAATGAACGTATTGTCTACAAGGTCGCAATTAGTTGAATCCATTTAAAACAAGGCGCTTTTTTACCAACTCGTTATTTGCAGATGTAAGAAAATCGTCTAAATGGATTTTTGAGGTTTGTAGTTAAAAAAAAATGTGCATCGATATAACAATAATCACGCTTGCTAAATATAAATAAGTTTGAAAATTTGGGAAATGACTTTGGTCCGAATCAGTACCAAGTAAAAGATCGTATTTTAGTGAAAAATATAATGAACCAAAAACCGAGGGCATCGACAGAAAGGCCTGAACGACTCGGAAGTTTATTCCCATTAAATTTTCTTTGCGGGCGAGATGAAGGGCCGCCTTGCCAAAGAACTTTACTTTCAGGTAGTAAAGATTTGGAGGACTTGTCCCGTAGCCAAAACACAATTGAAACCGCCGGAACGGATCGGTCCAATTAAGTCTTCACGGCCCGGAAAAATTTAATTACAGCCCTTATTTTGACGGAAATCTCGATTCGTTATAAAGTGATATAAACGAAAACCCTAGTTGTACTCGTTGTGGTCATCCGAATGTATAAAAAATGAAAAAAAAAAAGTTTATTTAGTTTGGCTCTAATGTGTTCCTAACTAAATGTCAGTTTCATCATGTGGAAAGTTCATGCCTGTACAAGTTACATTATTTATTTAACTAGAGAGCATTTGTGTTACGTTTTTCCCTGTTTCTCAAAGGTTATATTTAACGTTCGTTGACGCTATTGAAAACTTTTTGTATTACGGATATTGCCCTAACTCTAATTTTCACTTGTTGTATAAGCTTGTAAACAATGGCACCGTTGAGGGAAGTTATGGATTTTCCCTTGATTGCTGACGACAGTTTGGCCAATACTGAGGACTTGATAGTTGTAGAAGCGTAGAAAAACTGAAATATTACAGAGATTAGTTAAACATATGCACACACATTTATAACCATATTCTGTACGTCTCTAAGAATTTTAACTTTTAAATTAGAATTTAATATTAGGCGATTCGGCTAAAGAGTATTTTACTTATGTGGCTTTATTAAAGTTACGCCTACCTAGGCTTTTAACCCCTCGGGTCTGGTCGCCCACCCTGCATAATATATACTTATTGAAGTTAAGATGTAAGTATAAAGTTGTCTAATGTCCATTCCTGCCTGCTGGTAAGTCAATAAAACAGCTAAATATTTTAATGGGGGAACAACAATTATACATTCTTTTGTATTAAAGTTTGCATTCATGAAAACTTTACGAGTTGTAAAATTTCAACTATAAAAGAAAAGCTTGAGGAAACTGGGTTGATTGTGTAATGCTGAAGAGTAAAAATAAATTATAAGCGAGAATGGAATGGATTCAACCCAGTCTCGAGGAATATAGAATACTCCGGCGAGAGTGTATGACTTGCTTCTATATCAATGGATTTTTTTTAGGTCTCTGTTTTATCCCTTGTGCAAAAGGACCGATAACAAGGAAAACGCTCTTAAAAACTTTGTCATTTCGCTTTCGTTAGGCCCGAAGTTAATTGAAGAGAGGGCGAGGCATTCGTAGACGAACGTTCTCCAGGCAAGCCAACGGTAATTAGGCTCACAAAAGGCCTTTTAAACGTTCATTCCAGTTAACGGTTAAAATGAAAACAAACGCCCCCGCTCGACCTCCGGTTAGTGAAAGTGAACATTTCACAATGTTCAATTTATATGGTCGATTTGGAAATAGCCAAGGCCGGAATGAAATGGCAAAAAAGTGACGGCGTTGTCTAAACTTCAGTTGATGAAAATAATTTTTAAAATTAGTGGATTAAAATTACGTCACTTCTTCATTTGATTTAATATCCAACTTCAACTTCTTTTCAACCGCCCAAACACCGAACTCTTTAGAAAGTAATTTTTAGCCCTCCATCTGGTTGCCTGACTACACAATTCAATACCATCATCATAACCTACGCGGACGATAATGTGATTCTGTCACCTAACTCGAATCCTAAACAAGCTACCGGCAATATATAAGGACACACTTCATTTTTCTTCGGATCGGTCCAAAAAGCGGAGGACAAATTGGATAAAAAAATGTTGTCAGTGTACGTCCACAGTCAAAAAACAGGCTTCTTGGAACCGATATCCGTCTTGACTTAAAACCCTAAAATAACCTTATACACGTCTTTACTGCGACCACTTTGGACGTACGGAGTCGTACTATGGGGTTCTATCAAGACATCCAATCCTGCGAATTAAAAGCCCTCAGACAAATGGATAGAACTTTTTACTATGTCACTAATCTCACTGTCCACAACGACCTCAGCATTCCTTTTGTCAACGAACCGATCCGTTCCAGATGCCAAAAGTTCCACGCCGACCTCTCGATCCATCCTAGCAATAATTCCCGTGCACTCTCTACCCAATCCGATCCCGAGAACCCGTCACGTCGCCTTAATCGACGATGACCTCGGAACCTCCTTGTCCCTTAATCCCTCACAATTAGAGCCTGAGAAAAAAAAAACCCTGATCACATTTTCCTATGTACAAATATGTGTAGGCCACAAATAAATTAAATTTAAAAAAAGATCGAAAAATCTACTAGCAACAGATATACAACGATTTGTGACGTTTGGATGGTTTAGTGGGTCAACTGCCGAAAGCAGGATAATTACTATGATCCCGTGCAGCCGTATACAGCCACCTTGAAATTCATATTCATCGTAAAGAATCTGAAATCGAAATGATGAAACAGCGATTTTTTTCATCATTGCAAAAATAAATTGAAAGTGGTGTCAAATCACGCTCAGTGGCAGCATTGGCTGGTTTCTCATGTCATATGTCCTCCACTCGGATTAGTGTTAATGAAAAATCTGGTCTGGGATGTTTTGGGTATGTGATCCTTCAGTGAATCATACACTATATTATACAGTTGCCTCATTGATTCATAGTCATAATCAAAGTTGGTCGATAACTGAAGAGCTTAGTTAGTGAAAATGGCAAAAAGTAGGGGTTTCAAAGGAAAATTCGAAAGATAGGTTGAGTTGGAAGGTTGGCATGGATCCCACGATAGCTTAAGTGGTTAGGACAGCGGTGCATTGAGCCCAAGGTCGTGCGTTCGAATCCCCCTAGTGACACTAGCTTTTCTTTCAACCAAATCCTCACATAAAAAGATTATTTAATTAAAATAAGTTCTTTGGTCAATCGGACCATGAAATAAAATTGATTTAATTAGTGCTAATGTTAAAACGGTGTGGAAAAAATCATCCTATGATCACAATTGTAATATATTCAAATATGTACATGGTAAACACCTTTTACCCCTTTTATTTATTGTCGTGTGATATGTGCTTAAAATGTTCAGGGGATGAAATGCTAACAGTCTTGTTCATACCGAAATTCATATTCACTCTTCAAGACTTTGAAAACGAAATAACGAAACAGTGATTTTTTTCTTGACTGCCAAATTAAATTGAAAGTGTTGTCAGATAAGTTATGAGTGTTCAGTATTGAAGTGAGATTAGTCAAATGTTCTACTTGTAAATCAAAAACCAGAGTCGGACGAGTGGGGGAGTGGAGAGGTCGTGGGGCCCGGGCTCCGAATGCAGATAAAAGGTTCCATCTTTCACACGGGAAACCGCTCAGGATTGACAGTTGTGGCGAAATGAGTAATCGCGATGAATTTTCTAACAGGCACGTTTAATCTTCTTCCCTGAAAGAAGTCGGACTCCGGCCGGCGAAACGAATAGTGTCGAGTGCAGCCGTCCCTTGGCGCCCTCCCTTCAATTGTGCTGATGGTGTTGCTTCATTAGCTCCAATCAAACACTTGACTGTTATTGACTTCCTCGAAAAGAAGCGTTCCCGTTATCGAAAACAAATCGAATTCATTTCTATTGAAGTAGAAAACTATTGATTTCTCTACTAATTTTCCATTTGTGAAATTTCTGGTCGTTTATTTTGACTTTGCAAGTAGCTGTCCTGGGATGCTGTTGACTGAGCGTGAAAATAAAACAATTCAAGTTTATTTACTTCTGACTAAAAATGAAGCCCTGAAGATGGTAAATAAAGTTCCGAAAGCTAGATTTGAAATTAAAAATATTTTATTTGACCACATCCTTGATAACCAAGTGAACATTATCTACATAAGCCGGTCGATATATCTACAAAATAAATGAGCTGAACACCATCAGCCAGCCCCCAACATTCATTTTTTTTTGCCTCGAACTAGTGTACATCTAGCCATCAATATTCATTGTTTGATGCTACCGACCCCTGGAAGGCGGCCCCCGAAACCGGCCAGGAAGGACACCTAGGCTCTCCATTTGTAGCGGGGAGACCCTCAACATATCAGACTTCCCGATGGTGGTGGATAAAAACCTTACATAGTAATGTTACCCTTGGAAAAGTCCAACACCATCACCTAGTCCGGAGCTTATCGCGCCCTGAGAGCGCAGAGATGTCCCCCCAACGGTCCCCAGCCGAACCGTCCCCGCGCGGCCCCCCTCCCGGACGCCAACATGCCTCAATGATGGTTATATATCTTAAATATCTATGTCGTTGTCTGTGATGAATTTGTATGTGGTATCTAATATTTCAATGTAGTTCGTATAATTAAGTTACAAGTACAATTAAGTTTACCGAAGAGAGGAGTGGGATTTTATATTTCTTAAGCGCTCTCTCTTCCGGTAGTCTTCAGTTGGCATTCCAGTATGATTTGCTCCGCCATTGAGGCATCTTCGTACGAGCATTTGCTTGTTTTTGTAATTCCTATCTTATGCAGTTGTGATGGGATTAGGGTACTTTACGTTGACAATAATCGCTTGATATTTACGAAATACTGATATTGTGACCAATTTACAGTGATAAATGTATGACATATATATATTTGTTTCCTCCACCATTGGTTTGTGTCGACGAATTTACACTAATGTATGTAAACATTGATTAGCAAATTCAAACTTGTTAAGCACGCAAAATTTGGCTATTCTTATATTTTTCTGGCATTGTCCAATAGTCTTGGCAAAAAAAGATTTTTGTGAAAATCAACCAAAAAAAGATTTGTTTAAAGTTGAAATCGAAGTTAAAGAAAATCGTTCTGTTACATTAATATCTTTTTATGAATTTATATCTTGCGATAAGGAGACCAATACAAGTAAGCTTTCCAAAATATTATTATACATTTATCTCCATGTTTAATTTATCATTTTTTTTATTTTAGTTTTGTCCTCTCTTCGATGAAACTGTTATATTTAAATTTAGACGGAAATTGTGTTTTGTTTCATTTAGGAGGTCCTTAAATTCAGTAAATTTGTTCGATTTAGGCAAGTCTCCTTTAACTTTCCTTTTCATTTCTCTTCAGCTATCTCATACACATATATATTTATATGTTTAATATATTTAATGTCGTAGTAATTACAATTAAGTTTGGAAACCTCGATTTTTGATACGACGTCACACTTGATTGTAGGTTTAAAGAAGATATTTCTGAATGAGCACGTACCTGTGAAAGCTATTCAAAAAAATTAATTTGAGAATTTTACCTACTTTTTTTGTTGTTACCCAATGTATGACGAGCAACAAGGACTTAATATTACATTTTGGTAGGGTGGCTTATTCGGATTGTTACTCCTTTAAAGTTAATTTTTTAATTATTTTACTAGCAGCCTATCGATAAATATGTCTTGATATCCATAATGCATGTTTTTCGCCTAGGTTTTAATTTTTTTTTTTTTTTAATTAGCAGGTGTTTTTAATGCATGATGGTATTAGCCATATGAGGGTTAAAAGAATTTGCTGATATCATGGTGTCTGTGGTTGTGGGTTTTCTAAATACGTCTATTCCAATTGGTTATTTTCTATGGGCAGGTTTAAGTATAAAAATTATTGTAAGTAAAATAAAGTTGTAAACACCACATCTGTGAATAGAACCATCATTTTCAAACCTTGAATATACGTACCCCATCCATCATTTGTATGATTTTATTGTAGGCACCGACATTTTCATGTCTCAAAATCCACTCTCGAACCCACACAGAACGTCCCTATTCATCTTTGGATTAATTACGTTGGCCGCGATTTTGCGCTTCGATGCTTTCATCACGACAAGATAAAACAGTGCATAATAAAAAGATATACAACAGAGAACCCACGTGGGCACAATGTCCCTTGTTTATAATCGGATGATACTTTTATTAAAAGGTTTGCATTTCGGGAACTTTCTTAAACGTATAAATGACATAAATTTCAATCAGTATATAAACAGTCGAATCGAATTTCTGTTGGGCACTCGACATATACTACTAATATTTCCGGAGAAAAAATGTCAGATGTAAACGCATTTTGACATCTCTGCCGAAATCATTACAAAAGCTCATTAAAAAGAAAAAATTAATAAGCTGTAACTAAACAACTCGGAGATATAGCTCGATAGACTGTCCAATATTACGAACGGGGAGCCGAAAGTCTACATACGTTTTTCTTTATTATTTCAAGTGCAAGACTCCTCGGATAGCTTTCTTCTGGTAGTTACTCTAACAGATAGTTTATATGAAGTTGCACTGCCCAGTGGTGTCCTACGGCTGTGAGTATTAAGACGTTTTTTAGTGAAGAAGCAGTATAATTTCTCGATTCGTCAAAATGCTGACACCCAGGCTTGTGCTCGATCCCAATCCATTGCCTGAATCACCTCACTGAAGACCTTAAACTTTGAATATAAAGAGATTTTACTATTTTCAAAGATCGCGGACCGTATGATAATGCCCTGTTTAGCTTTGGTAATCTTGCTTGAAAATGTTTTTTAAATGAGAGACACGTTGTCAGACTCATACCCAGGTTTACATATTCGTTGATGACGTCTCACTATGTTTATTCCGTATTTCCATTTTTCCCCCTTTCACCATTCTCAAAAATTATAACCTTGTATCTGTTCAGATTCAGTCTTAAATTCCTCAAGATCGTATATTCATCTCCTCAGTTAGTCATCAATTGGAAAGATTGGAGAAGGAATCAAGGATGACAAGTTCATCAACATACTCAAGAATCTTAACACGTAAATTTCAAGCCTGGATATCTTCTACCATCTTGAAAGTTCTCCAAACCATTTAGAGTAAAATAGAATAGGGCTAAACACGGTACCTTGTTTCACACCTATATTCATTCTGGAAGAGGAATAATTCGTTCCTTTGCTTATTGTTAGCAAACTAATCATACGAATGAATATCACGGATGATTTGATAAAAAAACTTCTGTGGTTGAAATGTGCTTAGCATTACATAGGAGTGCGGTAGCGTTTAGGCCAATTAAACGTCGGTTCGTTAAAAGTGGTCGAAGAACTGGCTTCCGGATAACATCTGTCAATGTGAAGTATTGTAAAGTATAGATGTCAAGGTTGTTTTCACAATAACAAAATCGTTGTGACTGAATGGAGTGTGAAAATATGAGAAGAATGCGTGTGGTCACTGCCATTGGCCCGGATCTTCGAAAATTGACATGGTTCCGTATCGGGCTAAAGATCTTAAACGGCACGTGGCCGACAACGCGGAGCGATACAACATCAACATCGTCGACGAGCGATTCTATTTCCGTCGATGAGCTCTACAAGGATGCAATATTGTTATCGGCTCGTGTGGGCTGAATGAATTAGTCACTGTAGAGTGAATATCTGTGCGACGGAGCCCTTGCTCCCAATACGGACGGCGCGTCGTTCGCTCGAATTCCAGAACGCGAGTGCTTCCTCTCTCTCTCTCTCTTTATTGTCATGGAAATCGCCTCGGAAACGGACGAGCGGTCTGTCTAAAATGGAAAGTGAAAAGAGCATAATTTTAAATACTGAACAACGGAAACTAACTATTTTATGAACCGGCCTACTAAACCTCTATTTCGTGAAAGAACTGGCATCCGAAAAATGTTATTCTTAGGTTGATATTTTTTTAGTTTGGGTCTAGGTAACAGCAATCAAACTGCTAGACAGGCATTTAATTCCGAAGATTAAACCCCCCCCCCCGAACCTTAAAGGCGGGATGACGAACAATCCAAGAGAAGGTAGGCTGATGGGGAAGAATCAAGCACTGTATACCACTATTGGGTTTGTCCAAAATTAATGCAGGTTTTGAAAATTTAGTTTATGTGTGTTATTTATTATGTTTCCACATGGCATTAATATCGCACTGGCGCTCTCAACACGACACACAGTAATGACACGTGTACAAAGAAAATAAATCTTTCAATGGCTACAAATATTTTGTTTGAATCTTAATTGTCTATCTTGTAAAATTTCATTTTTTCACATCTTATATGTATTTGTATAATTTAAACAATGTTTATAAATCCCAGGCCCTGAAGATGATCTCAATAAAGATCGAAACGTTGGCACGATAGAGAAAATGTTTTTCTGATACCTACTTCACACCAGACCTCATATCCTATCCGTGTTTCTTAGTGATGTTATCTCATATTGCCCAGCGTGAGTAGTAACAATAAACTGCTCTGTACTAAACGAATGGCGTGTTAAAACATTATCCTTGTTTTCCGTTAAAACACCGTAACCCTCACTATTTCTGTCGTGTTTCTCGTAAATATCTTTTTTTTTATCGCTGTTGGTCGGATTGTTGGAAGTGTCTTACAAAGTAACCCCCTGTTGGTATGTTCGAACGGCGGACCTGACGTGGCACAGAATGTAAAGTTAACCCAGGTCGAGGGCAGCGCGCCTGGTCGATCACAGACGCGACCCGCCCCACAATCCTCCTTTTCTGTTCATTCAGTCAAACCCAGACTCAATTTTATTTAAATCTATCTCAAAAAAAGAATTACAACACAATGACATTTTAGGTTGTATCTCGAGCAAATTCCGGTCACGCAAATATTTTCCTCTCGAAATATGGCAAATATTTCTCTAAAAATTATAATACCTGAAGTTTAACAAGTGGAAAATTTGGCAAGATAAAAATAACCTTAAATCAAATAAATTAATTTAATTGAATATAGGAGATAAATGTAGAAGAAATTAGCGACAGATATTTTATCCAACGGTTATGGTTAATTAAGGATGCATCAACCATGCAAGTTCCAGATTAAACCGTTTATTTTCTTAATTAATTCAATTTTTATTTTCGTCGTTGTCATTATGGATAATTGATTTCTTTTTTCTATATATATTTTATTTAAGTACCTTATAAACGTGTAAGGTAAGATGCTTAGTTTAACGGTGGTTTCTTTTTACCGTCCTCTCTGAAAAACTAATATAGCGAAATGAACTACGCGACATGTCGAATTTAGTACTGATTTGATTATTATGCTTTTATTCATACCAAAGAGAGAAACGATGTTTTTCTTTTAAGTTAACTTACCAAGGTCAGGATACAACCCTATGCTTTTGGAAACAAGGTCGTGTTGAATTGGACCAACCACAATGGGCTGTGCGTTAATTACACGCAATAGGCCTCCTACAATTTTTCTAACCAAAAAAGAATCTGAAAATGTGCAGAAGATAATATATATGTAGTGTTGAGAATTTTGAACCCGAGTGCAGAAAAGTTTCAAATAGGTTGGATTCCTGAATCATCAGTCCATTGAGTCTTTCACCTCAGGTTTTCAAGCCCTCTTACGGATTAAAGAGAGATTTCGTGAAAACGACGAATAATCTTTGTTTTTAGAAAATCCACAAAATCTTTGACAGATACCCTTATTTACCCCACCGGATTTCTACATCTGGATACGACCGCTTGTTAAAGGTAAATCTTCTGTGTGTGTTTATCTCAGTTTTTGCATTTAACGGTGCAATCCTTTGCTCCGGTCGGATTCTCGAATTCCACAAACAAACCGGATCCTTTAGACCAAAGCCAATACGTGCAATCAATTCGCGAAAATTTATTACATTGGTGGCGTGAATGGTTTTAGGCTCATTTTGTAAACTCTGTTTCCACCCTTTTAATCTTATAAACTCAGCAGTGATTTAAATTGCTGCAGCACATAAAAACTCTAGTGCAAAACGTTACATTTTGATTTTTTTAAATCTTTATGTAATAGCAGAATCAAAAGGCTATGTCTATGGATAATGTTTCCCATTTGTTTGTCTGCATTGTGCATGGTTTTTATGTATGAACTTAAATTATATCAGCTTTATTTTGTGGCCACTAAATACCACTATAAAACGGCTAGGTGCTGAATCTATATTTTTTCTATTTAAATTTTAAAATAATTTCTTTCAATTAATTAATCTTTATGTGAGGTATTGGATGAAATGAAAAATTTAGTGTCACGAGCGGGAATCGAAACCGTTGCTAACGTCTAACCACTTGAGCTATTAGAGCAGCGGCGTATTGAGCCGAACGTCGTGGGTTCAAATCCCGTTCTTGACACTTAACTTTTTCATGTGAATCAATACCTCACATAAAAGTTTATTAATTAAATTCGTGTGAATGTCTATAACTTTAAACCAAACACTCTGCTCTGATTTCGGCCCAAATTCCACTATTCTTCTTCTGAAAGAAATTGTCTGATGACGCGTATGTTGAGTGTGTCACACGAAAAAAGTTCTAATTTCTGAAAATAAAGTATAAATTAAAAATCAGATTGTATAGTACTTTGCGTCGAATAGTAAATGTTGGAAACGGATCAGGCGAGGGCTATCTTGGGAATAAGGAGGTTATGGGGGCTCTGGGATAACAACCCGCGGCAAATCGCAGACCTTAATAAAATACATACTATTATTGATCTGCCTCGGCCCACGAATGGTAAAACAATCCTGACAAAACCCATTCTTTTTTCACGTCCTTTCATATGGACAAAACATTATAAATGTTATAGCATACACTGGAAATTCGAGAACCTTTTGAGATTCATTTTTATAAAAAGTTAAAATGCGTCTAGTTGAAAGTAGCTCACTTAAGATAGAATGTTGTAGTTATGCGAACAGGCTCTTGTATTGTAGAAACAAGTCCTTGTTGGGACAATACCCGTCTGTTGAGGATCCGGACTTCATTACAACAGAAGTTTCTACTTTAGTCGCTTGTTCTGCATTATATCTCGTCTTTTAAAATCCTTTAAGAGTTTTTGTTACCGGGTTATTTCTTGAATTAAAAACACAGTTTTTTGTTTTAAGCCGTATATTTCAGTTTAAATGCATATCTGCTCACCTGCTGAGTCCCCCTTAAGCCACAATATTCTTTAATATCAATAAATACTTCTTTTTATTAAAATAGTTAGAAAAAGGACAATCTGTATGCACATAACTACCGATTTTGCTAAGCCGAACTAACCGTTACAAAGGTTAACATAAAAAAGGGTTTTTCGTTAGTTTTCATTTGCTATCAATGTGACATGAATCTATACAAATATTAGGTGAACATAAATTTTAACCTACAAATAAATGTTAAATAGTTACAGCTAAGAATAAATTTTGTATCACAGTTAGGCATATAAAAATAAAACTAATAAAAATTTATGTTTCAAATTAATAAAAGGGGATGGTGGCCGCAAGGGTTTAGTTAGAGGCGGTGACCGGCGCTCATAGTTGTAATGGTTCCGGGTTCGAATCCAACGGCCTTACATCTAACCAGACAAATGGTTTGTTTTCTTTCCTTTTTTTTCCTTCAAAAACATCGTTACTCCTGAGAGTTCATAGTTGAAATAGGCACCCTCGTAAAAAAATTATATAATAATAATACTAGTAATGACAATTCAACGCTATTATGAAATACAACAACATACTTAAAATCAATAAATACAAAATTATAGTTTTTCGGATAAAATATGTACAAATAATAAATAAATAAAAGCAATATAATATGTACACAACTTAAATCAATTTTACTTCGTATCTAGGTTGTTTTTATAAATGTTCAAAATATTTTTATACTTGTTTAAGAGAACGATTTTATATTAACGTTGTTTTCGGTTAAGTTAATGTATATAATTTCTAAATGATTTTCTTTTTTTTTAATAAGAATTTTACATTTTGAAATTCAATTTTATGTTCACTCTCAAAAACACGTCGAATCCTATAGTTTTCCACTGATTTTGAACATTTTTTCATGTTGTTTTATACTGTTTTTTAAAAGTTGTACAGTCTTTCCAACATAAATCTTGTTACAAGTACATTTTAATAGTAAACCTATTTGTCTTTGTTCCATTATATTTATTTTGTCTCTTATCATCGTAATTACTGTACTTATTTTTTATTTAAATAGTCATAAAAACTGAAATCTTTAATTATATTTTGTAATAGTAAAAAATAATTCATAAATCATGAAATGCGGTCTGGTGTGATGTAGGTTTCAGAAAAACATTTTCTTTGTCTTGCTACGTTTCGATCTTTATTGCGATCATCTTCAGTGTTCCCAATCACGGCCATGGGCACTCTCAACACGGCACAAAAAGTGGCACAATTATACAGAAGACAAACACTTTGAGCCCTGAAGATGATCTCAGTAAAGATCGAAACGTTGGCACGATAAAGAAAATGTTTTTCTGAAACCTACATCACCCCCAGACCGCATCTTACGATTTCTGAATAATTACCGATTAACCGTCACTAATCACCAAACAATACTAAAAAATAGTTGAATAAGTTTTTTAAAAATATGTAGATGGTACCCAAGTATTTATGGATACGGTGTGTTGACGAGACATGCATTGCAACTAAAATATAATGCTTTAAATAAATCGTTCTTTTTAGTTCGAGAAATAACTAACAACCTCTATTTTAACATATTTCATTACCAAATTAAACAAAAATAAAGAATTCAGTTTTTTGGCTTGTTTTTTTCTGTTTTATTCAATTTGTGAATACTTTTCGAAGTTCTGTTGATCAATTTATATTGGACAGTTCAATTTTAATGGGCAAACCATTATTTTAAAGTAAAGTAATTAAAAACTTCTCGCTGGTCATAAAAGGCTGTTTTTCCCATCGGGCGGTCTATTAGAAAAATTGCCTTGGACAGCAGATCGATAGAAATTTATTGCTTTCATACCCGAGAAATTGCAGCAGTAAATAACATTAGGTATTAACCGGTCGTTTGTGAGCTTATTATCCTTTATATAATTTAATCTCCTGTTTATTGGACTTAAATATTTTCTTTTCCCTGATACGTTTTTATATAAACGTATGGTCAATCTGCCATTTCTCTGGATGATTATTGGTGGGTCTGAAACCAAAACCGACTTTTTTGCCGGTGATCGTTAATAACTAAGAAGTTCGATAAGTGCGAACGCTCAAGATCGACCGTGACATTTCGCGTAATCTTTGTAAAACCTTCAAGCTTATAATTGTAGAGCGTTATCTACAGACATTATGTGATCTGTGAGTTACATCTTTTCGAAATACTTAACGTAAAATAATTATATTAATTCTTGAGGCTTGCACGGTTATGAACCTGTTGATTGTTCGTTTCCGATTATTGTGGTCTGCCTGTCCACGCGGTCGTTGGTCTGTCGGACGTTTTTCGGCTTCGCTGTTGGGTTCGTGTGACAAGCCAAAATCGGCAATGATAGACGAACGATAACGATTGGAAACGAAACTAAACTAAACTCATTTATGGATAATCGTAAATCTGAACGCTATATCGGTTATTACAGCAAAACGACCATAGGCGTGTAAACGATCTGTGCCCTCATTTTTCCTTTAATGTTTAGTACGATGACCTGTGATCTATTACAAATAAAAAAGGTAATTGTCGGGTAGTACAGCTAGAGAAAAGACCGTCGATTTATTATATAAATATTAGATTTTCTCACCTTTCAGATTTAATAATCAACGCAAAGTTATGCTTAGTAAAAATGTTTAAAAATTGTTGTTGATTTTTTTAACATGTAAAATGTCCTCGCATATTGTAATATAACAATTTACTCGTTTAAAATTCGCTTTTCGACCGTGCATTGCGAAATAATATCAAATACGCATTGTACAGGATAAAGCCGAAGAGGAACCATGTAGTTAAAGGCAGGCATGGTACCTGTACCCGGCCTTAGATGGGATTTTCGGCCCTCTTTGTGTCGGATGAGTAACGACAAAGAATGTCGCATGGGAGGGCCTCGGCGGTGTGGCCTATGTAGGACACAGACCGGAGGAGGTCGTTGCCCCAACATTCAAGGACACCAATTTCTCTGCGCCTAGTTTTCTCCAACAGAAAATCATGGGTCCTTCGGTGATCTCCGTCGGGGAAAGCAACCCGGGGGGAATCCGCTTCATAGACAATTTCTAAAAGGGGAACAAAGGTCAGTCACAACTGGTCGACGGACCTATTTTCAAAGAGGATGGGAACCATTCGGACACGATCTCGTACTGAATTGCCCTGCCGAACTGAGCTCAGGACGCGGCTCTCTGCAATTAGAGTTTGTCATTGTAGCCGTAAAAAAGTAGTTTATAAGATTTTCTGGCTGTAAGGAAACAACTATCACAAACCTTGTTTAAATCAGTCGAAATATTGTTGAAAATGTTAAACATAGGTTTTAAGTTATTTGTACGTATAGAATAAAGTCATTATGCTTTCGGAGGACCCAAAATAAACTAAATACATTCCATATATGGATAAATATGACGATAATAAAGTAAGAATTTTATTCCATTTGATGTTCAACATTTTTTGTTTGTTTTGTTTTAGTTACTCAATTTTTAATATGTATGTTTTTTTATGTTTTGCAGGTAGGTCGGTCATAGTGATGGTGGTTGAGTGAGAATGGTGGACACTCTAGTGGCCGGGTCTCCCGGTGAACTCTATTATGAATATTACCATTACCAGGATGGAATGCACCTCTGCCCTATGGGACCGCAAGAATATGGTATTTATTGTTGTTTTTTTTTCCTATAAGTTTCTCTCCATTTTTGTTTTCCTCATTTTTTCTGATTATTTTGTGAACTCTTGTTAATTTTTTTGTATGCGTGATAAGTACGTATATTTGAAAATGTTGTCGTACTACTAGGGATGAGCATCGATAGGAAAACATGGATGGTCATCATTAAAAATCGGAACCTCACCATCATGGAGATGTGGTGTGATCATCGACTCTATAGTTTTTTTTACATATCGATGGTTTTTTGAGTACTCATTACTCAAACCAAAAATTCTTTTTATGTGCCACTTTAGAAACACTAATTTTTCAAAAGAAAAGGATATTAGGAAGCGGTGTTTGTATTCCTCAGGCACTGCAGCCTTTTGGCTTATTGTACCTTCCTAGTACCTTGGTTTAGTCAATAGACTCGATCCTTTTTCTCAGAAGTATCAAGTCATTGACTGTTATTGCTTCAATGTGGTTCTCTGAGTCGCTTTTATGCGTCAGATTGACCCTCCATTGAGCCGTTGCTTCTCACTCGAAGATGATATGAGTGGCTGTTTCCTCCTCCTCCTCATTACATATCTGCACATGGGATCATCTATATCCATGTTGTTTAGCTGTTTTTTCAGATGCCAGTGACCTGTTAGTAGTCCTACCACTCCTCTCCAATGGCAGCAGTGTTTTTGCCAGTCTCGGTGAGGGTTGTTTCATCATAAGTTTACTATGTCTAGCACCGCTATGGTTTATTCACTTTTCATTTTATTTTGCTTGGGTCCATTCTGCGATGGAGGATTCTATCGCCCTTAATAGCAACTGGACTAATAAAAACGATGTTTATTATTTTAATATCATTTAATAGGAATTATTTTCGTTGCCTTTAGTTTCATTTATACTATCTCGGTCCCTTTTAAATGTTACGTCTATCGTTAAAGTATTTTGTGCCTGTGAATTTTATTCAAAATACTTCGGTGTTCCTCGTTACTTTGGAAAACCTTCATAAAAAAAGTTTAACATGTACGTAACTAAAATCAACTATATGTTTAATTTATTGAATTATTCAAATTAATTTATCCAAATTTTGTAATGAAACACTACCATTTCCATACCAAACACATTGCCTCGGAACGGAATTAAACAATCGTAGCTTTACAGCCTTTAAAAGTATCCTCTAAGAGATTTATGGTTTTTGAAATAATCTGCCAGATATGCCACTAATGGAACAACTTGACACAACTGACAATGTACAGTAGACAGGTCGGATAGGATATATTCATATCACAATAATATAAGTCATCCACTAGTCACGAAAGTGGAACTTAGAAATAACTGAAAAATCGAAGTTTCTAAAACATCGAAAGTTCAACATCGATGTTGAAAACACTGAACATACTTCGCTTACCATCGATGGTTTCTAAACATAGGCCGTCGGTACTCATGCGTAGTTACTGCGAGCCTCCAGGATTAAAGTTTTCGACGAGTACTTTCGTTGAATTAGCCCACAATCTACTTGGGCGTTACAAATTATACACGGTTTCCCTTCGTTTTCAAAAGTAAGTAAACACCACGTGTAATCATTATTCACGGGGCCTCGTCTTTCGATTATACCTACCGCATTTTATTTACGTTCAGCGTGAAATATGGTACGCCTGACATATTCAAATGAAGATTACGAAACGGGGGAATTGATGAAGAGGACCGTGAATAGGGAACGTCTGCGAATAATCCACATCCGAGCTGGGGGATCCGGTGGAATGATGTGTGGCGCTGTCGGTTCACTTTGGAACGTTCCACACCTGAGAAAGCCGGATATCGGCTCTTCAAAAGTAGATTGTTCACGCCCTAAAGATAAATAATTGAAAACTTAGAATTTTTCAATAGATAATCATTTGAAATTTTAACAACAAAAAATATTAGGATCCGACATCCAGAAAAAATGGGAAAAAAGTTTCAACCCTTTCAACCCGTTTGGTTATATTCAACCAAAATACGAAGACCTAGCTTATTTGGGACGATAAAACTATCGACAAATGAGGTGAGTGTGAGGAGGTGACAACTGATTGGTCAACTAGCGAAACTACACAATTGTCGGTAGATCCTGATAATGTCAAATCTATCGTTTGATTCGTAATGAGAAATCACCTTCATTTTAAATTTATTGTTTATTTTAAAAAAATAGTATTTAGTTTCACTATGATATCAATTGTTATATCTATAGATATGTTAATCATACATAGCCCTCTGAGGTAAATATACTCAAAGACATTCTGTCCTGGCAAATTCATTGTGGTTATCCCGACCTCCTCCAAATAATGGATGGCAACTTGATCTGCATGCGGTCCACCATTATCAAACATAATAGGAAGATGTCCCTTATAAATGGATATTACGGATGTAGCGAATACGCCCACAGCTTCCAGAAGAATTTACTCAATTTACCTTAGTGCAGGTCCCGGAGCGTGTGCGTTAAATGTGGAATAAGTTTTGTGTGCGTTGTTACGTCTACAGTCACAAAAATGTACGCTTAGAGACCGTTTGGAGTCGACTGTAGAATTTTTCCTATCAAGATTTTATTCGATCCAGACTTACGTGGATTCTAGCCGCCGTAGATCATCGCGGATGGTTGAGAGCCGTACCCAGATTATGTCCATTCACCAAAGCATCTTTCGACGAGATCTTCTCGAATTAATATTCGTCTTAAATTTATTATTTTCATCAAAGAAAACAGTACAAAATTCAATTAACTTATTCCACAAATTGGCTCCGTCAAGAATGAAATTAAACTATTTTTTCTTTCAAAAATTCATTAATGTTGGGTTGGGGGGCTAAAATTCACACTCGTGTTGCGAGCCCCCCCAAAAATCCAGCCAGGGATAAAGTACAATAAGCTGCAGTGCTCAGGAAGGAACTTCCCCAGTTCCTGGTATCCATTATAAAAACCGTTGAGTTTACGTTTTAAGTCAGCTATGGATTTAATTAGTTATTAATTCTTTTACCTAGTTATTATGGAAATGTACAAGTGGTTGGTTTTTTCTTTGAGCGTATACTAAGCTCAGTGCCTGTTCCTTCCGGCCATTGTTAAAACTTTGAACTTCATTTTTGTTCATTTATTCTTTTCTATTTTTGGATTTTCATCCTATCTTTGTGTTATTTCTATTTGAGTATGGGTTTGATTTTTAGTACGATTTAATAACAACATTTAACAAAGTTTTCAGCACCATGTGGGTTAAGTTAAACTCCAGTTTACGACCTTATTCATCAGCTGTGTAGGACGGCGAGGGCCCCGGGTTTTTAATAACTTCGTCGAAGAGCTGCCCCAGCCATCCCTTTCAGTTTGAAAAGCTTCCAACTTCCGGTTATTCTAACTTACCGACCTTCCAAAGCAAAGGGGGCCGATGATTTCCAATTACATTAATTAACAGGGAATGCGGGTCGAAAGGTGCGTAGACTGTCTAAACCACTTGTTGCCCGAAACAGCGCCTGTATAACAAATTTTAAAATTCCCCTCCTATGAAATTTTGTGTTAATGATTGGTAAACAACACAGATAAATTTTAAAACGGTAAAACATGAACTCATGCCCTGTCATACTTTGTTGACTTGAGGAAAAGGCTAGATCACTTTACAAGACTTAAAATTATTCTTAAAGCAAAACGGCAATGCGGGAGTAGCAAAATAGCAGAGCTTTAGAAAAAAGATCGTGGTATAAATCAGTATCAGTTCAGAAATTAATAAAAACTATAGTAGCAATGGTTACGATGTTAATTAACACTGCGCTCTCCGCTGTAAGCTAAAAAGTGACTTTGCATTGACATAATTACAAATGGTTTTTTTCAAAAGCCCCCAGGGTTAAAAATACTATTGATATCAGAAATAAAATGATCATTGTGCTTAGTGTCAAAGATTTGTTAATGTTTTATTTGTTTTAGGTTAATAGCATATCCATGAACACATTGTTATAACTTTTGTAGAATTATCGTGAACAAAGTTTTTGCTTTTGGTTCTTTCGGTTCAAGGCTCTTAGGATGTCAGGCCATTGGCTTTTCTTATAAAGGCAACGATTTCACCCCGCGGGAGTCATCCGCCTTCGAATCATTGCTCGGGGTCGGTGAAAGGCGCAATCCAAATGCAAATTTAATAAGCCCGGCATTGATTCAGACCGAGATCCGTTTAATTTCGGACAATTCCCGTTAAAAATTAACTGGTCGGGACAAATCTCGTAGGCTCGCAACGGCCCATTTATCTTATGCGTGTTTTGGCCACCGGTTGTACACAACAATGAAACATAAATCGTCGTTTATATCGAAATATAACGGCCTCCGAGACAACATTAGCGTTAGGACAGATTGAATCCTCGTTTGTTATTGTGTAGGTTGCTACTACAAATTATTCAAAACGGAAACAATTCTAGTCGTTCTTGGCTTTTCAGTTTTCACCTTGTAACCCTTTAAGGTCGTTGAGGACTGTATATCGATAGTGATCAAACTGTTAAAATAAACCGCCCTTTCATTTGTGCCTTCCCAATTACTGTAAAAATTACAACATGAGTATTCGGGGGGCGTCGGTGGCCGCGCGAGGCTTGACACCGGAGCTCATCACTGGAAGGTAAAGGTCCCGGGTTCGAATCCTGCGGCCCTGCATTCGAACCCTACATACTTACAAATGGGCTTTTTTTCTCAAAAACACCGGCACAATGAGGGTTTATATGACCTCTGCTGTTGCGAACTCTCGTAAAAAAAACCCATGAGTATTCATTCTTTTGTATTACACATTTAATTCAATATTCAAAAGTACGCTGCAGATAATTTTCTTAAAGAGCATGAGTTACATTCTAAATAAACTTCTATAAATCTGACCTCCTGGAGGTAAAACAAGGGAAGTCAAATTTTGACAAATACGAGATAAGTACGTACATACGCCAGTATGTCTCTAGGCCTGTATACTTGTTTCCGTCGAGAACAAAACTCCAAGTCAACATTTTGATAATTCTACCGGTCTATTTCAGTGGCACTATGGGTGTACTTACTTTGCCCTAATGAATGTAGGTGCGACAAAGGAGATATATTTTTACTTACATGTATTAGCATTTATTTCGGTTGATAACACGTGTAGTAATTCACCTGTAAAGTGTAGTGTTTTTAATACAACTAATCTTTTCCCATTGTAGCCACCTTGCTAATCGAAGTTGTACATGGATAACTGCATAAGCGGTGGTACGACAATTACCAAGTGCCAAAAATTTATGTTGACAAGATAAGTGTGGCTGTCCGTAATATGATAACTACCAAAATGTCGATACAATTAAATAAATTAAGGAACCAAGGACAATGGCATTGGATTTGAAGAAATATGAGCACAATACAAAAATTGAATTTGTAAAACTGTCTAAAGTAATACTGAAAATTAGTTTTTTGACTAGGACAATTTTTCCGGAGGTACTGAATCAAATAAATTTATTAATTTTTTTCTAACCGGAAATGTTTATTAATTGTGAAGGTTATATTTCTAAGACTGTCAAGTCATGTATCTGGGCTGCAATCTGCTGAAGGACTTTACGTGGTTTATCTCTCTCATTTAAAGAAACCAAAGGGTAACCTAGAAACGAATAACAAGCTTATTCTTTTTGTGATATACACTGACATGCAAAACAAGTGCCCACCCTTGGTTTAGCAATTGTTATAATAATAAAGTGGGAAGTTTATGAGCCTATAAACAGCTGAGGTCATTGCCGGCCCTTTGCGTGTTTTCCTATTTTTATTTTTATTTTCGTTTCCTCTTCTTTGGTGCGTGTTTTGTTTTAAACTGTGGTCATTTTAGCATCTCGAACTGGTTCTCTGGATATGCTTTTAAATGTGTACCACGTCGATAACCTAAAACCTCGTTGGTACTGCAGGTTATGAAATGCAGATTAGAAACAAAACATACAATTCAACATAGAAGTTTGGTCATATTCACTCCTCCACATTACTTGATATTCCTCGGGGCGGGGTTGAACCCACTCTATTCTCGCTGATAACTTCTTTTACTCAACAGACGTCACACACTCACCCCGGGAGTACTCGATATTTCTTGGAGCGGGGTTATAAGGAACCTCGCAATCGCAATCTTTTTTTCTTTACTGCATATTTTTAAAGAAAGGATAAGATATAGCTAGATAAAAATTTAAACTGATTAAAACAATTTTGCCTAAAATGTTGCTATAGAAACAACGAAGAATATATTCTATTCAGCACGGTCAATTTTCCTCCTCTTGCATTGATTACAGCTTGCATTCGACGTGGCATCGATTTTACGAGCTTTTCAATGCGTGGCATGCTGTTGGACTTGACAACTCATCCCAAAGGTATTCGATAGAGTTAGGATTACCTACTGGCCACTGAAACATTGAATTGAATCCCATTCCAAATAGTCATCAATGAACCTGTCGTGCATAAAAATAACACCGGTCGCCAATTAGTGTCACGTAAGGAACAACTTCTAATAACACATTTTCAATGCTTAGGGAACCTTCGATGAAGATCATACATAGAAATCCGTGGCTTAATCATAACATCGTCACTTACATACTGAAAATGTTGCGACGATACATCGCTCTTCTGTTCGTCTGTCCAAACGACAACACCTCTCCAAACCCTATCTCAGCCATCGGAAAATCCGAAATAAAACCTTGGAAAGATTTTAGACCAATCTTGCTCGACCAATTGACGTTATTTCATGCTAAAAAATGCCGAGCTGTTCTGTGCTTTGTCAGAAGTTCTGGGCCAGTGGCAGGCCTTCTCGCTCGTAATCCATCTTCCGAAAGTCTTCGCGTTACATTGAAGTAAACTGGCATTGGCATGACTAACTGGAAGTCGTTGCTTGTACAGAGGTAGAATGGAGTACATTCGAAACGATAAAACTATCAATTTACTTAGTGTGAATGTAGGCGGCCTGATCCATGCCTACTTGACCTCCAATCTCTTGGTACTTTGCTTGTTAGGTCTAACTGAATTAGTATCACTTAAACAAAAACATTACAACATAAAAAATCAAACCATCTATCGGATAATTAGAAAAAAGCTTTATAGAAAAATCATCAAAGAAGAGATTGACTATTAAATGATTTATTTACACAAGTGGGAGTTTTTAACTGCACTTTATTTACCTCTAAACTTTTAAAACTGATCAAATATTGTTTTAAGATAATCAAGGGAGTTCTAAGTGTTAATTAAAAATATTAGCCAATTTTTTGCTTCTATGGGTTTTGAACATCGCCTAATTGAGACGGAGAGCTGCTTTTAATTGAAATAATATACATTAAGCTGCTCTTCACAAAAATATCGGTATTTTCCACCATCCCCACCTATTTTTTGATTAGTAATTGAATTTCTTCCGAGAAATTGGCTCCGGCCCTTGAGCATCCGAAGAAGGTCGGGCTGTATGCTAATGATGATTCGTGAAGGATGGTTTAGCTGTTCCCGTTTCCTATGATGCGTGGGAACCTTCTGATTCACTTGCAAGTTTCCTAGTGCTTCATCTGTGTAACTTCATATTTAAGGAAAGTTCTTCGTAATATTGGCGGCCTTGTAGGCTTCCAAGATTTGACCTCGGTACATTCATCATTTCGAATTTCGTTATTTGCCCACTCCCCATTTGCCCCCCCCCCCACCCTCAATCCACCCTTAGAATACATGTTAGAACTTATGTTCACTGAAAGTAGAAACTTAATTAAACCGGATTTTACAAGAAGAGATTTCTGTAAGTAATTAATTTGACCAGCTGTAAGATGGAATCTAAAGTTCGCAGGCTTTACAAACAACTTTCAGTTCTTATTATTTATTTTTTTCTTTATTGTCTAATTGTTATTATTGTCTAAACTGAGCATTTTTTGATTTGACGATAGCTATACTAGGATTTATACCATTCAGTGAAAACGGCCGATATTTTTCCGTTAATTCAATCTAACTGGGTTGGTTTTCATTTCTAAATTATGTATTTTTTCAATCGAAACTAATTAGATCTCTACACATCAGAGTTCATTTTTACTACTTTACTCTAATTCTACAGACCGATTGCACCTAATAAAAGCGGAATAAAATCTTGTAATACAATTTTTATTTAATTATTTACAGCTCATAGTTTCTCAGAACTTGTTTAGTTGAACATTATTCGCCCTCGAAATAAAGCTATACATGGAGGGCCGTGATCAATTGTACAATAGTACAAGCTTTTTTAATGGTTTCATACTAAAGATACGATGTTTATTGATCGATCTGCAGATAATCTATGTAGAGTTTCAATCTTCGTAGTTAGGTAGGTGAAGAAAGAAGAAGATTAATTATCAGGTTCACCAAGCTTTCGACAACTTCTAATGCCATCGTCAGGGCTATCCCAAGAGTGCAGAAAACGATTAACATGGACAACTATTGTAAAAGTTTTGGGTTTAAGGTTTGAAGCACATGGCCAGCATAATACATTTCCATGGCGAAATTTAAAGTATTTTTGACTAAAATTATAGCTATTTACAGAACCTATGTACAAAGGATTAATGAGAGAGAGAGAGAGAGAGAGAGAGAGAGAAAACACGATTGATCAGTCCAACCTTGAGGCGATGGGTGTAGTTCTCTCTCTCGCTCTAATTTTTCTCGTGTTTTCTCTTTCTCTCTCTCTCTCTCTCTCTCTCTATCTATCTATCTATCTCTATCTATCTATCTATCTATCTATCTATCTATCTCATTAATTTTAATCCTTTGTAAATAGTTTCTGTAAATAGCTACAATTTTATCTTAGTTTATTTCTCTCTATTTGAATCTGTCTGTCTCATCTATCTGGATGAGTATAAAAAGAAACTCCAAATTTTCCGTGGTTGAAAATTTATTCCAATTTTTTTGAATTATATTTGTGTTTCGGGCTCAATGGCCCATCATCAGAACTGGATTACGACAATCGTATATTTATATTCTCTACCCCCTTTTTGTTGTGGGGATGTCGTCAATTTTTTTTCAACAAAACTCCAAGTCTTTATCCTCCCCTGTACACGTAGATCTATAACTATTATTGGTGGCGATAGTTTTAATTTGCTTTTTTAAATCACAGCTTGTTAAAACGGGACGCCGAATTAAGGAAAAAGCAGTTGAATTAATTTTAGCCAAAAATTGGAATAAATGTTCAACCACAGAAAACTTGGAGTTTCTTTTTAAACCCATCTAAATATAATTTTTGTTAAAATCTACTCGTATGATCATAAATGTTAACTGTAAGAAATTGCCAACCGGAATTATTGGACCTTTAGACATATGGATTTTTCATTAGCGAGATGTCTATTTTCGCCATGTAAAATGTAGTATGCAAGCCATGTGCTTCATAATATTAAACCCAAAACACTTTTATAATAGCCCTGATGATGGCACTATAAGTTGCCGAAAGCTTGGTGAACCCAACAATTAAGTCTTCTTCTTTCTTCACCTGACGACTGACCTCTAAAAAGATGGAAACTACATAGGTTTCATACTACCTTTCTCAATACAATATTTCCCTGATTATTCCTAAAGTAATTTTAATCATCTAATCACCTTTGAAATAGTTCTTACTACGTCCACAATATAAAAATGTTCATTAACGTCTACTTTCTCTTACTAACTAACTTAGTGTGTAGCTTGTGTAATCAGATTTGTCGACTGACATCAAGCAACACGTGTTGAAGATTTCCATCATATTAAGAACACACTATCATAGACATATTTCAGCATTTTGTAAACACAGCGTTCTCATTCCTGTCTTTTCCATTGCGATGACAATTCTTAAATTTTTTATAATAACCGTAAAAACAGACTTGTTTAGATCGAATACCAGGTTGATCCATAACTTTCGCCTGACTGTGTTGTAAATCTTCTCAATAAAAGTATACATATTGCTGGAGTAAACAATTTAAAAAAATTGCCACGCAGTCCCACTGTTCGTCCGAGTTGTATTCCTCTAAGAAATCACCGATCTCCGTTGAAAATGTCGAAGTAGCGTAGGTTTTGAAAGTTCAGACGGATCGACATCTGGAAACGTTATGGGCGCCACTTGGTTTTTATTATTTGTTTCGGTCGCCTCTGAATTACACGACGGTAACCTGAAGCTTTTTTGCCCAACCGGCTCGTGTTTTCATGCAGCCGTAGGGCTTCGAGTTGCTAATTATTTGAAGCCGGTTTTCTTTGCTCGATCGATAAATTAAATTCCAGTTGCTGCCTTGCACTCTACCAAAATCCGGGAGATTCCGGTATTGGAACACCAACCAGAACACCTTTCAAATCCTGCAGAACTTTCCCATCTTATAGCCACAGCACAAAGACTAGCATAATGACATAATTTTAATCGAAAGAAGTATAACAACCTTAATGTAACTATGATCTAATACAATCAATTGAAAATTGTACTTCGTACCAACTGAAATGAGCACTGAACTATTTATGTTTTACGAAATTGAAACATGGCAGAAGAAGGAAGGCCTCTGAAATATAGGAAAGTTTATTATGAAAGGCTGTCTTGTTTTGTTCAAGAACAAGTACCTAAAAAGAGTAAAAACAAGCAACAGGAAGTAATAGTTTCCAAGGCCATCGATTGTTGTTATTCAATTTGTTAGAAAGTCATTTATGCAAATCGGTAGTTAGATAACATAAAGTCATGGGAATTATATAAAAAAAAATGCGATTTCCAGGCAAATCGTATGTGCACAGGAACGACCTGTCCTCGACTTAGGTTTAATCTTCATGAGCCATCGGCTGCCAGACCATAATAAAAAAAATCCGATTCTAATTAACGGTTAGTATGCTGATTTAATTCACAGTGGAATCAAAAATCCGTGGATTTAAGCGGAATCGATAGTTGTGTATTTGTTTTATATAAGCTATGTTTCGGTAAATTAATTTTTACACAACGTGCAGATCAATTGTACAATAAAACCCTTCCTTTTTTTCTCTTTTTCTCTCTTTTGCAACGAACGGAGGCTCTGTAGAGTTGTGTTGGTTTTATTTATAACTTAATTGAAATATCAGGCCTAGAACTCTCTATAATTTATCATTCTCTCAAGCCGCACAGGTTTAGGCGTTGACACGGCGCTCATCGCCAGATGGTAAAAGTCCCGGGTTCGAGTGCAGAGCGGCTAGAACCATGGACTTTACGTTCTTGCGATGAGCGCCATGTCAACGCCTAAACCCCGGACGTACTTCTTAATGGGCTTTTTTCAAAAACATCGGCACTCCGAGAGTACAAAATTATGACCTTCTAGTTGAAATATCCTCCATACAAATATATATAATTTCTTGGTTGAATTTAGTCCTTCTGGTGACAAAGACCAATGCCGGAGATATTTTACGGTAATTTAGGTCGATAATTATTAATGGGACTTGAGTAATTTAAAAGTTTTGTAAAATTATATGGCCTTAGTTTTGGTAATAAAAGTATAGAAGAAGTCTTCACGTTTATAGTGGAGCTTGTACTTTAATGTGGTTACTGCCGTCTGGCTCTTGGCTTTATATTGTCTTTGTAGTCGTTAAAAACAAACTAAGTTCAATTTTCTAGGATTTAACATTTTTTTCGGTTGGTTTTTTAATTTATACGTTATTGTTGAGTTAAGTTCGCATCGTGGCCAGTCGAGGTAATCTAACTGGTCTTCGCAAGGTCGACCTGACTCATGCTGCCGAGTTCATTAACATCCGCAATATCCATCCAACGGACTTTGATCCCAACGCTAGATAGAATTTTCCACTCGTCTTGGAAGAATCTTCTCCTGTCTGTTTTCTCTTTGAGAACAATGGCATGAAAAGACATTGGGAACATTGTTACTTTTCGTTGGTACAATGGTCGAATGGTCGTTTTCTTTATCACTTTTCAATACTAACTTCCATTTCGTACATCTTTGGCTGATCGCATTGGAAAATTGCTTTCAACGAAATTAGATTTAATAAAAAATGAGATTTATTGTGATCAATTGATATAGTAAAGTTTGGGGAAAAATAAAAAAGCCTCATCGCAAATATTTCTCGAGTTAATCTAAATTTATAAGGGTCGCACTGTTCAGTTCATACAACTTAAATGTCGATTATTTATCCCATTACCTCGATTAATGACAGAGGATATGGTTGGTCGGTTGAACCAAATGACTTATGCTCAAATCGTCTCTTACACAATCCCTACAAAAAAACTTAATATTTTATTAAACATTTTAATCCGAAGGAAGTGACCAAAGTAATAAATAACAATCTAAATTCTAGGATATCTCCAATGTTCGACTTGATAGCAGGAAATTTGTTTAAAATCTTCCCAAAAAAAATTTAAAATAGCCGAATTTATGTAACGCAGAAGTAAGGCTTAGGTATGGCCCCAATGTCAATAAAATTTCTGAAATCAGCATAATAGTAAAACTAGATAAAACACCACCTACCATCTCATTGCTTCCAGTCATCTCAAAATTGTACGAAAAACTTTGGATAAAAAAGACTGAAAATACACAAACAAGTCAAATTAAATAGCCTTCATTTAAAAAGCGAAAAATGTACGAAGTCACCAGGCAAGCTCTCGGCCATAGATCAAAGAATCTTTTGACATTAAGAGAAAGGGCTACAAAATAAAAACATAACAAGGTTAATAAGCATTAAAAATATAGTTTCCAAATTTAAATTGATCTTTCGACCTTCTAACCTTCGTAAGACTGTTGTAAGTTGAACAGCAATACGAAATTAAGCCTGGCATACCACAAGGCAGCATCATAGGCCCCATGCTGTATTTTCTCCTTACGAGTCGCCCACGGTTGGGAAACATATCCGTCGCAACATTTGCCGATACCTCTCAGTAAAAAGACAAACTCACTGCAAATGGCAGTGAACAGCATCCATAACTGGGCAAATATTTGGAAGGTCAAAACATACTATTTGACAAATAGAATCCATTCATTTCACAAATAGAAAATTAGTAGGCAAACAGATCGTCTTAATATGTCAAAAAGGAAAGACCTTGATTTCAAATCCTATCAACTTTATTAGTTGATGGGAAGGAATTTCTTCTACTATCAATAAAGAAAATTCTGATTTATAATCACACCCTATGTATAGTTTACTGCTTGTGGTATGCCAAAAAAAGCAATACAATTATAGTGGTTACAAAATTGAGTTATTGCTTGGCATGTTCGCAATAGTGACATACACAGATATCGGAACATCCCGCACATCGATTTTATAAAATAAAATATATTTCAAAAATTCGCTAATTTCGTGGCCCGCCTGACTAATTAATACAAATGTTTTGAGTTGAAATAAAAAAGACAATGGCATGTGCGGGATTCGAACCCACGATCTTCGGCTAGATACGCCGCTACTATATCACTTGAGCTATCGTGACCTCGATCCACTCGGACACCAACTTCCCATCTCAACCCCACCTTTTGAGTTTTCCCTCCTTTTTGCCATTTTTCAAATGTCGTGTAATCGGTTTGAATTCCTGGTGACACAAAATATTTCAAAAACTTTAATTCAGCGTACTCGATTAAATTTGTTTTTTTTTTTTTTTACTTTTAAGAGAACTTGTTAATATTAATACTAAATAATATTATAAAAAATTTTCTGAAGAAGAGGAACGCGCTATTCAAAACAATTAGATTATTTTTTATTTATTTATTATTATTTTTTGTAGTCCATATCCTTCTATTTACCACGTGCTTTCTCCGATAATTCTGACAGGGACTATTAATTATTCAGATATTTCGCTTTCCCTTCCAGCTGGCATTGAAAGTATTATCATTCATTCGATTAGATCCGTGTGTATCCGTGATAAATGGCTGGTTGAACGACTTTCGACAAAGAGCCGATGGAAAATAAGCACTGAACTCTGATGAAAATATCATATACGATCAGAGGTGACGAAGTCAAAATATCTAGGCACGGACGGACCATAAGCCACTTCCCTTCAATAGACGAGAAACGAATATGAGGAAGGGTTGAAATGTCAAGTGGTTCAATCAGTTCGAAGTGGATCGACACTCCAAGTCTTCGTGCACGTGGTCTAAAAGCAAAGATAAATACAAATTAAATGGTATATTTTCACGATTTTCCACATTTGTCAGTTTGGATTTTTACTTTTTTTCTGATGACAAAAATCAAATCTTAGGAAATTTATTATAGGAAAAAACATAAAACCTTACTGGATTTTAGTCAGAATCTGTTTATAGGATTGATGTTTATCAGATATTAAGTTACAAACTGTTAGATTTAAAAAATATTTATTTCTATTTAGGTACTGAAATGGGTGTTAAAATTGTTTCAAAGGACACGACATTGTTTGACTAGTTTTACACAAAATAAAAATCGGTTGTTAAAAATTCATTGTTGGGCTGATGCTTCACTGTCGCCCTTTCAACACAACACCACTCATCCTGTTTCGGGTCAATGGCGGAATATTTATGAAAAACTCCATGGACCCTTATCCAGATTACTTTCTTTCTATTGTCTGAAGGTCAGTGGAGTAATATCGAGTAATCCAGACCTTTTAATTTGAAATGTATCCACTCAGGTCGCGATAAAGCTAATAAAGAACAGACTTCCTGTTATTCGCTATAAAATATTTATACATCACTGTCTTTTACAAGATAATCAGAAGGAATGTCGGACCAAAGTATTTTGAGCTACGTTAGTCATATCTTAAGTACTAAAAAATAAGCCCAAACCTTCAGTTCAAAGCGATATAAAAATTCTAACAAGTTTTTATTAAACTTTTCTGTATAATAAAAAAAATTCATAATTTTTATAAAGAAGCAATTCAATGTTTTATTTACATATTTATAGTTATAGGAATATGTCTCTTTTGTAAAGTACTATTACAAAAACAACAATCACATGGGGTTCTTACGTGTCAACCTGTAGATGGCTCTCCGAGAACCTGGGCCAGAAACGAGGAATCGTCCTTACCCGATTAAGAATAGGTCATACACGTTTGACATACGGGCACCTGTTTCCTGACCAAAGCCCGCGTGTCCCCGTCGCAGTTTTTTGATGTGTCCCACGTAATAGAAGCTTGTCATGCCTTGGCTCCTTCTGGATCTCCTGTTTACCTTTTTGGACGGAGGACTTGGTTTTTTTTTTTAAATTGTATTTAGATCTGTTGTTAAATGTTTTGTACGTGTTTTTAAGGGCTGATGGTGAAACAGCGTCAAGTGTGCATTTAGGGTCGATGGCAGCATATTCCCCCATCGACCCTAATTTAAATAGATTACTAATAATTGTATAGGTTGATAGAGGAATAAAGAGTACTCAGCCGACTTATCCGAATGAGCGCATTATTAGGGGTGAATGTATTTATTTAGGCGACTGTACTATAGAAGTTAGTTTTAGACCAGGTTATTTATTTTGCCCAGCATTTGGTACTGAATTAACATAGCTTTCTTTACTTGAGGAGTGACGATCTCTTAAGAATCTGGCATAATAGGGATACTAGCGACACAGCCACAGGTAGGTGAACTCCACCGAGTTATAGACCCTAGCATATTGGAGAGTGACAACCTTGCGGATTGAAGTCCTGTATCAACTGTCTCATAAAGTATATAAAGCAAAACGCTTGTTTACCAAAAATATGGAAAATATTTCAGGCCTATCATTATCAAACACATGACGGTTGATGTCAGACATAGTACTACGAATTTGCGGACAGTTTTTTAATATTAGATTATCTAATTTTAGATTTGACTTCATCCAGTCCGAAACAGTTTTACAGCCCAAATAGTAATCGTACACGACATCGGCCATGATGCTTTAAGGATTAAGGAAAAGAGAGTGGATGTGTACTTTTCATGGGTTAAAGGACATAATGACAATCAGTTCAATATAAAAGTCGATGATGTGGCAAAAAGAGTTGAATCGGAGATGTAAATATTACTTTGGTGACTATGCTACTCTCACGTAAAACAAATTTTAAAAACCGTTGTCAATAATTATATGGCCAGGAAAAGAACTATAAGAGGCGTATTACAGAGAGGTATAGCTAGTTTACCCTTGTTCAGCTGGCCAAATCGTTTTTTCCATCCAGCTGACTCCGATTTAATCATAACATCTCCCATTTCACATGAATAAAATCGGTTTAGCCGACCACTTCACGAAGAAGGAAACTGTCGAAGGTTGGTCATGCAAGGAGTGCCACAGTCTACATAAATGTCCCTTCAGCTTCAAAGAATGTCTAAATTCGGACCTGCTGGATGATTTTAGGGATGGCGCGCAAAAGTGACATTCTGGTATAACGAATTTAAAAAATTCCTTTTCGGGTGGATGCCGAACGGAAACGTTCACATTTTGAGTCGTAAAATTTTAATTAAAAGTAAATGTTATACTTGATGCTTTTACGAAGCTCAGATTCTCCGAGTGCTTTTGTAGTACATATTTTGTTTATGTAATTATACCAATGCCTTCCATTTTATCTACGGTGTTTTATAACAAAGTAAATATTGATATATCTTACTTCTGCTTTTCTACAATTTGCTTCTCATGTAGAATTGTTTATTGATACTTTATTTCAATTTCCAATTTTTATACATAATTTATTATGTTTGGCTTGAATGCTAAGGTTCAAGGAGTGGAGAAAAATATGTGATTATTTAAGATTACAGTGGAATTGAGTCGAGGGTTCAGGTGTTTGTATTTGGATTCGGAGGGATTCAGTAGAGAGGATGTCGGGCTCAGCTACGGTCCGAGTTTGAAGGAAACTCGAGTTATTTTCATTTCCAAGGCTTGTGACTTGTTTCTCTTCTCAGCAGAAGACATAACGCTTTATCAAATCGAGCGGAACTTTTGTTTTGTTATCGACAACCGCTTGTGTCGTCGGTTGAGGAAAATAGTTCGACTCTTGCGGCTCGTAACGAAATTAAAATTGAAAATGTATTAAAATTTTATAGGCCCTCACAACTGCCTATGTTTATTGCTTGGAAGAACTCAATTGGATTTACGAGGTTCTTCTCCTAGTGATTCGACTGATGTTTCAGCATAACCTTATGTTGAAAATTCACAAACTTAACATAAAAGGAGTTCAAATGATCGAAAATAACACAAACCTTGAATGGCACCATGAATTCAGGTTTCTATCGAATTATTGAAGGACTATTCCCCTTTATTATATTTGTGTTAACTCGTGAATTATGTTTAATGATGTTAAATCGAGAAAAATTATGCTATTTAACATTTTAACCCCAACCGGGGAGCTGGATCTCGAGGTTCAGATGTTGAGTTGAATCGAATAGCAGTTGCTATTAGCTCATCATCAACCGTTAGGCATTAGGTAACAACATGTGGTCGGCATGAATTGAACAACTGATTATGTATTGTTTTGTATGTTTATTATTTTAACGACGGTTCGCATCAGAAGTCATATCAACCCTCATGGTGCCGGTATTTTGGGGGAAAAAAAAGTAAAACACTATGTCGGGTTCGAATGCAGGGCCGCTGGATTTGAACCCGGGATCATTACCTTACAGTGACGGGCGCGTGCCAATGCCGCCCCTGTGAATTTGATTATTAAGTACATGTTTCTTTCTTTGACCAGTCCGTTGTACATCGAAAAGCACTTTCTGTACCGTTTGGGAAAATTGGATTACTTTCTTTGAAATATTCTTGAGAAAAGAAAGAAGTCCAATGTTAAAACAATTTTGGAAATTGGAGCCATCAACTGATTTATTACAGCTAGAAGTTGTGAATATCTAGATGAAGTTTGCAAAACCTTTCCCTCTTTTCTTTGGTAGTTAGTCACGTACCTTTTTAGTCTACCTCTTCTCGCTGATTTTTGTTTGTTCGGACGCGTTTCGACAATTTTGAAATCTTCACTGTTTCTATATTTTTTTTAAATGAGGGTTCGCAACAGCAGAGGTTATATCAACCCTCGTGGTACCGGTGTTTTTGAAGGAAAGCCCATTTGTAAATATGTCGGGTTCGAATGCAGGGCCGCTGAATTCGAACCTGGGACCTTTACCTTACAGTGATGAGCGCTGTGTCAACGTCTTTGAAGTACCCTTTAACAAAATTCTAACAATTCATTTCTTTTGTTAATTTCTGACCTTTCCGACTGACTTTCAGTCCACTAGAGGCATGGGATCTTCATCAACTAAATTTATATTTCTTTAACTTCTTCCTATCTTATGAAGGAAAGTTGTTCATTTTTAGATTCATGAACCAGTTATTCTATCTACTTGTCTGGACAGTTCGGATATTTGCCTTTGCTTAAGTAGGGCAGTGATTTATGTGTGTTAACGTGTTTAAATCAACGATCACTTCTCCCATTTTATCGTACAATTTTTCACACGAATCAAAATTGGATTTCGAAGCAAAGACTTGATCTTTCGACTGCCTTTTGGCAATTTGAAAAAAAAAGCTTTACAATAACAAATCTTAGAGAACTTTTATACCTTTGACGACAGTTTTAGTTCTAGTTGTAACGTATGGGACGAGTGTCACTGTTTACATCGAAATAATAACAGGGGCGTTTACAACCTTACCGATTTTCTACTCGCCATAATAAGTGTTAACATCTAGCACAAATCTTGAATACCTTTACAACTAATGTGGGTCGGTACGACGTAGACGTGTTAAAAGTAAATAGATTTTAACGCAATTTTACTCTTTTTATTCACGTACGCGTTACACATCTTGGATATAAAAAAACGACAATTCTTTTGTGTGTTATATCGTCATAGAGGTCTGAGCACACTTTACGAAAGGTAAAGCAACAGGTAATAATGACTTGGAAGGAATTAACAATCTTGCGAAGGCCGTCGTCGGAAGATTCTTTTTTGCGTTTCCATTGTTCGATCTTCCAGGTCGGTGAATTGCACTTTGTTTACCAACGCCGGACGCAAAAAATCTCTTGTCTCGCGCAATTAAATCACGAACACAAGTGAACGAATTCTCCGTCCGGAGGGCAGCAGAGCAGGACGAATAAAAATATCATAATGGAGCTTCCTGCGGGGGACATGCCTGGTAATTGTGAAGGTGACGTGTTATACTGTGGATGGCAGATAGCAGCTCGCCGTCAAAAAATTAAAAACAAAAAAGACAACGAACTTCCACTGATTTGCCCAACGCCACCTCCCGAATCTCGAAAATCATCTGTTAAACAAAAATATTTTGGAAATATTCCCGGAGTCGGTAGATAGGTCCGCGTTAGCTATACATAGCTATACCTTTTGTATTTCAAAACGCAACGTTAATTTATTTATAAAAAGATTCCAACAGTGGGTTCATCCTCCCCAGATATGCACAATAGATTGTTACCATCCATAATTGCAGTGCTTGAAAGAATGCATTAAAAATAGGGTAATGGTTAGCTAACAAAAGGCAATTACGATTACTGGAATTGGGTTCAAGGTGCCGTCATTCGAATAAAAAAGTCTACGAAAAAAGTTCATTTTTTATTTTATCATCAGTCGCAGTCGCATGTATAATCCAATTTACGGTCGAACCCTTTGAACTTATTCCTCATCGGTTGATTATTCTGGTCTTATGTTTGTCTTCCCAAACATAACTTCAGAATTGTGTATAAGATAAAAATGACAGTTAATCCGTATAAGCAGCATAATCCGTAATGTAATATTTCATTGTATTTATATAAAAAAACAAATCCTGCACATGTATGTACATATTATGATACTTCATGTGCAGAGTTATCCAATCACCTCTCACAGTCCACCGGCAATTCTAGTTTTTGTAATTGACAATCAAATGCTAGCAGGCCTCGCGAATCACTCGCCTCGGATGTCGGATGTCCTGGGCCAGACCTCGATCTTGCCCATCCAGCCATCGAGATTAGACCATATCGACTGCACCTAACACATGCAGTTCCTAGATTCAAACCCATTAGTATTCTCACTCATTCTTCAATACATTCTTTCCTATTTACATACCTATCCCTCTTTTCACATATAAAACTGACATAATTGATGGCGTACTCAATATTCCACCAGTGTCCCTCACACTACACATTGACGATAATAAATACATTAGCTCGTACCACAAGCTACGGACAGAAAACTGCCATTACTATATGCAATAAAACAGCTCTTGTTTCCCCAAGAATCTAAAAAGAGGACACAGTTCTTCACTGCCGTTCTCCAAACACACTTCTCAGATCGGGTGGCAGTCCTATATGCTCTATATTGAGCCAAGGAATGGCTGGTCAAAGTCCTTTGACATTCCATAGTTCATTAAAGTAAGTACTAGAGTACTCGTGATTTGATTCGTCACCTTGTAGAACCCCATGTTAGCCCTTCAGAGCTCTTTTTCTTTTCTAATATGTTTGGCATCTTTCAATTCGGTGGGACACATCAAGCAACCTTTTTCTGCTTGCCGGACACTACACGGGTTGTGATACAAAAGTAAGTGTCCTTGTGTCAACCTCGCTTGCTGCCCTATTCTTAATCGGATGAGAATGACCCTTTCTACAAGAGCCACTCTCCAGACCTACGTACAGGGTATCCCGACAACAACCACAGTTTTGCCGATTCTCATCGGGAGAAGGTCGACGATATTTCATTGGCCCTAATGACCAAAGACAATTATTAATAACCATAACAACTCTAGATAAAACAAACATTCCTATTTCCACGTGTTGTGGAAAATGCAATTTCTTCCCTTGTGGGTTATTCTTCGTGACAGTCGGTTTGGCAAAAATACGGAGCCACTGGGTTGTAAAATCGATTTTCACTGTGTACGTCGGAACTGCAAGTTATGTATGTGCGTGTGCAACGACCGGTTGGTTTTAATATGAGAGTGAGGTCAGTGGGTGAAGTGTGTGCATAAATTAAACCGCATGCAAATTTGCTCAGAATTGCTCTCTCGTCGAAGCCGGAAACTGGGCGTTTCGTTAATTCCTTCGCCTAGGACACCTTTTTGCATTATTTTGTTCTACATCATAATTATTTCCCATAATAATGTATTAAATATACAGCTAATAAATGTATTTTTACATTTTGACCGTGTTACAGACTTAACACTTAAGTCAAGTGTTATTACACTGGTAAAAATTCCGGAAGGAAAACTCGTCTGTTCCAGCGACCCCCAATCTTGTTTACTCGTTCCCTCGTTCCCTCCTGATGGTCAAAATGTTCAAATTATGTCAACGTTATTAACACTGCTTGTAAAAAGGAAGTTGCGAGGTAAACGTCAAGGTTATGTTGTATGTAATTTTTATAATAAAAATAACCGAGGATACGTTGCGTAATTTTATTAACCCCCCCCCCCACACTGCGAGCAAAAATCGAAGGGCCGTTTGAAAATAATCATAGCCTTTACGTAAAAGCAACGTGATTGTGCGTTTTGTAACGCCAACTGTCGATATATTTATAATTCAGAAATAATTACGTTAGGCTTGGCATAAAAATCTTTGCGCGTTTAAAGGTCGGCGGCATGTTAAATTGCACTTATCCTTTATCAGCACTAGCGGAAGCTTTATTTCGGTTTACTAGCTGTGAAATCCGTTTTGGTTTGAGTAAAAGCTCACAAGTAATGAAAAAACGTTCAAAACGTATGTAGGAGTTACCGCAATTTTGTCATCTAACTCGGATCTTGTTTGGCTATCTCCAACATCCAGTTAGTTTCACAAATAACCCAAAATGGAAACCTTTCAAGTTTTTTTTTTGTACAGGGAAAAATATTTGTATAAAAACGTATGAAAAATATAGAACTAGAAAAAATTGATTGATACAGGTAATGATTTAATATTACCTCTCTACAAAAATGCGTCCTTCTCTCAGTATATTTAGTGCGACTCTACACGTATTAAGTATTTTGTTTTATTTTATGTTATTTTAACTTAAAATTTTACTTTTGTTATTCGCTGTCTTAAATTATGCGTAAATTATGAAAATAGTTATGATATGAGAAGAGCTTTCTTGTTTTTCCTGGAGTCCGGCTGCCGGTCGAGGTCGACGTCCCTCGTCCTCCATCTCGTTCCGTCCGTTTCCACCAACCCTCACGACTATTTTCTTTGGTTTTCAGGTCCGATGACGGTGCCTATGGTGTCGACCAACTCGTCGCCACCGATCGCCATGCCTGTCCAGGTGCCTCATGGCCACGTCGTCCAGCAAATAGTCGACGAGAGCGGCACCCTCAGGCATGTCATACTGTCGCCGCAGCATCCACCGCTGCTACCTCTACCCCAGCACTTCGTAAGTACATTCCACAAAGATACTTTACTTGTTATTCTCGCTTGTTTGTGTTATGAATACAAAATATAATGTCAAATAGCCTACTTTATCGAAAGGGGTGACCCATGTACAGTCGAGATTCAACTGTAATTCGTATAATTGGACAACTTTCGAATAATAGCCCGGTAATCCGATTTCCTCTCCAGATCTTTGGTAATATGATGTCTGATAAACGATTGTTCATTTACTTGACATATTTCCCAATTTGTAGTAGAATAAATCACAAGATATAACTGTGATGAATTTTTACTTTTTATTTTCGATCAATATATCATCAGGATTTAAAGTTGCTGTTTATACGTACACGTAGCGATTGAAAAAATCTAAAAATTGAATTTGATAGTTTAAAGAGGGAAATATGTTATTTCAAAACTGATACAGAGCCGAGTTAGGTTTAAAACGGTCTACGACCCTCCATCAAACTTCATCACGTATTGGTAGTATAGTAAACTTACTATTTCAGTAGATTGCCGCCAATTCCTTCGAAAGGAGGTCGAAGGTGAGCGGAGAGATAGCTAGATAGATCGTTCGTCCACCCTTTTCAATTTCGCTGATACTTCGTTATTGCCCGCCCTAAACGTACGACACGTCCTAACTATAATAGAAAGTTTAAGCCTAAATTCCTGAAAGGTCCGCATGCCGATGCAGGTGTAAATAAAAGGAGGGACGGTTTCTGGGACCGCTATCTCTAGGAATAAAACAGGATCGTAATAAAATAAGGACAATCTCCAGTCCAGTTCTATTAGTTTATTTATTTACCGATGTATCGTTGGTGAACAAGAGGCCTTTCTCGACTTTGTTTCGACCGAAGGCGCTTTTAATAGGAAAGCCCATTCATTTCTCCCGAGTTCCCACAGGAGCCGTTGTTCCTAAATTGTAGTATTTTTGTAACCAGACTTGGTAACATTCTTTCACTCTGCCTCTTGACCGTTTTCCTCTGGTGTTCTATGTAAGGTTTCAATTGAAGTCGCAAGAATTTTGTTTATTTTTATTGCATGTATATGGTATTTACATCGTATGTATTGCATTAAGTATTTTCATATATGCTGAATTTGTCAGCATTGAATGAAAACACTCCTTCACTCAGAAATCTCGTAATTAGTCCACTCATTGAGGACGGCATCGCTTCTATAGTTTTGTACGAATTTCTAGGTAGGGTTGGAAGTGTACCGTCGTACCAATAGGTTATTGTGTATGTTTAGGGATTTTATAGCGGGTTTCGATGAGTTCATTTTCAGATGTGAAGGTCGTTATGAATAGTACTTTGAAACGTAAAAAGTAGCAGTTTTATCAATTGGCGGAGTATTTTTGACTGAATGATTTGATACGTTGGGAATTGGATCCTTGGTTGAGACACGTCACAGCCGTACTCCCAGTGGAGTCTGAAAATTAAAAGTTGGTTTTCAACGTCTATTTTTGATCGTGAGTCAAGTAGACTTCTAATAATTCCGTCGGTTTGCTTCTTGCCTTGATATTGTGTGGGGATTTCAAGTCAGTTGTTTATCCATGAAAACAAGATAACGCACAAGGTCAATAGTAGGCAATGGGGCTCCATTTATACTCACGGTAGAACAGATATTTTTATATAAAAGAACTTTACCCGTACGCTTTTCGTGTTCAGTTCGGAAATCAACACTTTCAACACAACTAATTCATTCGGATGTAAGTGTTGAGTGTTAATGGAGGGGGGTCTGAATTTCATGTAAGAATCGCTGAAAAATTAGCGTAGGAATATCACAAATGGTCCAAGTATGTTTCCCTGAGCAACACCCGTTTATAAGGGGAGAATCTGTTCCCTGACGTACTCCCTAAAATCGGTCCGTCACAAAGAACTCTGTGTGAGATAGTGCGTATAAGTGAAAGTGTTTTTCAATTTTCAAAGCAAGCCCGAGTGCAGATTCGACGGTTATGAACCACGAAACATCCACGCTGTTTTGTTTCAAGTTTCAATTATAATCAGTAATCGTCGGAGAAGTAGTTTTTGTACATTTTGGGAAAGAATAGAGGAGGAAACTAGGAAGGTCAGAATGATAATCTAGTTTTATGAACCATTTTAATTATTGAGAAATTCCGTTGCATTGGAAAATATGTCATGAGTACAGTGTGGTTGCTAGGTATGTTAAGTAAAGTGTAGGTAGTTTTTTAAAATTGTATCGTATATCTGATGAAGTAAATACTTTTCATTGGGATGACTAGCGAGTAGCAAGGGTATATTCTAGTTGGGTTCAATGTTATACCGGTAGTTCTGGTTAAGTAAGTCATTATATGGAGTGAGTATTGCCGGAAGATGTTTTGATAACAATTTAGCTATGACGGAATTTGGTGCCCAAGCGTTATCACTGCGTATAGCGGGAGTTAAGCGAGTTTTATGTCAATTTTTCGTACAATTACGAGATGAAAAATGCACGTGAAGGCTTGATGAAAGTCTGAGTGAATTCACACTGTTTAAATATTTAAAAAGAATCTAAAATTTAATACACAGAGGGAAAATTTCGGTAGCGGGAGGTAGGCGTAGGAATTCCATTAGGTGAGGACAACGGGAAATTCCTCCGACGCCTCATCCGCGCTGGCATTTTTCGTTTTCTCAGAAGAAAAAAATGAAACTAAGAAATGAAAAACGGCCCATCGAGCTGAATCGACGTCCGACGACATTGTGTGCAATTTCGGAAAAGCGGCACCCCATTTCGTTTAATCACGTCTGTGCCGAATCCACGATTGCTTTATCCGATCCGATAACCTTTGAATATAGTAAACTAACAAAGCAACTCATAAACAACTACACCTTATAAATAGTAGAGCATGACAGTTTATGCATAAGTTTTTCGTGGAAGTCGAAACGGTCAAACGGTCTCGCAGATTTTGTCCTCTCGGAAAAAAAAGCTCAAAACTCAAAAAATCGCCTCCCGTAAAGGCCGATTTATGAAATAGAGGGGAAAGATGAATGATCTCAGCGGAATGCGGCCGAGTGAGCATAGTTGCCGCGAGGGAGCAGCATCGAATGTTTGCCTTTATGTCACTGAAAGGAAAGATCCCGACCTCCTTTTTTTCTCTTTTTCCTTTTTTTTTTTTTTTTTTGCCATCGTAATGAAAAATTATTTAGCTTTTAGTACATTAGCTCCATTTGAATAGGTCATTCAGCCCATAGCCCAGTTGTCGACGACATCCAATCGCACATAATAAAATATGAATTTACTGTGAAACCGCTCTTAGAACCGGGTGAACGGCAACAGTAGCTTCTAAGTGTGTTTCCTGCCGGAGTTGTATACAGGTTTTCATTAATAAAAATAATAATAATAATAAGATTCTTTATTTAAGAATAATTTAGGATTTACATAGTAAAAGAAGAAGTTATACGAAAGCATATACGGCTTGGATATCTGTCAGCCAGTTTTGCCATAACAATAATTAATAAAAAGTGTACAGAAGAAAGGAAACTCCATTTATTCCTTTCTGGGGAATCTAAAACAACTGTTGAAAAGAGCGTTAACTTTTCTTTAAAAGGCCTTCGAGGTAGAGCTTGGCGAATTTTAACTTCTTTCTTAAATAACTTTTCTAGCAATCGACGATTTTTCGATTTTCCTTAGCTACCTAGATATTCAAATTTTGTGAACAATTTGTTTTAACTTAATAACAAAAAAGACAAAATAACTAAATGCGGACAAAAATCATAGCAACAATATAGAAGTTGTAAAATTCAACTTAAACCTAACAAAAAAGCTCACAAAAAAAATTCAACCTAATTTTGGTCGTTCACTATTTTTATTGTCCCTTTTTTTGTGTGTGTGTGTTTTGATTGATTTTTCGTTAACTAGAACTAGATTTAACTAAATTAGACTTCGTTGGAAAAATTCAAGGTAGGGTTTTGCAAATTTCACAACTTCTTCCTTTCATGAGCTTTCCAGCGATATACGATTTTCTTTAATTACCCTGATATTCAATTTTTGTACAAAATTTGTCTTAACTTAATAAAAAAAAACCAGCAAAATAACGACCCTAAATGCAAACAAAAAAACATAACCACAATACAGAAGTTGTAAAATCCAACTTAAACCTTATAAAAAAGCACACACGCACACAAAGATTCAACGTAATTTTGGTTGTTTCCTATGTTTGTTGTCTCTTTTTTTTTTTGTGTTTGGTCATTTTGACGTTTAATTTTTATTTTTAAATACGTGTTTTAATTGTGAATTTCTAAATACAGACATGTTGAATTTGTCAATGGCAAAGACTGCTCAAGCGAAATAAATTCTAGATAAAATAAATCTAACTTTCTGGGATTTTATTTTTTCCTCTGTTAGTAGTTTTCGTCATCGATCTACGCATAGCTCTCGGTCTATTCATTTCTGGGGAAATCCAAAACAACTGTTGAAAAGAGCGTTAAATTTTCTTTAAAGGCCATCCTTCTTGGTAAGTATTTTTCATTAAAAAAAAAAAAAAAACGCTAAATCTTACCAAAACTGCTAAATTTAAAATTATAAAAACCAGATTTAACTACATACACTTCGTTAGAAATTTTTTAAATTAAATTTTAATTGAATTTACATAACAACAATACAGAAGTTGTTAAATCCAACTTAAAAGTAATAAAAACGCACGCACACAAAAAAAAATATTCAACGGAATTTTGGTCATTCCCTATGCTTATTGTCTTTTTCGATGGATTTTACTTTGAATTTTTTTTTATAAACGTGTGGATTTTTACATAACAAATAATACTGACGTTAGAAATTCCAACTTAAACCTAATAAAAAAGCACACACACACACACACAAAATGTTAACACGGAATTTTGATCGTTCACCATTTTTATTGTCTCTTTTTTGTGTGTTCTGAATAATTTTTACATTAATTTTTATTTTTTAAGACGTATTTTATTTGTGAATTTAAATGGAGACTCGTTGAATTTGCCAACGGCAAAGACTACTCAAGCAAAATAAATTCTTCAAAACTGCCTATAAATATGATGGCAAATTCCAATGTTAATCCAGGTTATCAAATTTTATTCTGGGATTTTATTTTTTCCTATGTAGTAGACTCTGCACATAGACTCAATGTCGCTTGCCCGACCTCACAGTCATCCTGTTATGAAATGTTTCAAAACGCTTTCGCCCCGGTTTATGGTTGAGCATGGAAGGGCGATTTAATATGGGCCGGATGAATCTTTGAGCCCTTTCGCCGGCCGAGCCCAGCCATGAAAAGACAGCTCTGTTCTTTGTTCTATCCTCAGTTGATACAGGCCTTCCTCCTATCTCTCACAGATAACGGCCGTAAAATGAACGCCATTCTACCACGATTCCAAATCAACCAGTCCTCGGTTTACTGCTAACGGGCATATAACGCGATCGGGACGAAATACGTGAAAAAAGGGCCGATTATGTCGTAAAATGCGGACGGATAATCGCGGACGTGTCAGTAGGAAAATTGTCGCCGCAACGCACACACCCGTCAGCCCTCAGGAGACAGATAAAACATAAACAAGTAAAAGCACTCAGAGACTTTTTAATGTCTAGAAAATAGCATTAAGATAGTAAAGTGACTTCATCTATCGTTTTGCCTGGTAAAAGCTAGACTCCGATCTAGGGGTTCGAGATGATATGGCGGATAATAACGACGTCGCAAGAGAGGGCGTAACGAATTCGTCCAATTTTCAAAATAAGATTTCTGCAGCGCTTTAAAGCTTTGATGTGTCTGCCAAAATACGGTCACTTCCTCGAGGATAGAAATTAAATTGGGCTCTCAATTAAATATACGCTTATTTGTTCTAGTTCAAATATACTGTTTTTTAATTATAATAAATTTGAAATTGTTTCGAATAAAATTTTTATAAACTTTTAAAAGTTAGCGGACGAAGAAGATTGAAACATGTAAAAAGAAACCAAGATTCGCGAAATTAAATGGCGATGTCGTCTTATAAACTAAAGCCAAGTTGGAAAATACAATCGCCATCGGATTTTCGATAAATTGACCAATTCCGAGATCCGACCTACTAACGAAAATTATAATTGTCGAAGGAAACGTCCTCGGCGAAATATTTATGTTTGTCTCTTTCCAAAGACTCGTTAAATAGTTCGCCGTAGGGCGAACGTGTGATGAGATGGTCCTGGCCGCGGAGAGGGTCGTGGGAAGACGTTCTCTAAGGTGGCACAGGTATCGAAAAAACTTTTATACAAATTTAAGCGCTCCGCGAGGAAAATAACGAACAGTAAAAAAAACTAGAAACCCGTTGTTGAGTTCGTTCTCAAAAAGCCGCGAGTTTACACAATACAGTATCGCCATTGTGTATATAACAAAAGATTGTCAGTTTTAAAAAACTCGGATCACGTGATCTGATGGTCATCATTTTAATTAATGGCGAATCGCCATATTCACGATCTCTGTTTTAAAAATTGATGTTTCATAAGACTTAATGCATTTTAAACAATGTCGACCCGAGCCAAAGGTTAATGATGTTAATTAGGCCGATTTCCGTTTGACTATAATTTATAGCACTATTACTAGACGATTAATTACACTTGAAACGACGTAAAAGGAAAAACTGTTGGATCGCCAATAGAAATGACGTAAAAAGTAGGTAAAATTGGCATTAACGATTTAAATTTCAATCACACTAATGGAGATTTTGTATAACGTTTGCTTGATAGGTAACGTTAAATTGATTTAAATGCGCATGCGCAGAATTAACGGAATTAGCTCAAAATAGCGTCATACGTTATTTGTCTTAGAAAACGGGTGATGGTAAAGTAAACAAGTAAGTAAATCATAGTTGGTGTTTCTTGTGGGCCGGATGACGGATACACGATTGGAGAATTTGTCAGAGTGACGGCTAGAGAACGAACAACTCAGCAGTTCATGATTTTTTTAAATAATTCGTACTTATTCTGGTACAGTATAGAAGGAACAAAATACAAATAACAATTTGTACTCATTATTCGTTAAAATCTTGTACTGCCGCTTACTAGGACGTAGAGACAACGACTGAAATAAATCAGAAACGTCGCCAATAATAAAAAAAAGTCATGAACTGCTGAGTTGTTCATTCCATGGCCGGGGCTCTGACAAATGCTCCTAACATGGAATCATTCATCATCATTTATTTTATAGACATTTTATAATTCGTACAAGTTTTCATGAATCCAAACTTCTAGGAATATGTCTATATTTGGTGTTCCAAGTATTGAAATATTTATATGTTTTATTTACGCAAAAACAGGAACGACAGAAATGCAGCAGCCTTAAATATTTTAATTTAAAAAAAAGCCACATCTCTTTTCTAAAGCAGACCCTTAGATTGAACCACCTAAATACAATTTAAAAGCTAAAATTTTTGATATATAATGTGGTTATAGTATGTATATGGATAACATACTGCACTGTAATATTGTAGTAGTTTTTAAGTAATAAGCTAAGCTAAAGGTTTTTGATACTTTTCGTGGTCAATTTTAAAGCGAACTTGCCTCGAATGTCGGCAGTAATCAAGGAAAGTCCATAATATCCATGAAATGGATGGCACCATCGTCGACAACCTTGCATATCCCGAACTATTGCAAACTTCCCAGGAAACTTAGCATCAGGTCGGTTTTGAAAAAGGATTTAAATATCGTCGACGTTTTTTGAAAGACATTAATTTGATCACGAAATTACGGAAACGTTAGTTATATAACGTACGTAATTTTTATATCGTCATGTCTTCATTCCCTTGATTTCTAACCACTTTGGTGCTTGATTTTTGTCAATTAGAATTTCTAAACGAAACTGTTTGTTTAGATTGTATGAAGTTCGATATTTTATAACTCAATCTAAAGACTTTTATAGTCGATGGTCGCGGAAATTCCGATCCCCTTTCACGTTTTGACGTCTCTCATTGTGCGGCATCATAACATGACCCCAAATTCAATTGTTCGGGGTCTCGACGCGCTATTCCTCAAGTATTTTATGACTTTCTCTTTCCTTGAGGTTACGGGTCCGCCTTCACGAATCGTCGCCAATAATACTGCTTGGTTTTTGTGATTTCCTTATCGTAGAATGACTACAATTCACAAGCCCCGGCGTTGGGTCTTATGAGGAATTCTGTTGTAATGAACGGCAACGGCTTGCAACACGTCGAGACCTAATGTAACATTGTAATAACAAATTTTTATTGTTTCGTCTATTCGCGGGACAGTTAACATCCCTCTCAGACAAGACAGACTCGCCCGATCCTTTAAGGACTCGACGTCCCCACCGACAGCATTCTCCACCTGCCCATTTTGTATGTATTCTTTCAAGCTTCACTAGTCGGTTTAGCACGTCTGAAAAAGTTTTAGATAATAAGCGGTTTTGGGATAAAATTCGCTTTCGGTCCATTAGTAATTGAAGTATGAAGTTGTTTTATTTGTTAGTCGCCCCGTGAATGTTATTGTAGATGAGGAGGAGGGAGAGAACGGGTAGTGCGCAGCCAGGAGATAACTACATTCGTGATAGGAGCTTCCTTTCCTACCATTCAGATAATATTGTTCCATTCCTCGCCCATTCAAAAAGGAGTCCTTCAATTCCATACCACCTAACAACATCTTCGACTGACTCATTCAATCCCTTAATGACGAAATTCCTCCCGTAAAATTAATGAAAATACCGGTCTGAGGCCACCACTTCTCCGGGCCGTCCCTCGATTTCTTTTTTAACCGGAATTGACGTAATGGAAAAAATAAGCCTCCGCCACATAAATTTCTTAGCTCTGTCCTCTCCAGACCGCCCTAATGGAAGAGAACGGGTCGGATCCCTTTGTTCCCAAGATTCTTGGAAGCAATTAGCCGTAATAGAGTTAGAGGAAAGTAACCTGTGGTACCTTGAGCAGCACGCGCCGTAATCTCTTTAAAACGATATCGCCACCCCCGGCATGAGATGAAGCCCGCCCCCGTGTCGCCTCCCCTGTTAATTCCACTTAAGGCGCCCACTCTCGTCCCGTTTCCGACAGAATTGAAAGTTCTATTGTAATTGACTTGTTTTCTCCGGTTTCCGTGCCGGACCGAAGGTGCCATTAGTCGCAATTACGATTCTCCTTGTTTACGGAAAGGGATTATAAACAGCTCTTTTCATTTAGTCCGTCCGACTGTGGATTCTGGCAGAAATTGGACGAATTTTTTTTTCAATGGACATAACGGAAATATTGAACGAGAGGAACGAGACGCCTCCCTATTAATAATTAAAACGGCAAATCCTTCATTCCCGACGACTTTGATCACTTTTTAACTAGACGCAATGGTCAATTCTTCCCCTCTTTATTGGTTGCGTCACGAGTTAAATATAACAACGAACTTTTAACTATTCGTATTTTGAGTTGTTGGGAAGCAAATAAATTCATATTGTCCTTCCTTTTCATAGACTATTATATGAATGAACAACTGGCGAAATTTCTATTACTACACTACTAATACAATGCTATAAAAATGTGTACCTTTTTTAGTAATTTTAAATAACACTTGCATTATTGTATCGTGGTAAAGTGATATTTCAGTTATTGTAAATAAAACAACTCTATATTAATCGATTTTAATCGTACTCTAATCGACTTGGAACATATCAGCCAACTTTTATTTAATTTTATTCGTATCTGTGGTGAATGTAAGTTATTACCGTGAAAGTAAGGGTTCGTGAAGTAAATATTGGAATGAATGTAATTTATTAGCGTGAAAGTTCGCTCAGCCCAGCCCCGAGGAATATCAAAACTCTTGGGAAGTGAATGTGATCAGATTTCTATGTTTGCATTGTTTTTATGTTTATGTTAATTTATTGCAATGAATCCAATTTGTTAGCGTGAAAGGAAGGGGTCGTCCAATCCTCCCCAGGAAGATCAAGTACGCTGGAGAAGTGAATGTGATCAGAATTTGCATCGGGTTTTGGGTTTATGTTAATTTATTGGAATAAATTTTTTACTAGCGTGAAAGGAAGAGGTCATCCAATCGGCCCGAGCAATATGAGTGCTCTGGGGCGAATCTGCGACCCCAGGAGAGTTACAAGTAAGTTATTAGCGAGAGTAGAGTGCGTTCAACCCCACTCTGAAGGCGAATGTGATCTGACTTACGTTTTTCGTGATCTATGTATGTACAACATGCTTTATAACGTAGTTGACTACCTGAGGTACAAATGAGAAAAGCGGCATTCTAAGACATTGATGTGTTATCCTGAATAACCTTTGTCAATTAAAAACTTTGTGTGACGCTATTTCTCCGATTATTGTTAGGTATTATAATTTTGATCAAACTACACGCGGGGGGGGGGCGTAAGCCATACTAATCATATCAAAATAGCTAAAACAAAATCTCTAAGGGGGAACAAGGCAAGGGGCAGAAGAAAAATCGATTAACATCCCTCAGACCAATTCCGTTTTTTTATATATTTCCTCTTGTCTAAATGGTAGAATAATTTTTCTTCCTGGACACGTTCATGCCACGTGGGACACAAAGAGTGCACGCGCTGGAAATAAGCGCGTTGCGAGGGGTGTTGTAAACCCCCCCTGTTTCATTCCATTAGCGCTTTGTCGCGGAAAAAAATATGAACCCTCCGGAAACGGGGATGAACAGTGAGAAGCCTTGAAAAAAATTTCAGAGGGAAGAAGCTATTCAAAGGTCTATATCCGTCCATGGAAAGGCGGCAAAAAAACAGTCAAAGGAGGCAAATCCTCGTCTTAAGTTCTTCCTTATTCCAGAAGAGTTACCATCAATTACTGGGTTTGTTTTTTTGTTGCACTACAGCCTCAATGGACTATGTCTTTAAGAATGAACCAGAGTCTCCTAGGGCTTGTCGATTAAAAGAGTAATGTGATTTGGAGTATCTATGTTTATATTTAAGAAAAAGTGTGTATCTGTCGCAGAAGACAATTTCATAGAGGAAAACTTGGTTAATTTTCATGCTGTTAATAGCTCCCAATTTTAAATGTAGCGGTTTTTGAATGATTTTGTGTTTGTTTTGTTGCCAAAATCAAATTGAAAGTTCGTGAAGGGTGCCTTCATAAAGGAAATTTAATATTCTTAAAAATTTTTTAATTGAAAAATGAATAGTGTGTGTGGAAGGAAGTGGAACGAGTAGATTTACGAACACCGTAGTTAGTTGGAAAAAAAAAAAAATATTGAATATCTACGAAAGGTTTGAGAATCGGACCATGGTTTATACTGTTTGTTCTTCCAGTGCGGTTCATATATCATGAACCTATATATCATAATAACAAAAGATAATATTTGTAAAAAATAAATCGACATGTGGGTTTCGCCAAAGGGTTGAATAAAATCAATATAATTCCGATTTTTATAAAACTGCTGCCGGTGCAGTAGTTTCTCATAATGCCCTTCGTCAAGTGTTGAGTTTAAAATTCAAAGTTGCCCAACAGATAACGTATTACATTGCGTTTTGTCAAAAAGCGGTTTATTTTCAGTTTTAATCGTATCTCTGTTCGTTAACCCGGGGACATCCAGCGAATAGCACGAAGTCATTAACGCACGGAGGTCAGGCCTACTTCGCAACATTATATGTATTCTATTCGTTCACAGGCTATCACACAAATTAAGCACATTTCTTTCTTCTGATAACTTTAAAATAGACTTCAAAAACTATAAAATTATTCACACACTTTTTTTCTCCAAAATTAAAGATCTCACTCTTGTAACAAATAAGCCCGATGTAATTTACAAAATCAATATAAATTGTCCGGCAACCTACATTACAATAATTACATCCCTGTGTTTGAATAAAAACCTAAACAAAATCCTACAGCATTGGCTACCCGCCATTTTGAACACCAAAACAATTTCCACTTCAACAATCCAAAAATATTAAACACAGAAAAAAAACCCGACATAAACATAACTTTTTAGAAATGTTTACATCACTTCCAGAACACATGTCGATTTCTCCAAAGTGTCCACATCCTCAACAATTTACCCTTTTTTCCCCTTAATAATTCTGAAAAGATAACTAAGCCATTACCGTTTTTTCCCATTGTCTGTCCCTTTCATCTCAAAGAAGCCGATTCCTCGTAGAAAAATGAATTTCTTTCCGTACTTCCTACTCTACACTTTCAAAATCAAACCTTATTAACAAAAACGTATTGATGTCTTACGAACATTCCCAACACGACACACAACTCTGTCGCATCTACACAGAAAACACACTGCTTGAGTTAGTAAAAATATTTTGAATAAAACTAAAATTCCTACATTGTGTACATCATTGTAAATTCATTTTCACATCTTACATGTATTTTGTATAAGACAAACAATGTTTGTATATCCCAGGCCCCGAAGATGATGTAAATAAAGATCGAAACTTTGGTCCAATCAAGAAAATATTATTATTATTATTCAGAAATCGTGAGATGGCGGTCTGGTGTCATGTAGGTTACAGAAAAAATTTTCTTTATCGTGCCAACGTTTCGATCTTTATTGAGATCATCTTCAGGGACTGGGATTTACAAACATTGTTTAAGTTTAACAAAAACATGTTGCATGTGGAAAAAAGGGAATTTATACAATGCAAAAAAATATTTTTATATTCATAAACACTTTGAGTGAGTAGAAATACTTTGATTGAATATTTAAAAAAATATTTTTGCATTGTATAAATTTACTTGTTCCCACGTCCTACATGCTCTTGTTAAATTTAAACAGTAATTTTAAATCCCAGGCCCTGAAGATGATCTCTCAGTAAAGATCGAAACGTGGCACGATAAAGAAAATGTTTTTCTGAAACCTACATCATACCAGACCGCATCTCACGATTTCCAAATAGTCATCGACTAACGGTCACTAATCACCACACAAAAAGAAAATATTTTTCTAAACCTACATCACACAGGACCGCACTTAATCTCCAAATAGTCTATTTTATTATTTAGATTATTAGAAGAAAGATCTGTAATTTTGTCTAATATAATTTAATCCGGCTTAGTATTAATTTGACTGTTTTTCTTGGGGAGAAAGGTTTTTAAATCGAATGCCGTGTCTTCTGCTGTGGCTGGATTTTCCCGATTGCGCCGGCTGAGTCGTGCCCCCTTCCGTCTTTGGCCGGAACACGCTCTCCACAATGGAAAGAAGAATGGACAGGGCTCGTCGTCCGTGATGAGGCATAAATCACGATAGCATTTTTCTACCGATCCGACTACCAGTTGCTCTCGACAGACGCGCACAGTGTGGATTAACATATAAATTCCCGCCGATTAATAATAATATTGGGTTGTCGAAAAAATAATGCAGGTTTTCACGTTTTCTTTCAATTACCCCTCTATAGAATAAACTGTTTAAGTTATTACATCGGAATAAATCAGTAAGATATAAATGCCAGATTTTCAAGTAACTTTGGTTCCCATACGGTCAGAAACATTAACAAGTGAGAGTAGGTTCGGAGATTTCAAAAATTTCGAGAGGAAGACATTAACTTTGAAGACAGAATGATTTCTCCTCTAGAGGGTGATGATCTGCGAGAGATGATTTGGTCGAAGAAGGTCCTAGAAAGTTCGAGAACTTGCAGAGAATCTTTCAGTTAACAAATCGACCATCGCTGACCAGCTTAAGGCAATTGTAAAGGCTTTCAATAGTTTTTCATTCATTAAACGACCGCCAAAAAAAAACATCGTTATAAGTTTGCGAACCTTCTCTGGATAGAATTGTTACTTGTGATGAAAAGTGGATTCACTACGTTAACAACAACGGTCTGTGCATTTGGTTCCCTTTAGGGGTCGCATTGTATTCAGGAAGGCAGTGAGGTTCTTTAGCGTCTACACCTGGCACATGACCTCATCAGACGTTTGGTTTCTCAAAATAGAGAACTGCTAACGAGTGTATAAGTGGGCTAAGGTTACTTCTCCAGCTTGCCCCTTCCCAGGTAGGTCGACTTTGTTCACCGATCGCGTGCTTAGCAAGAGAAACCAGGTTTATCAGCTAAACTCCCTTAGAGAGACTGTATCTCCCTAAGTGTAGGGGCCCCTCTAATGGCAGAACGTCCGGGTCCGCTCCGGCAGCGTTTTTGTTAAAAGTGGAGTTTCTTACCACCCCCTAGAGGAACTCTAAATTCGTTAGAAAGCCAATAAGGCACCACCGAACAACAGGCTCTTAAGTACTCGCCAGGATTCTCACCATTAAACCACTACTATACCATTCTCCTGCATGGTATCCTAGCCCCTCTGTGCTTCCCATGAATACAGCTTGTACTTTAGAGAGTTCATCACTCTCCCAATGTTCAAGGCTCTGGGCAGATAAAATAGAGGTGAGAAAATGATTGATCCAACGTCGAACGAATCGTTCCGCCCATCCTGACCACCCCACTTCGAGGGAAAATTCCGAGATTGTGTTACTGCCCTAAACACATCTCGGATTAAAAACTAATAATAATATCCTTAATCATCTTCAACGGTCTAGACCGTAGCTTTTTTTTTTCTTTTTGTGGTTATACATTAGCCAACGAACCGATTTCGAGGGCCGTACATCCACCAGTAGCCAGACGCCACCAACCCGCCCGCAGCGAACGAACAGGGATGATAGGGCTCTTCTCTCATATTCTCAATCTTAAAGGCCTAAGCCTAATTTTAAATACATTTCGAGAGACCGTTTTGGAGATGTGGATAAAAACCTTACATCGAGATATGTGGAAACGTCCTCATCTCCCAATCCCCCGGAGCCAAACTTGCTCAGCGAGCCCTACCAACCCCACCCACCCACCGCAGACAAGCCAGCCGCCCCCAGCCCCCGACGGACACAGC
>CM077099.1:24789813-24908493 GCA_039619505.1 Cimex hemipterus
GCCCCCGACGGACACAGCCCTCCCTAGACCGTAGCTCGACCAAAACCAAAAAAGACTCTTTGGTGGGCTTCATCTGGGTTGATTTACTAGAGCCTTTTGAAACCTGGAGAAACAATCGTGCCAAATTGTATAGTTCTTAAATTGATGCAATGCACCATAAATTGGCGTTATTACCTTTATATTATTACCGTTATTACCTACCTTTGCTCAATCGGAAAAGGCTGATTTTGTTACACGACCACAATCGACACCATGTTTCACACGAAAACTGCAGGAGCTTGGTTATGAGGTTCTGCCTCATCCTTCCTATCCTTCAGACGGCTCGCCTACCTACTAACATTTTTTCAGACAAATCATAAAAATCTATTGATCAAAAATTGTTAGAAAATGAGTTTAGAAAATTTAGTAATAATAAAGGTTCAAAATTCTATTCAGAGGGTATACAGAAGTTTAGTTCAAGTTGGGAGAAGTGTATTGATAGTGATGGAGGGTTTTCTAATTTATAAAAATTACAATCATTTATTGTTTTAACAATAAATTTGCATTATTTTGTGGATAACTCAATAAATACCCTTTGGTCAATTATCGGTGATAGATGAGAAAAGCTAGCCCGTCGAACTCGTGACGTACACGGCAAAACGCTCGTTGTGCTGGAAGTCATGACCGTTGCGTCAACCGAGCCGTAGGAATCGAGTCCTTCAAAAAGGATAATCGCTTACCTTTGACACTTACCACAAGCATTTTTCCCGACTCCTATTCCACCCGAAACCTTTATACAATAAATAATAAAATGAAATTAATCTCTATTCCGTATAACGTCAACATTGTGTTAATTACCGGATAGATCCTGCAAAACACAACTTTTCAACGTAAGCAATTGTAAAGGGGAAAAAATTCGCTCCTCAGATTCCTCACCTTGCCTCATCCGTGGCCATGCCGTTGTTGTTTGCTTTCGGATGGGAGGTCGTCGCCCTGTCTTATGATAATAAAACGTACCTTGCTCTTTTCAACATCACGCATCGACACATGACAGTACATAATCTTCTATTGTTTCCAGGTTGACTTATTGTTAAAATAGGTTACTTAGGTGAACAACCAAAAAACATCTAACCTATTAGGGTAAGCTATATTATGAACCCATAAAAAATAGATAAATAAGCAGTAGTACAGTTACAACCACCGACATTATGTTTGGAATGAACAGTACGCTCGCTGCGGAATATGTCTAATCGGAATTTGATCAATTTCAGTATTTAGTTAGAAGCATCGAGATAGAAAGGATATTGGACTTAGAGATCGAGTTAGGAATTCAAGCTGATCTGATAGACTTGAAATGGTACGTGCATAAAAAAAATTAACGTTAAGGTGATAGAAAACGAAATATACATAACATTATTGTTAATGTTAAATAAAAATGAACGGTTATGACGTCCGGACTCGTATTTGTCTCGTTGAATCACAGCGTAGCCCATGGTGTTTTACATTTTGGAAATACATATGAAAAATGTATTCGTGGTTTCCCCCTCTTCCGCGACACCCAATGGGTAATTGGATGTTAAGACTGTCAGTATGATAGATATCACTTTACATTGTTTACCTTTGCTTTGGAAAATTCTTAGGAAAAATAAAAAATATTGGTCGATCGAATTTCCTAAGAGGATTATTTAATTGCGTTATTAAAGAATTACGCTTGCGTCAAAATTGACGGTCGAAAGCGGTTTTCTCTCCATTACCACATTTTGAACTTTCAAAAAAGAAAGGATAAGACACGATCGGTCGCGTTCTTTCTCCAGGATTTAATTCTACCAGCGTGGATGGGTTTTATCTGCGGAAATTCATCGGTTAAAAAGAATACGCCTCCTGGCGGACATTCACTGCAAATTCTTCACGGTGCGAAGCCAACTATTGTTTCGTGAATAAGATTCGTTACAGTCCCTGCTTCAATACGTAGAAGAGCCGCATTGATCATCCAAAGCAAATCCACAGCTCCGGCCTACTTGTAGGCAAAATAATTAAAATTATATACTACAAAAGGACTATGTTCGTTCCTTGGAAGGTTTTTGTTTGTCGTTTTTCAATCATTTTTCGTTTTATTTTTATTTCTTTAAGTTGGAGTTCATGGGGATTATACCACGCCTTTCTTATTCTTCACGGTAAATATTTTATCTGTTGTTGTTACTGGCATTGTTCAATTTCCAAGTGTAAAAATGATCTATATGTGATCTGAACGATAAAAACGCGTGAATCGAAGGTTCAGCACGACGGAGCTTTAGACTGACAAGGGCTTTAATTTGATTTACATTGGCCACCCTCGCATCCCTCGTAATTCAACGTGTCGGATAAACTTTTTAGCCAACGAATTTAACCCCTGGGATGTTTCTTCCATCGGGCTGGCATTGTCAGCAACCGGATTGCATTTGCTTTTGTCTTCAGAAAACCTACGGTTTCAATACTGTTTGTCTGAACTGAAGAAATTACATATTAGTAAATTTTAATTTTTAAATGTAATTTAAGAAATTCGTTCATCTTTACAAATTTAAGAAAATAGATAATTCAATTGATATCGTTCATGAGTTTATATTGTTTTAATTTTCACTATAAATAAATTATGGTATGAATTTATTAGGAAATCGTGAGATGCGGTCTGGTGTGATGTAGGTTTCAGAAAAACATTTTCTTTGTCGTGCGAACGTTCGATCTTTATTGAGATCATCTTCAGGGCCTGAGTCACTAATTACCACACATATCATGTAAACTGTTCTTTTGCTATATCAATTTCATGGAGAGGTAAAATGGTTATTAATTGAAAAATTAAAAAAAGAAATACTAATAAGAATAAAAATAATTGTCTAGCACACATGTGTAAAAAGCCATTAACTATCTAGAATATTAAGAAGAAAAATTGTCAGATGATCTTCATTTTTCAGTATATTAGGTTGTTTTAAGTTTGTTTAGTTGTAAGTCGGCTTATCTTCTAAACCTTGCATATAACGTTTTCCTATCAAATTGACTTTTTTAAATTTCTAGTTAACCCTTTTAAATTCAAAACACCTTTTTACTTTCATGTTAACCCTTTTTAATTTAAAATTGACTGTTTTGTACTTTCAAATTAACCAATACTAATTCCAAATTGACTTTTTTTTGCTTTGATATTAACTTTTTTAAATTTCTAATTGGCCTCTGTTATTTTCAAATTAATCCTTTTTAAATTCAAAATTACCAGTTTTTACTTTCAAGTTAACGTTTTTAAATTTAATATTAACTGTTTTGTACTTTAAAAGTAACCGTTTTTGTACTTTCAAATTAACCAGTTTTAATTCCAAATTGACCTTCTTTTGCTTTGAAATTAACTTTTTTTAAATGTCCAATTGACCTTGATTAATTTCAAAATAATCCTTTTTAAATTCAATATGACCTTTTTTTTCTATAAGTCGAACTTTTTTAACTCAAATTAACTTTTTTATATTTCTAATTGTCCTTTTTACTTTCAGATTGACGCATTTTCATTTAAAATTAACGTTTTTAACTTCAATTTAACCGTTTTTAATTTCAAATTGACTTTTTTACCTTAATATTAACCATTTTAAATTTCAAATTAGCCATTTTGATCTTAAAATTATCCCTTTTTAATTAGATATTAACTTTTAACTACGAAATTAACCATTTTTAATTTCTAATTAACATTTTTTAAGTTAAAATTATTCATTTTTAATTTCACATTAACTCTTTCTTTAAAACGGCAAAAAAAAAACGTAGAAGGTAAGGACGTATGTGGAATAAAGTTTTAATTTTAATTAATTTTCATATTGTCTTCTAAGAATTATTTCATATTTAGAAAAACATAACTAGGCAGGAATTTTATTTAGATGATTATATCTTTCATACTAACCCCCTTTTTTAATAGTGTAAGAAAACGTTTCTATGGTTAAAACAAATAAAATAAATAAAAAAAGTGAATTTTTAATTAAGAAGGGAGCATTTGGTGTGAAAAGGGGTTTTAAAATGGGGGTAAGCAGGATTTGGTGAACAATTTTACTTTGTCATTAATATTTTTCATTCAGTCCTGATTTTTGTGCTTCATGAAAAAACTTGTTAGTTGATCTTCATCTTTCAATAGATTAGGTTTTATAAATTTGTTTAGTTGTTATTCTAGTGTCAGTTTATTGAAATATCGGTTACAATCTGTGCTTACATGAATATCTCGATTTTTGCGTTTTTGTTTAGTTCGTTAAATTTATTCGCAACTATTGTTTTTGAGCGTTTTATCTTTTGATTAAAATATTAGGTAGTAGATTAATTGATTAGATAATGTTATCGTCCTTGGATTGCCGAAAGGTCGGTTTGAGTGCAGTTGTATAGAAAAGGGATTTTCGCCGTTTCCCGACATTGCCGATATTTATCGACTCCTGATTTCCGGTAATCTGGATAAATCTTTCTTTAAAAGCTGGTGGGAGTCGATTTGAGCGCGACCTGTTCGCAATTCCACGTTCGACCCGTTACGTGCAACGTGGCCGGCGGATTCCTGCGGGAGCCAGCTTGTAAAAATGACTCAACGTGGCACGGGACGAACAGAAAACGACGAGGTACGTTTCATATTCCCTTGCTGATGTCCAACCAGCTGGACGGCTGTGTTTGTATTTTTCTGTAACCCTTTAAGCACGTGTCCGACGGTTTTCTGCGTCCGGCTGACGTCACCCGTATTTATCAGAAGCACGCAGACAAAAACAGTGCGCGAATTGCAGGATGAAGGACGTACTTTTAGTTTCTTAGTGTTTCCTGACGAAACATACATTTGAAGGTCGTCTGAGCTTGAGAGAATATTTCAATCGAGAAAGGCTGGCTTATACTTTAAACCCGTTGGGGGCACTTTATCATTTAGACATGAAGAACAACGGAAAATCCCCGTATTAAGTGTAAAAAAATGTGTTTTTTCATACAATCTTCCATTAGGAAATCCATGATTGCATGATAGTTTGTATTTCGTTATCGTCAAATTTGTTGTACCACTTGGATTGTGAACTTATATCAAGTGTATTAAAAACTTTACAGAACAAGAAAGACGCACAAAAGAATAATTATCGTCGATAATTTCTAATAGACTTTGCGAATAAACCAAACAAGTTATTCACTCCAGGATACTTTTCATGCTGTGGCATTTCCGGTTCCGTTTATAACAAAAATCGATTACAATTTTAGTTTTAATTCAATCGTTTTGAAATTTCGTTTAAATCCACCAAAAATACCTTAGGCAAAGCTTTGTTTATGTATTTGCTGAGCAATTACACTTTCACTTTCTTTTGTTTATGTAACTCTACTCCTTGGTTTATGTAGCAAGCATCAAGTACCATCGTTTACGTTCGTGTACAACAGTCATTGTCAGTTAAACATGCACAAATACCATTTTATTCAGATGCGAATATTGTGTAACTGGGCAGAATACTGTCTAGAGGGGAGGCATTGCACCATAAACGTTGATAATTGAGGTCTAGTGTACAACGCTTTCCCTGAGAATTGTTATTGATTAAAGTTTAATTAAAGCCCGAAGTCGAAGTAGCTCAAGTGGTAGCGTAGTGGCCTATCAAGCCGAAGGTCGTGGGTTCGAATCCCGCTCGTGACGCCGACTTTTTTATCTCATCTAAAAACCGTAATTAATTGAAAGATGTTAATTGGTCAAGCGGACTACAAATAATTATGAGCACTATTAAATTATGAAGATGGATTATAGTTCATTGAAGACAAAATTCCTATTGACAGAAAAAAATTGTACTATTTTTCAGTTTTCTGTTAGAAAAATAAAAGCGTAAATTTGGGAAGAGCCCGTTTCTCTCCATACGTTTTCATCAAATTAACATTGACGTTGCTTCTTTTACGTCAACGGGGGAAAAACCGCAAATGAAGTGCACCCAAGAGCCTTTCCGTTTCGAAATGAAAGCAGAAGACAGACATCCGCGCTCGACTGTGCTCCGAAGAATAAGAAAAGTGGATCGTTTTGCGGCATTTTTACGTATTTTCTGCTTTCTTCCGATATAGAAAATCGCTTCTGAATTGAGATCGATATAGCGTTTTAAACCGTTTTTCCCCCCAGGTCGGGTAGGGGAAACAGTTTTAGCACGCACGAAGGCTCGGGATTCAGGGGAAGAACGTTTACTTACAGCCTTAACGAAAATACCGTCTTATCAAGAAATACAGAACAATAAATTTATCGGACTCTGGGTTCGGCCCAACGGGAATCTCTTTGCGGGAATAAAAATAATTCCGGGAGGAAAGTTACTTTTAAATGGGTTGGTGGAAGTGCATTTCTGAGCAGTTGTGTCACCGCCTTCCCTCGACGACGAGTAACCCGATGTCAGTGCATTCTGACTTTCACCAGCATTTGGAACGAAGAAAAGGCATTACTAACATTGTCCCAAATTTTTCTTTGTTTAATTTGTTACAAACACCTTTAATTCCTCTACCGAGATAACTGTATTTGACAAACAAGCGTATGTAAAATATTTACAAACCGTGATAATACTGTGGGAAGTTAGAGGCGGACAAACAGGCTGTGGTCGCTGGCCCTTTGCGTGTTTTTACTTCCCTTTCTGGTCTTTCACAAGTATTTTAAGCCTTCAGCCATTTTAACGTCTCGACGTGGAACTGAACCTGCTTTTTTGATTTATGAAAACAGTCGATATCCTAAAATGCTTTTCCTTTCAATGTACTTCAGGATGTCAATTACAGAATAAACCGTCAATACACAAACATAAAAGTCTTGTTACATTCCCTCATTCAGGGTATTCGATATTAGTAGGGGCGGGGTTGAACCTACTCCAACCTCCTCCATTCACGCTAATAACTTCCCTTTATTCTACGGACGTCCCTTACTCCCCCCAGTGTACTCGATATTCCTTGGAGTTAGGTTAAACAATTCCTTCCTTTCAAGCTAATAAATCACATTCATTCTAATAATTAACATGAACTCCTGATACAAGGAGAAATCTAGTCACATGAGCAATTGCTGTTTTGCTGCGTGGAATCTGATAGTTGTTTTAATTAGTATTTTCTGGTTCATTCCTTGTACTGTTTGTCTTTTAGAAGCGTTTTCAACGAAATCGGTCATTATACCGCCTAATTTCAGGTGTTGTATTCCTTCCTCTAGCAAAAATGTGTTTGACTTGTTTTATTTAGCTCTGCAAATAGTGCATAGTGCAGTTACATTTTTATATTTTTTGTTTTTGATGAATTACACTGTTGATATTATATATGCTGTGTTGTTACTCTGAAAATAGATCTCACTCAAATTTATTAAATGATAAAACATTTTATAATGTATATGAGTATGTAACTCAAAGTATTTATAGCAAACAATATTTGCATATTTTTGGTACTTGGTACAAAACCACCGGCACCCCGAGGGTTGATATAACCTCTGCTGTTGCGAACCCTTGTAAAAAAACGGAATCCTTTGTTTGATAGCATTGTGAATCAAATGACGGCACGCACAAACGTAATGTTTATTTTGATCTGGGGTTAAATGAAATTTGAAATTGAGCTTCCTCATTGACCAAAAGGAATTCAGAAAATTTGTTCAGAATTCATGAAATTTTCTTTATAGTGAAAGTTTGGTTTTACATGAATGTCAGATACCGGCTGTTCGGTTACTCGTGTTACAAACTTTGCCAGTAGGTACTGCATTCAAAATGGAACCAAAGAGTCTTAATTACCTATGGTCCGAATCTCAACAGTTTCGGAATAATCCTCCTTTTATGGAATTTTTCAGATTTTAAGATAACACGGCCCTGAATCAAATAAACAATGATAATTACAAAACTGAAAAGTTTTGAATAAATATGTTGATACCACTGAAAATTACATTCAATTTCCAACAAGATGGGATCAACTGTAAAACTTGGAAATCGAATATAGGCTAATAGGCGTAATATAGGCGTTTTGCGGCCAGAACGTTGGAAAAAGATTTCAAAGTTGAAAAACTTACTACGGTGGTTCTAAACTACTATTTCCAAACACTGATACCAACAAATTTCAAAAAAGTAAACACCATTTAATATCCTTTTTAGTGGTTTAATTATTTTTTCCTAAGAAGAAGAAGGTGATGAATGAAAGGAAAAACCGTGGTTGATGGATTGGTAAGACGGAAAGATTAATAATAATAAAAAATATTAAAAAAATAAGGAAATTTTTAATGAATGAACTAAAAACGTTTTGTTTACTTTATTCCGGGGTATACTAATACGATAATCCTATGATCAAAGTTGGTATCGTGTTGTTAAATAAGTAGTTTAGCAAGTTTCGATTTCGAACCCAGAGTACGTTTAAATGATTCATTCGAAAATTTCCTTAACATTCATTCGAAAATTTCTTCATCTTTGAAAAAGTATGTAAAAAGCAATTGCATCACTAAAAAGGGCCGCCGTAGCCGAGTGGTTGGCATGAAATACTCGTAGGCCCCGCGGACGTGGGTTCAATTCCCGCCGTCGCCTCTAGCCATTTGTAATAAAAAATAATTTTCAATTTTCTAGCTTAACTAAAACCCTTATTTCAACAACATTTACGAGTTTAGAATTGATCACATCCCGTTGGAAGTATTACGTAGTTTTCAGTGGTATTGAGATTTGTCCGAAACCTTTTAGCTTTGTAGTAATCATTGTTTATTTGAAGGATGGCCGTAAAATTTTAAAAAAATTCCCTAAAAAGGGAATAACTCAGAAACTGTTGAAATTCGGACCATAGTTACAAAAGGACTTTATGGTTCCATTTTGATTGTAGGCAAAGTTTCTAACACGAGTAGCAGGACACCCTGTATGTGGTCAAAAAGTCTAGTAAACAATCAATCTAAAACGTTCCATATTTCATTTCTATAAATGTATATCATATAGAATATTTAATGTTGTACAAACAATTTTCTATTACCAGCAGAGATCACTACACAAAAGAGAAAAAAATCGAAGAAGCTTTTCAGAATATGTACGTTTATGGTTTGTTTTAAAAAGAATTCGATTTGCAAAAACATAGTAAATTGTTCTGCCCATTATTTATTCCGAAGCTTAAACAACGCTAAATGGTGTTTTCTCAACTTGTTCATTTATTATTTTATTTTGGTAGCGGAAAAGTCGTTTTCCTTGAATACAGTAATTTATCAGCTGCTGCAATCGTTAAAAAACCAACACATCTCAATGAGTCAATTAAATTACAACAGAGAATTATAGAATATTCCTATTCTAAAGTAAAGATACAATCTCATATGAAGCGTTGGAAAACGACGAGTGGTCGACCCCAGGAGATTAATTCTTGAAATGCTAGTTGGTCACTTCCTTATTTGTTTTTCAGTATAAAACAGCCTATTTGACGATTTTTTGTGTTTTCAGGGCGCTGGAAACCCCAGCGGTTCGAACCAGCCCCAGGGCTTCTACCCCGGAGCGATGCCCCACGGCTACCACTCGGCGTTCAGCCCTCTTCCCGCCGGAGTTCTCGGTCACGGACCCCCTCAAGGTACGTATCAAAATAACGACACGATACTGAAAAAGGGTTGTTTCCTGCGTGGGAGTACTTCACCGAAACTGGGATCGAATTCGGCTCCCTACACATGTCCTCCTACACGGCCACGCCCTCGACCTTTTCGTCTATCCCTGTTCACCCTGGAAACGGCCGGATTTATCCGCACCCACGCGCCGCAGGGAGACCCCTCGCCCTGTTCCCGTTGTTCGAACTTGTTTCCAATTTTACGGTTATGACTTCGGATCTGAGAAATCGAGCATTTTTTTTCAAATATTGACCGTTCTACTCCAACCATCGGCCGATTGAAGTGGTTGTTTTTTAATCTTGTAAATTCCACAGATATTTTCATTTCATTCGATAATACTCTAAAGTGTCGAGTACCCGAATCGTGCTTACGCATTCGGTCCCGTAACCCTTCATCTCCTTCGCCCCGTATACGGGCCTAATGTCTTTATCTGCATCTCCCGACCGTTAGAAACTCAATTTTACACTCATTACCCTTCATCTGCTGTATAATAAATCAATTCTGTCTCGTTCGTACACCCTTCTACACGTTTTCTAATGCATATTGTTAATTTAAAGATCCTCGTTTTCTGCTGCTGATAACAAAAGTTATTGTCTTACCACTGCCTCGTTAGACGCAGAAAAAACATTAATATCGAATAACTTAACCCCTGACTGTGAGTTTGACAGTTAACCTCCACAACCGATCCGATAGTAAAGCTGTCCTGTTCTTTTCGCCCTTTCCTTTTAAAATAGGCCAAAATCTAAAAGAAAGTCTCAGCAATGGCTTAAAAATCGTCACCATATAACAGTCTATATTTCTCTTTCAATTAGTTGGTCACATTTGATGAATGGGAGAGAGAACAGGGCGTTGGCCTCCTGAGTTGTTAAGTAATGCATTCAGCAAAACTATTATTTATTTCAGTCATATTTGGCCAATCACATGGACACAGTTAATAAGAGCATGTGCAAATTAAAAATAATAAAAAGGAAAAAATCTTAGCTTGATCGAAGCCCCCCCATCCTGGAAACCCCACATTACTCAAATCACCCGTTGTATCTATACTCTACGCCAGGGCAGTCGTCTTTTCCCAATCAGCACCCGCAAACTCTTGGTCTCACAGATTGAAAAAATAATAAACTGCCAATCCAAAGAGATCATAGGTGTCGGATTTGAATTGGCTGTACCCCTCCTATCTAATTCTATACTTTCTTGGCAAACAATTGTTTCCCAATCCCTTTTCTACATTGATAATCTATCTAATCTAGTCATTTATTATGTATCTATATGTCTAATTATAAATTATAAATATGCATTCATGAATGCATTTGCATAAAGGCATCTTCCGGCAGATGAATTTCCTTACTTAACGCATATTTATTATTATTATTATTACACTGGTTCAAGGAATGTTCTTGAAGAAGAAAGTAAATTCAGTTGTTACTGCCATCGGCATGCCTTAGGCGCTCTTAAAATGACACCCAACAAAAATGGCTCATCTGCACAAACACTTTGAGCCCTGAAGATGATCACAATAATGGTCGAAACGTTGTATGATAAAGAAAATATTCATTTTATCGGATTTTTCATTGGTATGTTTTACGAGGAAATAATTAAGGATGAAAATGTTCTCAGGTTCGGTTAATGTCCACAAGTTGTTTGAGGACAATTTATTCTAAACCAAAAAGCTCCACGAGTGGTCTTTTTCTGGTTACGTTTTTAATGATATTGAAATATTGCAGTATACCGGTATAAAAATTTGGGTAGGCAGTGGAAAATGAAGATAAATGAAAGCAAACCATGTCACATTTAAACACCGAAGCAATCACCACGCACAATATACTACAAGGTTCCTATCCCCAAATACGACTGCGTTCATTATCTTGGATTCCTCCTAGACTCTCAATATGGAACAATAATCCGGAATCAGCATGCACAACAAAAACAACAGGACCTAAACTTACGCCCAGTCTATTCAACAAACAACAGCGCAAGCTATCGACGAAAAACATAGTCTGCAGAACGGTACAACAACAGATGGACATGTGAACATAGAACTGTGGCGAACCGCTACCCCAAAGAATATCCAGTATTTTTAATACTTTCAATGTAAAGTCATCAGATCAGTTATATATGCATCGTATTACGTCTCAAATGCTACCTTCCTGTATGACTTTAAATTCACTTTGTCCAGAAATCAATTCCGTCAACGTATAATCAATCTCTACAATCCCATAAGGCTTCTCAAAAGGAAATGGCCCGGCGACCTCCTTTCTGAGAAGTCAAGTTTCATTGGCGAAGTTAAGTGTAGAATAATATCGATTATTTACTCCTAAATTGGCACCAGTAAATTTGTAAGTAGCTATGTACATGTCTATATATCCGCAAATTACGTGTAATCAGAAATTTCAGATTTTGGTTTTAATGTAAATTTATTTGTTACCTATACATGAATCGTATACTATACAAACATGTACACTGGAGTAATATATCACACATCGCGACACTAACACTGCACCGGTAGAGCACATGCTTTGAGGAGCCAACTAGCTTGCTACTCAATGTGAACTATTATTAAGTATCAAGGAGGAATGAGTGTGCTCGAGCAGGATGGTTAGGATGGTTCGAAAGGTCGGTGTGGAAGGTTTGGAATCTGGACCGGTTAAGTTCGTTGACAAGAGGAATGTCGAGGTCTATGTGGACAGTGAGGTTAGTGACATACTAAGGTTCTTTGACAATTTGTCTAACGACTTTCGATTGGAAGGACTGGATGCGCTGGATGTTGGATGGCTTGGCAGTACCCAATAGGTCCATTCCGCATGTCCATATTGGTCTTAGAAAAGTCTTGTATAATGTTAGCTTTGTCTTGAAGAATGTAATATATACTTTTTTTTTATATTGTGACAATTCTTGTAGAGAAGACCCTGTGGTTAGGTCATTCCTCCGATCGCGTTGGTCTGTCTAATCAGTTGTCTTCTGATTTCTGACTTCGCCTCTGCCTTGGTGTAAAATCAGGATGATCTGAAACGATCTAAGTGCAAATTCAGGAATAAAAAATTCATTAAAAATTTTAGGGACGAATAACTTTAGGTTTTAATAAAAAGAAAATAATAGAGTATAGTGAATAGGTATTGTAGACCGCCTGGGACAGTAACAAACCAACAATAAGTCTTAAATAGTAATCTTGCCTCCGGTTTACTCGTGTTTCATTCTTGCAGGAAACAAAGTCGACGAGGCGAAGACCCGAAGAGGAGGACATTAAGCTCCCACGCGTCACAACGAACAATCACTTAATCAGGCAGTTTTAATTAACGTTGAATTGAACGTCAACAGATTCTAATGACAGCCGAGCGGCGCCGCGTCTCCGATTGACCTACCTGCCTGTTTCTTTGTCCTGTCCTATCGGTCTTCCCAGGGGTCTAATCGATAAACATCATCATAAGACGTGGCAATAAATCATTTCCATAATCCTTCTTGTGCGGTGCAAAGCAATTTAGACGGCAGTGTTATTTTGGCATAAGATTAGATCTTTATGCACTTTTAATTTTGTTTTTAAATCAAAACACAAATAGTACCTCAAGTGTTGCTGTTGTGGCTACTGCCGCCTGCCACATCGTTGATTGCACCGGAAGAAGAAACCAAAAATAGATCGATCGAACGAAAAATTCAGGTGCTACAAATACAAAGTTTTGGGTAACTGTAACAAATGCCGCATGATTCGTTGGGAGTTGAAAATAATGAACTAAATGTCAATTCTCCAACGAGAAACCTTCTACCTTTTAGCTTCTTTTCTCGGTCCTAAGATTAGTACTGCCAGATGTTCAAGGGTTGAGCTCAAGGTGCCATGGAAAGCAAGTTTATTTCATCGTCTAACGCATGCTGTTTTAACCTAAGCATATACATATCAATAAATACATGCTTTCTTATTTGCATAACTTTCATTTAAATAGGATGATGATGTACTAGATATTGACACATAGAATCCACTTACGGTCGTTGGGGGCACTCGATATTCCTACATCCACCTTCTTATACAACTCACATTCACGCGTATAAATACGTTTTCCCTGAACCGTTAAAACATCTATTACCAAATATAGTATATATGCAACAATAGTAGTACTTGCAATACATATAGGATTTATAAATACAGAATTAACTAACTTCTTAATTGGAAAAAAAATCGAAATAGGCGACCCAAAGAATCGCTGCCGTATTCGAGCACAATTCTCATCGGGGGCATTTCTACTCGCTCCCTATGTGGAACCAAGGAACGACCTCCTTCAATTAAAGTGAAACATATTTAATAAATTTCTCTGCCGGTCATATACTCGGGCCCAAGAGTATGTGACCTTCTGTCAACCTCGTATGGCCACTTCTGTGTCCTTCTTTCGTGATTTAGGCCACTTTCATAAGAGGACGATTCAAGTAGTTGAAAGGAAAGGTATGAGCAGTGTAGCGAGTAGTAGCAAAGCATTTGAAACCTCCCGAACCCCTTCAAAGTCAGCTCGTCCTAGGTCAGCAGGTGCATTAACGGTTTCAGCACTAATGGTTTGCTCAACTCAAAACACACTAGCTGCATTCTTCTTTCACAGCAGTCGCCTAGTTGAGTCAACTGAATGCACGGAAAGTGTTCCTACTTCAAATTTCAACGTGGAAGTTGAAGACATTCGGCTTAATCCCGCGATGTGGGGCATAAGGTGTAATGAATTATGACTTAAAAGAAGCGATGTTGGTAGAGAAATGGCACGAAATGTCATCTCGATTTCAACTGGAGGCTTTCTAGGGTTCTAACGTCGTGATGAATCTCGTTAAGAGATGATTCCACAAGTTGACTGGTGTGTGAAACCTTGCCGAGAAAAGTCTTCACATGTCAGAAACTAGTTGTGAGCCCACCAAACAACTCAGTTGAATCAACTAAAACAGCTTCTATGTGCCTCTGTGAGCTAGTTGAGAGAACTCGGATGACCCATCTTCTTCATACACTGTCACCTTTTCTTTACCATATTGTTTTTTTACTCGTGCAGTAAGGTACTCTCGCACATGTAGTGCTAATGACGCACTGATCTGGATAAACATAAAAATTTTAATGATCGGTCCTTTTGCACATTTTTGGAGTATGTAACTTAAACTGCTGCACGGTCAGTGAAATGAAACTCGGCCAGACGCGTTTCAGCATTTATCATCCTCTCTTTCTCAGAATCGGTTTCGACTCAGTCTGTAATCAGAAAAGACGCACAATAACAATTAAGGTGAAGCCGACAGGAACGCTACAGAAAATTCCCCTTTACTATTTCGTCAGTGTTTATGAAAGAAGAGTGACATTTCCTCGGCCGTTACTCATTGGTTCAGGACGCTTTCTCCCATACGGCACGTCTTTAACGTCTTTTCAAAGTGCGCAATAAAAGACTAGACTTTGTCGTGAACTTTGCAGACTTCCTACTTTGGAGACGGTCACTTCTTTTACAATAGGAACAACGCACATTTCACGATCCGGACTGTCGAAAATAGCCCCGCTGATGCGGTGAAAATGTCACGCCGCTCGACTTATGTTATTTTTACCATTCTGTTTCAGGACACTCGCCCCCTCCGCATAGCTTCCATAAAGACGAGAGAAGCCAGAAGCAATACAATAAGCTAAAAAAGAAGTTGGAAGCTAAGCAGCTAAGAGAGCATCCCCTTAACACCACCCCGCCGCTATCGCCGAGAAAAGGTAATTTCCACTACCGCAGTCTTTTTTTTCTTACTTATTTTTTTTTTTTTTTTGTACAGCTAATCCCTACAAAGTTAATTTTTATCTTTTTAATAATAGCATTTCTGGTTGAAAATTTAAACGTTTTTATTTTTCTTCATTTTTACATTTTGCTAGATATTTTACGTCTTCCATAGGGTCGATATGATGTCCCGTTTCTTGAAATAATCACTTGAGTTCCGAAGGTTTTTATTTTTATTGTTATTATTAAGATTAAGTTTTAAGGGCGTTTTGATCGCAAAGATTCACGTTCACGCCCTAACATTTAAACCTTATGTCTTAGGTTAGCTCTGAGTGTTTTAAAGCTCTGACTCGGGGCGTCGGTGGCCGCAATGGTTTAGGCGTTGCCACGGCACTCATCACTGTAAGACAAAGGTCCTGGGTTCAAATCCAGCGACCCTGCATTCGAACCCGACATACTTACAAATGGGCTTTTTTTTCTTTCAAAAAACACCGGCACCCTGAGGGTTGATATGACCTGTGCTGTTGTGAACACTTGTTTAAAAAAAAACTATTTCCAAACATTCACTCATAAACTAATTTATACTATTCTCACATTTTCTTAAAATTATTATTGTATAAAATAATTTACTTCCATTGTGGCCCAGGTAGCATATTATATATAGCATTTAAGTGTTTTTTTTTTGTTTTTTTTAATCAATCTTTCCTAACATTTCATTGTTTTTGTATGTTGACTTTATTTTCAATATATAAGGAATACAGTAAAAGCCTCAAAAACCCTTTATTTCTTCAAGATGTGTCATTCATAAACAGTTTCTTGAGTCATTTTGCATCTGTCTATGGTATTGTGGTTAAAACTATTCTTCCCAGCTAGAAATTTTAGTGTATTTCCGGGAGACTGCGAAAAGAATTGTAAAAAATTAATCTTATCCAGTTTGTCAGATGAGTGAAAGAAGACATCGTTCGTTCTTTTTCTTTTTCTTCTTCTTCTTTTTTCATTGATTCTGGTTTTAAACTTCTGACATCATACGCACATTTAAATTAGAAATGATAAATACAAATGACACGTTTACATTGTCAAGGAGAGCAAAGTCAGTAAAGGTCATAAATTTAGTTTAAAATTATGCCAAGCGTGTTGTTTAGTACTTTTTCCATTCATCCTGCATTCAAGTACAATTAATCCGTTTGTTACATGAAAACCAATGAATGGCTTTTAACTGTATAATTTGACAATTTAAAAAGGTGGCTTGTGTCTGTGCCATTTTTAAAAGTGAACAAATTCCTTGAGTGAATTTCATAAATCAAGGGAAAGTTGAAATATCAAGGTTTTCGATAAAAATCCATTTTGTACTGCAATTTCTTAATGGTTTATTACAAAGGTCAGCAACTCGAGAAAGATCTTGCTACGGATCGGTATTTAATTATCAGATTCGCTAAATTGGAAATTTAGAACTTTGCGATAGCTAAAATTATACTACCAAATAAAGCTAATCTTAAACGAAAATATATCTTAAATTCATTATGTTTGTTATTTTACGTTGTTTTATTTTAGAGCTTAATGGAAACAGTAGGAAAGGTGTGAGTAGCGTCGGAACGTCTGAAGATGGGGAGGAGAGTTCGAGTCTGCAGGATGAGGAAGAAGACGTGAACTTGCTCACAGAACTGCTTGGGAACATCAACGTTCCACAAGTGAGTGAAGTAATGAGCAGAACTGCGTTAGTGCAATGGAGCGCACCGAAAGTGGACAACCCACAAGGATTGAACTACGAAGTTTTGCTGAGCGATAGATGTAAAGAAGGGAAGTACAAGTCCATTTACTCCGGAGCTGCTCTCTCCTGCCGGTAAGTTTTTAAAACATTTTCGCACAATAAAATTCATAAACGATACATAATTTTGTTGTTGTTTTTTAGTATTGAAGACTTAAAACCTGGTACTGAATATTTAGTCTGTGTTAGCGCTAGACTGGATAACGTTGTTGGCTGCGCAAGTGAGCCAACACTTTTTACAACACCCCCTTGTAAGCCAGATCCTCCTCCTGCACCGAAATTATCTGGACGAAATCGACATTCCCTCACGCTCAAGTATATATTACTATTTTAATATTTCTGATCATGAAATCGCCCTACAAAACTAATTCTTGTAACAGGTGGTTAGCTGCTAAGGACAACGGATCACCAATTGAGCGTTATATCATTGAAAGTGAATTGAATGGAAACTGGACTGAAATTTCCCAAAGCAAAAATAAACAGACTGTTATTTCTAAATTACAACCGGCCACATCATACACATTCAGAATAGCTGCTATTAACCAATTTGGTAAAAGGTAATATTAAAAATTAAATCAAAACCACTACATCATTTGAAAAACCTTGTAAATAATAATTATGTTTTATGTTTTTAGTGACTATTCCCCATCAGTGGAATATCACACCTGTGATAGCCCTCCACCCCAACCTCTTCCTGTTACTCTCACTCATTCTACACCGACAACTTTGACCCTCCAGTGGCAAGCGAGGCCTCAAGATGATGAATTCACTCTTCAAATGGAAGACCCAGATTCAGATCATGGATACTTGGCTGCTTACAGCGGAAAAGAGACGTCGTACACCTGTCATGGCCTTAAGAAAAACTCACTTTATAAATTTAGGGTAAGTATTAGAGTAGTATTTCCAATCAACATTGTCAGTTTATTGTGGAATAATATTTTCATACATTTATTGGCTTATTTCACAGTTAAAATCCCAGAATGAAGATGGGGTATCTAGATGGTCCGAGGAAGCTTTTTTCAGCACCCTTCCAGGCCGGCCAGGGCCTCCTGGACGTCCTCTACAGGATGGAAAAATGCACGGGCAGAGGTGTAAGCTGAAATGGGAGCCACCTTATGATAAAGGCGGTTCCACAATCACCAATTATACCTTAGAGATTTCCAAAATTAAAGATGGAGCAGGTGACGTAATTCATTCTGACATTTGAGAACTTCAAAGAAATGTCTAATTTTTCGTTTCGTTTTTAGAATTCAAAACCGCTTATAGAGGGGCATTGCCTGCCTGCACCATTGAACGCCTTGAACCTGGATCAAAACACAGTGTTAGAGTTTGCTGCGAAGGGCCTGGTGGAGTGAGTGACTTTTCTGAGGTGGCGATCATAACCACTGATCCAATTTGTCCTGGACAGTGCCAGCCTCCGAGACTTCATGGCAAGCCAAAACCACATAGCATCCATATTAAATGGAGTAAGAACAAAATATTTTTAATAAATATTAGATAATTCTAATATTAATTGTTTTTCAGACTATCCGGAATTGGATGGTGGCAGTCCGATTACAGAAATGGAAGTAGCAATGTGCAAGAGAGTTGAGGGAAATGAAGAATTGGTCACAGCTTATAAAGGAAAGGAGACTGAATGTATTGTTAATGATTTGTGTCCAGCTCAAAATTATGCCCTGACTGTACGGGCAATAAACAAAGTAAGCCAAATCGATAATGTACGCAGAAGAAACATTTATTATAACAATTTCATTTCAGGTTGGTAGGGGTCCTTGGTCCAATCCATTGAAAGTTACCTCTGGTAACTCAACTCCTTCTCGTCCTTCGGCTCCAAATCTGTCTCTTTCGCCTGGTGCAGTCTCCTGTTCTTGGACAGCGCCCGATCACAATGGAAGCCCTATCACCCAGTATATTCTGCAGATGACTACTCCTCCATGCGAAAACTACACATCTGTCTTTAGCGGACTATCTACCCAATGTGATGTAAAATTGGTCCCTCCTGCGACACTTTGTGTGTTTAGATTACAGGTATTTGATTATTTACATTCTTCCTAATGCGATTATTCACTGTTAATTTTTGGATTTTAGGCTGTGAACAGTTTAGGCAGTAGCAGCTGGTCGGAATTGAGCACCATCATGACAAGTCCAAGTTCTCCTGGATCCGTAACCGGTTTGAAAAGCACGGCAACTCCAACCAGTATTTCCCTCAGCTGGGGTTTGCCAGTATCGAACGGTGACCCTGTAACCCACTACATTGTAGATACTGGTGACAGTTCTACAACAGTTACAGAAACCAATTGTGTTATTGAAAACCTTTCTCCTTCAACAACTTACAGGTTTGTGGTTTTTGAAGGAAAAATTGAGAGTAAATCTAATGTGGTTTTTTTCCAGAATAAGAGTGCGTGGAGTGAACGGTGTCGGTCCCGGATCTGTTTCCAGTCTACGTGTCTCAACCCTCCCACTTCCTCCTCAACCTCCACAACTTTCGTGCACGACAGTGGGTCACAACTACCTGAAGCTCCGTTGGGGCTTGCCAAACTCAAATGTCAACAACTATACATTTACAGTTGTGATGACTTCCCCATCAAGGTGATCGGATTAATTGGTCAATTTTTCATCTATGATCCAATTGTAATCTCTACTAAATTAATTATTAATTTTAGCCGAAGGACAGTCGTTTATGAAGGCACAAATACTATTTGTAAGGTGTCACGGCTTCAGGAACAGACATCTTACAATTTTACCATCACGTCGGCTAACACAACTGGGAAAGGACCTGAAAGCGAAGTGTACACCTTTACAACATGCATAGCACCACCACCTTATGTTAAAGGTCAGTACTGGCCATACCTTAATTTCAGAACAGAATCTAAAATACTGTAATATAAAATCACTGTAGGACTCAAAGCAACAAATGTAAGCCACCGAAGTTGTACTGTAGAATGGGCACCATTGAGACCACAGGGTAACGATAGTATAGAATACACAGTTCAATGCGCCCGTTTAAGAGAACAAGTCTTCAAACAGGTAACATTCATTAAAAACAACAAGAGAACACATTGCTATATCAAATTTTTGTTAGGTTTATCATGGAAGAGATCCACACTGTGACGTCAAGGATCTAGACGCCGGAGCTGAATACCTATTTAGAGTCTGTGCTGTAAGGCAAAGCCCAAAAGGACCGGTCGAAGGATCTTACTGTCAAAACATCAACGTTTCAACACCTCCCATCCACCATGAAAACCCACCTCAGCACTGTGTGAGAACTCACAATCACCAGGTAAATCTTACCTTTAAGAGGAGGAAGAACAAACAAGACGCCATCTCGAAACCACTGGATGTAAATGAGGGGGTCAGCAAAACAAAGATATTTATAGTTACATTTAGTACACATATAGAACAGTATATCCATTCTATCCCGCAGTTAATCTTGAAATTTCATCCATGAAAGATAAATACTGTAAAACCTCCATTATCCAGGGTTCGATTATCATTTCCAAAGTTATTCCAGAACGACGCACCTTTTGTTGACAACCCCCAGTTTTGAAACTTGTTACAGGGTTTTGGAGGTATTCAGAATCAAATCGGTGTCACAAGGCTTTACTTTACTTCTATACTTTTGTACTGCTTTATCATATTACTCTGAGATAAGTTTTCAATTCGAACTTTTTTGAATTTTTTTTTACATTTTTGGAGAACAAAAATTAATTGATTTTTTTTTACAATAGGTACACATGTATTCTTAATTCACCTTGTAATTAACACATTTTAAAAAATCCATTCTCCATGGTTTTCGATTTTTCTGTTGGCCTTTGCCCATTATTACCCTGGATGATGGAGGTTTTACTGTAGTTTAATTTTATGTAGAGATTTGTTTTTATAATTAAAAGTAAAATTTTAGTTACAATTACTGTTAGGCCCTGCTGGAGTGATGCAACGCATGATAAGGCAAATGATGCGATAAGCAATTTGACACTATATCGCATACTACATGAATTCCCTACATAAGCAATTAAACCACTGCCAGCATAATCACGATGCACGGCCAATTATGTCGACAGTATTCGTTGGGGGTGGCACAGCTTTCAATTGCTTTAGGTGTCAGAATGGCACGAATCATGGCAGCTCAACAAGAGGATGATGCTATTTCTGTTGTAATAATGGGTTCATGTTTATGGAACTAACTTAGAAAAGTGGAAGAAAATAGCAGAAAAGCTGAAGCTGAAAATATTTGATCTGTTGTCCAACTGTTTCAACTTTTTGTTTTCCAGATTAAAAGGAAACATCCTATGGCTCCTGTCTGGGTCTGTGACACCCTTCGACGTTCTTATTTATTTCACCAATTATGTAATTATTGCAGATATATTTTCCTGGTTTATGAGGTTGTTCCTGTCTGGGTGATCTGCCCTTCCAATTTACAGACTTATTGTGTATGATTGTTCAAAGTAATTTATTTATTACTTTACCAACAAGATTCTAGTAAATTTACCTCTCAAAAGTTAGTTCTTTTAAATCCAACTTTGGGAAACACCAATTTTTCAAATTTTTTTCAATTGGTCAATTTTTTTTTTCTTTCTAATTCTACTATTTTTTGGGGTTAATTCGGCGATTGGAAACTGGTTCATTGTGCTGTTTGTTTTTGGCTCTTTGCAATAATGGTTTTAAAATTGAATTGGCTCAGACTGGGATGTAGGTTAAGACCTAATTTTTTTAACAGATGAACCCATCACTACATCCAACTATCTATAGTACAACTGCTAAAGTAAAGCAAATTGGATACGCCTTTCTCCTATCTCGCAGTCCAACTCTTGTACTTTCAAGATCTTGTATTTGAAGAGATTGGTAACACCTCTGGTCTGATCTTGCGACAGTTCGTCTAAATTCTGCTAGCCAATCTTTACATAGCAAAATCTATGCCTCCGTTTCAATGAGGAGATAATTAATTCCAAGGCTGTTTCCGAGATTGATCTGGGACGTCATGTCGTTCCCATCTGGGTTATCCCCCTTTTGGATCTACAGCCTTTTTTTGTATGGTTGTTTAAACTGACTTTTTCTATTCTTTCTTGACCAACTAGGTTCTAAAACTTATTCTAAGATGAGGACTATCTTACAATGGTATTAAGCATCAATCTGTTATATTATGTAGTTATAAATCAAAATACTTTGCAACACTTATCAAAATGACATGAATAAATTACAATCACCTCCACACATTTTTTAACCTCATCCTTACATCCCTTTTAAGTGTGATTTAACTCGATTTTTATTTTAACATGTTGTGTATATTTCAGGCTGGTGGCAATAGACCTCTAACTGACCAACAATGGGCTGGAATCATCCTCTCGGTTTTTATTGTCCTCGCTGTTCTTGTAGCAATAATAATTGCACACTCCATATATTAAGATTATTTTTCCTTATAATTATAATTTTTAATATTATCAAAAGATTTAAAGAAAAAAAGGCACTCGGCATATCTTTGTATGTGGTGTACCAATTGTGATTGTCTTTCTTTACTGCCCTAGAAATCAATATTTGACTGCTGAAGGAAACAAAATGAAATTAGTAGCAGAAAATTGTTGATATTTTACGCAATAATTGTTTTTTTGACATTGCAAACCATCCCTTTTAAGAAATATATATATACGATAAAGATAGTAAAAAGATGTCTATATTGAAAATTAATTGGAATAAAAAAACTTAAAAAAAAAAAAAAATCCCAACCAAGAAGCATATTTTGTGCGCACAGATGAACTTATATACTAAAGAGAGTTATTTTTTATAAAGCTTATTCCTTGCAGTATTTAAATTGGTCAGCAGTGTTGAAAACACTATAAAGAAAATTATATATAAATATAACTATATGTAATATATATATCTTATAGGAAATTATTTACAGATGGGTATATGAATTTATTTAAAAAAAAAAGTGTTGTATGTATATATTATATATAGATATAATCTCTCTTATTTTTTTAGTGTCTTATATGTATATATATTTTGTTATATATACATATATGTATGACCTACTTATTGTTTACATTTTATAAAGTGTACATTATTGAAGTTAACGAAAGTATCGTGTCTTTTGAAATATACATATTTAATTATTTATTTTGTTATTAAAATATTTGACGGATTTTATGTATATTCAGATATTGCTCAGCCAGTTAACGTGTCAATTTACTTGCAGTTAGTGAATTTTTTGCGAGAATGGTTAAGACTGCAAAAGTTTGTATTGTGGGAATTGCATGCATGAGCTCGCTCTTTAATCGTGGCCAATCTTTTCTTCTAATAAGATTAAACTAAAAGCAAAAAAAAAAATATAATGCAGATTCATTTGTAATGTAATTATATAATAACAAGAACATTCTTTTGTTAATGCTAAATGATCACATTATAATGTGGGATGCTTAGACAAATCTATCTCTTTAAATTAATGGCCTCTTCTCTTTGATCTGTTTATAGGTTAATCAGACAAAGATGTTTTATTGTATCGATAATTTGTTTGTTCTCGTATGAGCATGAAAAAAACCCCAAATGTATGGATCCCATTATACTGATATCTTTGTGAAGCTAAAGACTGTGCAATATTACGGTGCTCGAAGCTTTGATAGTTACCCTGGTTTCTTCCAGAATTTTTAATTTGGTATACCAACTTTAGCTCCGCATTATAAAAGGTGCATAAGAGAAAAATATCCGAGAATCATACTTTATTAACGCTGTTTAAATTAATTGTTGTAAATATTTATATTTATTCTATATTTTATCAATTGTTATATTTTTAATTTGTATTGTTTTTGAAATTTTTAATATAAAAATATTATACATCCTTTCACTATCGGCCCAAAACAAATTTTGCCTTGTGCACCTTTTAGTTTTTCCAATTATTTTTTTGTACGAAAATTTGATGTAAGTTGATAGCGATTGTTGATAACTATATCTTAACTGTTCCATTCCTTATGTTATTATTACTATTATTATTATTATTATTACTATTATTATTTTCTCAAAACCATATTGTCATGACTGTTGGTGCATTTTTCTTTTATAATGTTAACCTATTAGATTAATTGTTACTGTTGTATGAAATATCAATTAAAATTAACATGAATTGTTAAGATTTTAGGTGCAGTCATGAAAAGATATATACAAATATATATCAAAAATTCTATAGGATCTAATAAAATAATTATATGCATATAATATATATTGAAAATAATTAATTACATGCTATATATTTTATGTATGTCGATTATCTATATTATTAAAGTTTCCACAGTAATTGTTTTTTTGTTTTTTCTACCACCAAGAAACCAAAATGCGCCAATAAATCATAAAGGTAGTTCGTACAACATTTTAATAGCGATACTTCCACTGAGTTTAATGCTTTATTTTAAATTGAATGGAATAATTTAGCCAACCTTCATCAAAAACTAAAATTCATTGACTAAAATAAGAGACAAAAGGATCAAAATTGAGCATTTACTACATTAGTGGACAAGGTACATCAGGACAGTTCGGAAAACCCTCAATTGGCAGATGTGCATTGTAAATGAGGTATAATCAAACTTTTCAGTAAGTAGACCCCTTTCTCAAAACAAACTCCCAGGGTTGACACCTTCCATTCGAGTATTTAAAATTAGATACTCACAATATACAATAAATTAAGTTTTGTAAATTAGCCAGTCCGTTACTAGTGATGTAGGGGGATATCACTATGAAAACAAACATTTTATTGGCATATTTAACATTACGCTAATAAAACATTATTCAAAATATTTTTTTTATGTATATTATTTTTTATAATGTATGTGGTGATTAAAGACCGACGATAATTATTTTGCAATTGCGAGAAGCGCTCTGGTGTGATGTAGGTTTCAGAAAAACATTTTCTTTATCGTGCTAACGTTTCGATGTTTATTGAGATCATCTTCTGGGCCTGGGATTTACAAACATTGTTTAAATTTAGCAAATACATTTTGGATGTGGAAAAGTGAATTTATACAATGCAAAATATATTTGTTATACATATATTCAACCAAAGTATTTCTACTCACTCAAATGTTTTTCTTTAATTGTACCATTCTTGTGTGTCGTTATAGAAAAAACAAGTTGTATAAATTCACTTTTCCACATCCAAAATGTATTTGCTAAATGTAAGCAATATTTGTAAATCCCAGGCCCTAAAGATAATTATTTAGAAATCGTGAGACTCGTGAGGGCACTCTCAACACGCCACGCAAGAATGACGCTATTGCACAGAAGACAAACACTTTGAGCTCTGAAGATGATCTCAATAAAGATCAAAACGTTGGCACAATAAAGAAAATTTTTTCTGAAACCTACATCACAACAAACCACATCTCACGATTTCTGAATGAATGATTTATGTGCAAAATCCAGAACACAAAAATCAAATTGGGCGGAATGAAATTAATAGTTTTTTAAAACTCTATCCAATTTTAAAAGTAATAATTTGAACATGAATGAATAATTAATGAATTAATTGGAAGAATAAGGTTGTTTTAGCTTGCACAATTTGTTATGTTCATTTTAATTTTTGTTAGCGAAGAATATATATGTATATCTGGACAGCTTTGGTATTTAGTTACGGTAACTGTACAGACAGAATATTTGAATTCCCATAGGTAAATTGTGGCAACAAGTTTTTCTTTTTCAATGAGCGGTTCAAATTTTTTGTTTTCTGGTGGGAATCAAAAATAAAGGCAAATATTGGACTGGACTAGAAAGTAGATTTCAAGGTGGAGTCTTGAAGTAATGTCCATCAGAATTTGTATTCACTTGAAGATAGACTGGTTGGCTTTGTAAAAACTGAATTTTTCTTTTGAAGGTGCTATCTTTGAAAATTGTCTCAAAGGTTGTGATATACCCTTGCAAGTAAAGATTCATCAAATTTGACGGTATTCGTTGCCTTTTTTTTTTCACAATTGAAAAAATTGGCCAATTGACATTGTGGTCCATTGACAGCATAAGTCTTAAGAACAATTAACATAAGTAATTCATGTAATTGAGAGACTGCCATCTCATTTCTGTATGGAGAACCAGGAAATGTTGAAGCTTCCCATATCGCCACATAGTCCTGTAAAAAATTACTTCAATGTTCATGACATGCAAATAATATTTTAAACAGATCATCCGAAACTTTCTTAAATGAGGCTTTGACAACTTTATTTGCTTAATAGCTAAAGCATGTCTGTGGAAAATACAAAGTTGCAAAATGAAAAAAAAAAACTTTTCCAGTGCACATTGTTTTTAATTTTTTATTTATATTCATTCATTCGAAATTTATTTTTGTAAATATTAATTTTTCTCAAAGCTCACTACAGATCTCCTAATTAAAGTTGGTGGACCAACGGGAAGCCCTGTAGTAAATAATTATCAATTGGGATTTAAGTAAGTTAAGACCATTGTTTGAAGTCCAATTAACCAAGCAACAAAAGGCCTCATTAGTGGGTTGAATGGAGATTAAATTAAAGGGACATAATGTAATGTTGATTTGGGTACCGTCGGCATATAAGTGATATTTGGAGGAATTTAAACAAGGGAGGTCATTATTAAAAATTGAAAACAATAAAGGTCCTAATGTTACACCTTGAGGAAAGCCAGACTTGACAGGAAGATCAGATTAGTTTTTTTTTAAAGCTATGTTATTCACGAATTATAGAGTGCGATAATGAAAATAATTGATCAAAATGTTGCCTTGATTACAGAAAGAAACTAATAGGGTGATAAATTTTCATGCTCTTAGTCAACTGATATATGGGAAGAATTTTCATAAATTAGGAAACTGACCTATAGACTGGGGTTTAATAAATAATATGTAAAGAGAAATTTGAGGAATAGGAAGACTATGCAGGCTATGATATCCAGTGAAATTTTATTATAGCCATTTAAAAAAAAAGTGGAATTAAGTAGCGAATGCTGGAATCAGAATCACAAAAGACTTCATCATGATGTGATATACTTTGGGGAATATTATAATTAGATTTTAATTTTTTTTTAAAGAACAAAACCTTTTAGGGTTTGTGCTTGGCAATTACCGCGCTGTTACGTCAAGGCATCCGTAGCGCGACTCTGTGAAGCGCCACTCGACGAGGCCTCAATCCGCCGAAATCGGGTCGACGTCGACGAAGCCGGAGAACCTCGCGGTAAACAACTGGCTTCGTTTCAAGCTGGGACACGTCACGTAACACGCTCCAGCTCCAGCGACCTCCTAGAATGACTTCCAAAGGCTCGAAATCCGACGTAAGAACGAATCGGCCCTGCAGCCGTAAATATAAAGGTTTTTCTCATTTTCCCGTACTCAGGAACGTTTTTTTTCTTCCAGGAAAAGCCCGTGAAAATTAACAAATGGGACGGATCCGCTGTGAAAAATGCCCTGGACGACGCTGTCGCAGAGGTGAGTGTTTGCTTTTACATCGCTCAGAGAATTACCTTACTTGACACAGCGACGGCAAAATGACAAAACTAGAAATTAGCCTTTTACAACTACATACGGACAATTTACAACGTAACAATATTACAAGCATTAATTTTAGAAACATTACACACCTTAGATTTAAAAAAATCACCAATGCTTACTTAGGTCAATACACCTTAGGCCTACAGAGAGGTTTACCTGCACCAATTGGCCACAAATTGTGCAGGTACCATGACCTGTTCAGGTAACTTAGACCGGGTTGAAATTCGATTCTTTCTATGCACACAGTTCTCCACCAAACACATCATTAAAGGAATCATTCTTGAAAAAAATCTGAGGAGCAATGTAAAGATAGAAAAAAGGAACACTCCAAAGACTGCACTAATGAAGCTAAAGGGGGCCGCAGTAGCAAGTGATTAAGGCATCACACTCTCGGCTAGTAGATCCCGCAGTCATGAGTTCAACCCCCACCATCATATCTGGACACTTTCTGACACCTAAGGAGACCGGTGGCCGCAATTGAAAAGAAATTGACACACTCATCAATGGAAGGAGGGGTATCAGATCTCAGAAACTGCGAATTTGGTCCCAACCCCCTTCAAAAATGAGTTTCTTCGATGGAAGAACACTGTTACATTGGGGACTCAAGTTCACATTTGTGTTGTGAGCTGTCCCTCAAAAATATGGAACCAGGGATAAAATACAATAAGCTGTACAGCTGTAGTGCTCAGGAGGGAACTAGTATCCATTAAAAATACCTCTAAATTTACAAATTGTTGTATAAATACATGTGCAGGTATATCTTTGCATCTTGCCTGTAGGTTCATCAACCAGGCAAAGCATTGCACAATTGGCCTGAGGATGTCTTAATATCAACTATTAATGACCAAAAAGTGGTTTTTATAAATAAATATAAGCCTTTAGTTCCAGCAGGTTTATTTACATGGGAAGCTTTCCAATTGACAAAGCTTCCCATTGACACAACAATACATTTTAAAGATTTATATTGGCTATCAAAGAAATGGTGTCGTTGGTTCCCTGGTTTTCAGTTGAATATGTAAATAAAAAAAACAGTAAAATCATTTCCAGACTTCGATCAAATCATGGCATATGTAAAAAATATTTAAAAAAGATAAACATGGCCATGGACGAGTTATGTGCATGCGGAGCAGTGGAAACACTGGAACATATCATATTGGAATGTAAAAAATACAATCGAGCTAGAGAAGAAATTTTAAAGGTGGTGGGCCACCTTTCAAAAAATACAGTATCCAGAAGAAATAATAAAATTGGAATCAATGAGCATTTACTCCCCCATTGTCGGCTTCGTCGATAGAACTGGATTTTTAAATAATAGTAATTAAACTCAATTTAAACTAAAACTATTTAAACTAAATTTAAATAATAGTATAATAAAACAAGTAGAAATAATAAAATAAAAAACAAGGCTCTGTCCTATGAGCTGATGCAAAAAAAAAACTTTCCAATTATTTTGAAATCACCTACAGCCCTAACTCAAGGTGAAGGTGAAACAAAAAAATATAAATAACAAAGCTGTGAGTTAAGGGGCTGAAGATTATTATAAAATAATTGAAAAACGTCCCATGTAAATAAGCCTTCTGGAACTAAAGGCTTATGTTTATTTATAAAAAAACACCGTCATGGAGTTCCACAGCAAGTGCCTCACTTAAACATCATGAACAATTAAGTGGTTAAAAGCAAATGAAAAATTATAATTTGAAATAATCAATTTTTTAAAAATAAATATAGGCCTTTTTATTGGTTTTGATATAGTTTGAAGTTTGTTTAGCCAGACTTATAAGAAATCCTCTAAGAAATTGAGAGATGTACCCAATTCAGTATGAATAAAAGGTACAAAAACAAGATATCTAGCTTTGAATAGTTAGCTCAAAGATGCTAGTGAATTGCAAAACTAAACTAAATAGATTAGGTCTGCAAAACAGTCGTGCTCTGCTAGGTCCCAGGATATGGAGTAGAAAACAAGGAGACCATTGCAAGAAATCGCTGGTAGGATCCGATCCGTTCTGTGCCACAAGAATCCACGCTATCAATGAACACCTCAGACAAGAACTTCATAACAAATTTTGAAAGGAAACTGTGAAACACTACAAACTGAAGAGAATTGGTATAACCACATGGAAATGGCAGATTTTGCAAAGAAGCAGAGAAAACCGTAACAGAACTACTAAATAAGCGCTACTTTCCACAGGAGGGGGTAGTGTTTTGGGGTGTATGACATAACGGCAGAAGAGATTTAACCACTGAAACCAGGACTGCAATCCAATTCCTTGTTGAACTAGGACTCACTGGTGTGCTATAAGCACAGAACCTATAACAACAGCTCTTAAGGTCACAGTACTCACACCTTAGCTAATACAAATAGTTCAACATAAAATAGCAAAATAATGTTAAAAATGTAACAACAATGTAACATACAAAATCAATAACAAAAAATTTTATTACCATAACAAATCTAATGGTCTGATATGTTTATCACTTATTTTAAAGAGATTAATCATCATACTCACCCCACCTTTATCAATTCTATCTTTTCAACAATTCTTGTTCATCATGCTGCTAAAAAAAATTGGTAAAACTTTAATTTCATGACATCATTTCTTTTCTCCACACTCTTGCATTATTGCCATCAGTACTAAAAATATTGAATTTACAGCTCCACAAAAACAACTTTGTCTCAACAGGCAGAATGCTGATCAAGGTTATTTTGTGTAAATGAACCATCTTAGGTTTGCTTGGCTGATATTTGGCCTTTTGATGGTAGATCGTGATTTGAGATTATTTTGTAATCCCTGTAGTAAATTAGCGGCTATTGTAGGAGCATTTGCTTTTCGATTTTCATGAACAGTTCGTGGGATGGCTTATTCATGATGATGCTGAAGTTTTGTGGCCATCCTGATCTAGGTCTAATTTCAATTGATCCCATTGCATTATAAATTCCACACCCAATGTGAACTGAATAAACACTTTTATTCATTCTTTAAACAGTTTTTCAAAAGGATTTCCTCCCCACACCTTTGCGGTCAAATTTTGACTTAATTCTTAGCCATTTTCAATTGTAGTGAATTGAATTGGTTTTCACCATTCATGTTAAAGTATAAAGCAGTATTGATAAGATTTGAATCAAAACAAAATCACATTTCGGCCAAATTAACAGGATTTAAAATGTATGTTGACCTATTAGGTGTAACAAACAAAAGTCAAATTTGTATCTAACGTTATGCTGTTCTTCATTCACTATTTTCGTGGTCTGCTCGACCAATTAATATATCACAATTAATTACGGTTTTTAGTTGAGATGAAAAAAGTTAATGGCACGAGAGGGATTCGAACCCACGCCGCTGCTCTACCACCTGAGCTATCGAAATATGGCAAAAAGAGGGAAAACTCGTAAGGTGAGGTTGAGATGGGGAGTTGATGTCCGAGTTGATTGAGGTCACGATAGTTTAGGTGGTAGTGCAGCAGCGTATCTAGCCGAAGGTCGTGGGTTCGAATCCCTCTCGTGCCATTAACTTTTTTCATCTCAACTAAAAACCGTAATTAATTGTGTTTTGCACTTCTTGCATTCTGAAATGATATTTTAAGCATAATTTTATAATCTAAAGATCCTAATGTATCAAAAATAAAACCTTCAGAGTAGTTCACATGTAACATATAGTCACAGTTTTGACAGTGAATTGACTTCATACCACTAGTCCTGGGGCCTTTTTCACTTTATTGCGAGCACTCTAGGGGCTGGGGTGGTTGCTCATCATGTAGTGTAGTCTTTTGTATGAGTGTGACCAACTAAACAACTGTTGGGATGTTCAAGTCTCTTTGTAGCAGTGTTTCTGTTGTTCCGAGGCACACCAGTCTTAGTACTCTATTTTTGGTCATCTTTTTTTAATTCATGAAGTGAAGGGGCCACTAAACCCAATAAGCCGCAGGAGTATGCCTAAATCGTTCAAATCAGTAAGAGATATATTGCCCTCTTCATAGGGTTTCTTGAGCCTTGGTTCTTTTGCATATTTTCTCCACCAGATTCTTTATACGTGTCAAGATTTAAAAACCAGATCGTGCATTCTTTGCAGTGGGAATCTGAAACTTGGTGAAATGGATGGCTGGCATCAGTGTCTGATTGTAGAGAAGTTGTACAACTGGGTTTATGCATACACTTGTTGCACCACTCGCCAATTTCTGCTAGTAATGTGTCTAGTGGTTCTTGATTGAGGTAGAACCTGTTTTAAGAGCTGCAATATCGTCCGCAACCTGGGCTGTAACAATATTCTTAGGTCTTGTGTAGTAAATAACAGGAAAGGTCCCAATATACTACCTTGAGGCACATCAACTTTGATAGACCTTGATGTTGACACTGCACAGTACAGAGAAGGTATGACTGGTTGAACATGACTGGATTATCCTGTAGAAACTGTCACGAAGGTGTTCCTTTATTTTTGATAGCATATCTTGACAGTAGACCTTGTCATAAAAAGACCCCCCCCCCAGACACATTTTTTGTGCTTTGTAAGCAGAAACCAAATTGTGTGTCTGAGAGCTTTAAAGCAAAGAAGGGAAGGATTTATGTAAGTAAGTAGGATTCTCTTGAATATTTTAGATAGTAGGCTTAGGGAGTAACACCACTTTACAATACTTTTTTTAATAGTAATTTTTATAAAAATTTTAAATCATTACCATATTTGAACCCAGAACCAGTAGTGTAGCTAAATTGGAATTTGACATACTAATTAATCACTATAACTGGACTTACTTTACGATCCTAATTTGGACATTTATTAATATTGTTAACTTTTTAGATGTTAAACTGTAAATATGTAGTTAATTGTAACTTGTTACTCTCATTAAAAAGTATATTAAATCCATTACAGTTTGTGGTCCGATTGACCGATTAATTTTTTTTCAATTAATTAATCTTTATGAAAGGAATTGGTCGAGAAAAAAAAAGTCAGTGTCATGAGTGGGATTGAAAAATGGCAAAAAGGAGGGAAAATTTGAGAGGTGAGGTTGAGATGGGAAGTTAGTTTCTGAGCGGATTGAAGTCATGTTAGCTCAAGTGGTAGAGAAGTGGCATCATGGGTTCAAATCCCGCTCTTGACACTGAATTTGTTCATCTTAACCAATTCCTTTCATAAAGATTAATTAATGGCAATTAAACTAAATGAGCTCCATAACTATTTCTTTATACGCTTAGAAAATTATGTATCATATAATTATGTTACAGACCTCAGTATAGTGTTTTGGTTTTCTTAATTGTATTTAAAGTTTATTATTGTACATATTACGGTCAATAATATTTATGGTACATTAAGTTTCTAGTCAAGATATAAACAAATTTACAGTAGAGCTAATTGTAAAACTTTCATATTGTTTTGTTTAAATTTAAGGTGTTGACAAAAAAGTATAATTATACGGAAACATTTGAGCTTATCGATGGTCGTCTGCTGCTCTGTGGCTTGGCTGTTACAGTCGCTACGTTTGCTCTTCTCTGTGATTGGCTATATCCATTTCCCCAGTCAAGGCAAGTTTAAATATTTCTATCATCTGACGATTTTCAAATTAATTACGATTATTGCAGGACAATTTTGATATGTTGCGTAAGCCTTTACTTTGTCTTCATGGGCCTTTTGACCCTGTATACAACGTACAAGGAGAAGGGCATCTTTGTAGTTGCGGTGCAGACGGATCCAGCCGGTTTCGTACCGGACAACGTTTGGGAAGCGAGTTCAGCATTAAAGAAGTAATTGAATCCTTTGTACAAAGGTTTTTATGTTTTATTTAATTACTTTTTTGTTTGTTTTAGGTACGATGATAAATACAATTTGACATTGACAATTAAAGACGGCAAATCGGGAACCTCAAGGTCTTCGACCGTTGTTCGTTCAGTGGCTAGATTTATCGATGAAAACGGTGTGGTCCTTCAGGACTTGGTTGAGCCAGAAGTCTACAAACTCCACAACAGCTTACTTCTTGAGAGAAAAGACAGATAGATTTGTGCAATTGGGTTTTAAAGATTAAAATTAAAAAAAAAGCAGACTTAATTTATATTGAAGTTTATTTTGTTTTCATTGACACATAAAGTTAATACATTTTTTTTTCTATTTAAAATCATTTTCTTAGTAACACACAGTACCTGAGTGTAAGCCCAAAACCCAAAATATTCTTAAATTGCTTAATTTAAATGTATTATTCTTTCTTATATAAATATAAATAATATTTCAACAAAAAAATTCTACAACCTAACTAAGTTAGTAGTTTACATTAATTAATTACTTAAATTTATTTTGTTAGTTAAACTTGGGTAAGTAGATGGGGCATCGGTGGCTGCAATGGTTAAGAGCATTGACAAGGCAAATATGATAAATATAGTGTAAAATAGCTCTGGAAAAATAATGAAGTAGTGTAAATGATTTTAAAATTTTGTTACTTTTATCTATATGATGCAACAGTTGCATCCCCGCACCACTAAATAAGCAACCCTGTAGAGCATTCATTCAATTTGGGTGTGTGTATTTGAATAAAGGTTGGTTTAATTTTTTGCTACAATTTTTCCTTTATTTTACATAGTAATAAAAAATGGGTGAAGCATTAATTGAAATAACAAAATAGACACTCAGAAAAGCAAATTAGGTGGTTTTCACAGAATAGAAACAAAAATCACATCCAATTGAAATGACCATGACCTTTGAAGTGGAAGGAATGTTTAATAGAAAGACACGTTGCAAGTATTTAAAAAAATTTCCTTTTTCGGCCAAAAAACATCAGAACCTTAGAGATGGAAACTAAGGAATAGAACTGCAATCTAGTTAGTTTAAAATTAAATCCAGTGTTGGTGGATGGAATGGTTTAGGAATTGACATACTCGCTCTAGACGTGCGGAATTTGCTGAATCCTGACAGTGGGATCATGTGCTAGGTTATTCACTGTTGTCCATCATGATTGGAGTAAGTTGAGCAATTGGCAAATAACGCATTTGCTGTTTCTGTACAAACTGGGTGGTTGTACAATACCAGCATGTGTGTATATATAGGCGTGCCAAGACGAGCATATAAAGACTTGGCAAATGTTCAGCAGCATCTGCCATCAGTGAGTACTATGTACCTGGAGCCACCATGTGATAGGCATGATGGAAAAAAACTATATAAGTTTTAGGGGTGGTTGGTTAATAGAAAAGAAAAACAACTGGAAGAAGAAAAGAAAAAACAAACAGGACAAAAATAAAATAAAATAAATAGCTGTTGGTCTGGGACACCGGAAAGGGTGTTACTGACACAGAAAACTGATTGTATAACTGATGAAGGACGTGAGATGCCTGAAACATTATCAATAAATGTTTTGAACAAAGCATTGGGACTTCTTCTGTGGCCTCTCACCTCAACATAAGTTTAAAATTAGCAACTATATAAGTTGTTAAAAACGAAGTTTTGTGCTAATATTTTAATCCATAATACATTACTACGTTACAATTATTTTATTAATGAACATTATTTCTTTTAATTTATAGTACATATACATAGTTGAGGATACATTAAAGGCACATAAGCAAAATATTAAATATAAATGTACAAATCAGAAAGATTAACAGGTAAACTAAAATATTTCTTTTTTAGGACCATAATTTTAATAAGTTTTCTTTTAAAAGCTAATCTAGATAAACCAAAAATATCAATTTTCAACATATTAAATTTTAAATGTGTGGTTTACCATTAGTTAATGACTATTTGGTGGTCATGTGACGTAGGCTTCAGAAAAACATTTTCTTTATCGTGGTATGTTTCAATCTTTATTGAGATCATCTTCAGGGCCTGGGATTTATAAACATTGCTTACATTGAACAAATACATGTAGGTTGTGGGAAAAAATGAAGTTAAACAATGCTAGAAAATTTTAGATTCAATCAAAGTATTTTTTGTTTTTAAAGTGTTCGTTTTCCATGTAGATGTGTCACTCTTGTCTTTGTGTTGAGAGTGCTAGTGAGATGGAAGGATCCACGTTTTTGGCAGTTTAGTGAGCCATAAAAGGGTTGAGGGCCATGAACCATGGATACAATCCCAGGTGTAACATGGTGTATCACATCTTCATTAAATAGAGATTAATAAATTAAATTGGAGGACTTGACAGTAGTTTGGAGCGTGGAACGATTGGTGGACTGTGGTGCCATCGGGCGATATCTGTTTAAAGCTGGGCGAAGGTAGGGCGTGCCGAGCCCCCACCAAAGCGCCCCAGTCGCCTGGCCGAGCCCCTCGCCATTCCCGTCTTGCACTCAGAATCGATGGCCAGCCCGAAAATGGCGTCTCCGTACATGTTGTGAGCAAGCCCCCTTGCATGTTGGACGTTTTCACTTTCATGTGGTCCCAGTGCTAACAGTGGCCGGAACGGACCAAGAGCAGAGCAGCGACGTCGCGCGGATGCGATTGAACGGAATACGCCTCGCCTCCGCTTAGAACCGAGTCCCGACATCGAACCAAAATGAAGTGAGTACTTAACTTCCGACTGATAACGTTCATGTTTTCTTCTCTTTCGGAGACGAATCGCTTTTTCCGCCCCCAACTACGGCCGCCGCCCCCTTCAAGCGACCGGCCCGATCCGACTTTGCAATAATGGTATCCCCCAAGGTGGGACGACGTCGGAAAAAAGCCTTTTTAGCTCTGTGCTTGAAACAAAAAGTCCTCAGGAGGTTGTACATAGGAACGATGGGCGTTTTCCCTTAAAAGTCGAGGAAGGTGGACGAAAAGTATTTTGGAAAATCCGAGCCGGTGGAAAATCCCACACTCGCACTTCGTCGGATTTCCTTTTGAGTGAACCCACCGCCAATGTGCCTCTGACTCTAAATTGTTTACGTCCAGTCAGCTCTTAGTCAATATTCACCCCTTCTGTTATGTTATTGACATTTAAACGACTAAGTCAGCGAAAATCGGATTTCTTTTTACAACGGTCAAACTGTCTCGAAAAAGACAATACTAACTTATATTTTACATTACATTTCAATTTTAGGTTCCATAAATTTAAAAAATCTGAAAGGAGAGGGTTACGAAATGTGTTCACACTCCCACTCATGCTCGTGGACAGGAATTTTTTGGTCAATAATCGACGTGAAAACGTATGGTTTTTTGGTAGTTTCTTGAAATATACCCATGTATACATGTATGTTTTTTAATCGAACGCACACCGAAGAGCTTTGCAGACAGACGGTTCCTCCTGTCAACGGTGAATGTGAACTGGATACTTACAAGTTTTAAGTCCATGCCCAGTCGGACATTTGGGGTTGGAATCATGTCTCGGATAGTTTAATTAGGCTTCAGTTTCAATTTCAATTCGTTCCTTTTAGATATTTTCAATTGGAAAACTGGGTGCCGATTTAAACAAAATGTAGAAAATAAAATTACTTTAAAATTCCATGTTACGCAATCTAGATTGACCTTTGTTTAAAACACACCAGTATTTTTTAATTTTATTTGATGTTTATTATATAAAAGAAACCAATTTATGGAATAATAAAAATATTATTGTTTCGAGAAGCTTTTCCTGGTCTCAACAAAATAGGACTTATGTGTAATTTAGTGTAATATTGAAATCGTCATGGTTTGTCGTAGGTATTGGCTGAAGATGGTAAAAACAGGTTCTTTATTCTTTTCTATTAAGTACATTACGAGTAAATTCCAAGGAAATATAGTCTTGCACAATAGTTAACATAAAATTTATAAACGAGTAGTAAGAAACATGTATAAAATTTATAAACAGCATAAAATATGCCAAGTGCAAAGTTAAAAGTACAACCGAGTGACAAAATTGTAGACACACCTCTAATTGTTATGATCTTTTATTGTAATAGGTTAGATAATATTTTTCTTCATTGAACTTTAATTTTTCAGTAAATGAGAGAAAAAATTATTAAAACACTAATATTAAACGATTTTGTCTGCGACAAAATTATAGACGGGATAAAATCAATTAAAAACAAGGTTATAATAGTTGGTGGTATTACCACTGTTTTATAACTTCCAGTAATCTGGAATGGATTTGTACAAATTTTGAATAAAATATTTAGGCAAATTATTCAAGGCGGTGCTGACAGCTGTTTTAAGTTCGTCGACAGAGTTGTACTGCTTACAGTCTTGATGTACCATCCGCGATCATTTTCCCCATACATTTTCTATAATGTTCAAGTCTGGTGGGAGTGCAGGCCATTCAGGTTTTTGAATGCTGTTCTGTGAAAACCATTCTTTAACAACTTTTGCGTTGTGTGTGTGTGTGTGTGTGTATGGTTGCGTTACCCTGCTCTGGAATATTGGAGTCCCTTTGCATAATTCGGTGAAATTTTTCTTTGTCCAGTAAGTTCTTGTAATATTCCAAATTAACTTTTCTTGGAAGAAAACAAAGATTCTATTTTTCATTAAACCGATTAACAGCCTAATCAAAGATCCACCACCCATTTGGCGCCGTGACAAAATTTTTTCTTCTTTGGTTAGATCATGAAAGTAATATGCGTATTCGTCCAGGCCGGCCAAATTGATTTTTTTTCTTCAGAAAAAATCATTTTTTCGTTAACAATCTTCATTTTTCAAAATGTGGTTTCCAACAAATTTGACACGGGCTAGTTTGTGGTGGGGTTTCAGAGCTGGTTTGTGTTTTAGTTTTCTTCTACTATGTTTTACAGTTTTTTTAAGGAGTCTGAACAGTTCGAACAGAAACATCAAAACATGCCTTCACTGCGATGGCTTTTGTAGTCGAAATGCTGTTTGAAGCAACGCGCGGGATGAGCGATTTGCTCTCAGGTCAAGGAAGGAGGTCTTACAAAGCTTTGCTCTCTTCTGTAGTCTTCACCTAGTCGTATTATCTTCGATACCGATGAAAAACATCGTTTTATGTATCAGGCGACATCTCGGCGGCGCATTCCATCTTCATTGAGCAATTGAATCAACCGGCGCTCCTCATCGGAAAATCTTCCTTTGGGCATTTTAAAAGAACTTTGAATTGCTTCAAATGAACTCACAGTAATGACTTTACTAAGGCACGGTAGAGTGAATATCGAATAAACCTTTGGAGTTATAAAATAAACGTAGGCAAAATGTGTGTCTATAATTCTGCCGCAGCTAAATCAAAATAGTACTGTTTATTGAAATGTTCATTTGTATAAGATTATCAGATCAAGCCATTTCCAGAGTTAATTTTCTTTTAATATCTTGAACAATATTCTAATGGCAAAATAATTCATTTTTGACAGTTGAAATCGTGATTTTTTTAATGTGTCTATAATTTGATCACTCCGTTGTAAATCTGGTACATAACCCAACGCTATACAAAATCAAAACTCCACTTATGGCAAGTTTATCCAAATATTTATGAAAGGTATCAAATTTACAGCTCGGAAACTCCATGCTGTCAAAATTGTCATCAAACGCCGACTGATAAAAACAGATTGATCCACACTGTCATCGACTCTTTTCCTTATGCTAAGAACTAGGAAATTTATTTTACTTATTAACTCCGGACAATAATAGATCTCATTCGGCTACTTACATAAATACATATGCCAAGGACCAAACGTGTACAGTTTATTCTCAAACGGACCCAAAATTTATTGATTGCTCTGAAGACATCTCTGTTTTCACAGATCAATTATTTTACACGGATGGCAATCATAAATACTCCTATTGGGATCCATACTTAGCAAACAATTATGGGAAAATATATCAAAAACAGTGTGATGATTAGTGACCGTTAATCGATAATTATTTAGAAATTGTGAGATGCGGTCTGGTGTGATGGAAGGTTTCAGAAAAACATTTTCTTTATCGTGTCGACGTTTCGATGTTTATTGAGATCATCTTCAGGGCTCAAAGTGTTTTCGGCGTAATCGTGCCATTCTTGCATTCTTGCGTGTCGTTAACACTCTCAACACGACAATAAAAAAAATGTTTTTCTGAAACTTACATCACACCAGACCGCATCTCACAATTTCTAAATAATTATCAAAAATAGATTGATCAAATTTTTTTTTCAAAAATAATATAGTTTGTAATAATTAGTTTGGGTTTCGTCCTGGTAGATAAGCAGAACAATCCCTATTTGTAGTTACTAATCTGATTGCTGAAGAATCGGAAGTTAAAAAAAGGTGTAAACATTTTTTTGGACATCAACAAAAGATTTATCTCTGTCAATCGTACAAAACTAAATCAAAAGTTATCCAAAGTAGGCATCAATGGAACTGCTATTATTTTTTTAAATCGTATCTTTCTGATAGAGTAAAAACTAAAATTGGTTCAGTACTACACTATTATCAATTCAACGTGGGGGTACCCTATGGCAAGTTGTAGGTCTTATCTTTTTCCTTATTAATGATTTATTTAAATTGAACATTTCTGGGGAAATTTTTACCTAAACTTACGATTCAATGAAATTACTAACCCTATATACAGAATTTTTGTATATAAAAGATTTGCTTGTCAAAATTCTTTGCTTTTAAAGTTTTAAAAAATAACGTTACACCATTAAAAAACAAACATCAGATTTAAGCAAAAATAAAAGTATTTTATATTCGTGCAGAAACATTTTAAAATGTTCCAGCAAACCTCTTCCTTTTATACTAAAGTAATTATTTAGGTGTATTGTTAGAGCAACATTAAAACTTTGATTTTCAGTTAGGCTCGGAGTGTTGTCAACAGCTAGGTCGATTCAGCACTCAGCGCAGAGTTCCAAGATACAAATCAATTTCCAATTTCGCTCATTCTTAAATACATTTTTGTCTATTTTCTTACCATTCACTGAATTTGGGTGGCGTGATACTCGATTCCTCCATCGACCCCCCCCCCCTTACACTACACATTCACGCTAATAAGTACATTCACTCCCAACACACAATATCAGCAATATACAATATGTATACAATAAGACAAACCTTCAGGGGATACTGCTGCAGTACTCAAGCACGAGTCTCATATCGGATTGCATTCCTACACGCTCTCTATAAAGAGCCATGGAATTTTTCTAAATTAATAATTTTACTTGTTTTATTATAAAAAAAAGACGGTGATTGGTTGATCGAACTCCTGCTATACGGCACAAGTATTTAAACTTAAGGAAACCAGTGGAAGAATTATGAAAAAAAGATTACCTTTTGTATCTTCCGTTATGACGAAATATAGATTTTTTATTGATAATTCTTCGCCGACATGGAATAATGTTGAAATTGATTTCGAGACTTTTTGAAACTGCATTTTTCAATAGTGCAATAACTGATCGTCCATCATTACATATTGAAACTCCACGAGACATATGCTTACAAAAGTTAGATATAGGAAGGATAGGAGTCGTTAAAGGAGGATCTATGGAGCTAACACGCGACCGACCAGAAACAAATATTCAAGACCCGTAATAGGATCGATAATGCGTAAAACGGTCTGAATTGTTCACTTCGCTCTGTGTCCCGATGGCTAAAATATAAACTTTCTTTTGTTTACCGCACGTAGAAAAGGCGTTGAAAATGGGGGTCGTTTAACCGATTCCTTTCAGTCGGTTTCTTCCAAGTCGAGACTCATTTCACTCTTTCAACCAAGGACCTATTTAAGACTGTTCAGCGATCCGCTCACAGAAGTTTTTCTCCCTTGAGATTTTCATTTCGAAATCTTTTAGAAACGGAAACAAAAAAAAAGGAGTGGCAGATATCGATCCGAGAATGCAATAATGATAAAAACATGCTCCGTTACTAATAATATACAGTAGAGTCCCGATTATCCCAAGTAGGTCGGAAGTAGGGCTGCATCCTATAACCGAATAGTACGATCCGGAAAAAGGCTCAAAATTAACATCTCTTAATACAATAAACCTTTTACGCAACATATTTTATGTATGAAACACTTTTGCAAGTGTATATTGCAATTTATAATTCATTTCGTTTCCCTTAATTATTTTGGGTGCTTAATAAAGAGTGAAATTGTGAACATTACGCTTTCAAGTGAATTAGTTAATAATTGCAGCATTAATAGACTGCTGATTTGATTTGATGTAAAGAAAAATTTTCGTTGTTTGTAAATTACTTTTACTCTTTTTATTTAAAAAAATTGCCGACTTGGCCAAACTATATTGCTCTAGGAACAAAGTTGTGTGATATCAACTAAGGAATTAGGGTCATAAATGGTTTATGTGTATGTTCACTAATTCGGATGTATCGGAAATTTACAGCCACCATCAGCATCTTATATTGTAATAAATTTACAATTTATTATCTACATTGTATTTGTTTAAACATGACCGCCTTTCATCGACAAGCCGCATGGATGGAAGAATGTTACTTATTGACCTAACGTGGAATTAAATATATTTTCTTTATTTTTTACTAACTTAATCAAAATGGAAAAATCGGCGGAAGGGTGAGGCGAAGAATGGATGGATGCTGTCTAAATAAGACCAAAATCATTCACCGGCTAGGTGTGTAACTCTGCTCGCTCAATGTCCCACTGACGAGGCCGGGCTCACAATGTAAACGTGTTGTGTTCACGTTATGTGAATAATGAGTGACCTGTTCGTTCTGACAAAGTATAATTTAAAACAAAATTGATCATCTTTTATTTTCGGCGAATATTTTTTTTTGTATAAAAATTAAAAGAAATTCAATTTACCTTTGTTGGATTAAATTAATCATGATTATGGTTACTAGGAAGTGGGTTTTTTTTGTTCGACAGCACTCTGCTGGCTTGTTGTACTGAACTAATACCTTAGTTCAGTTCGTTGAATAGATCTTATTCCAAGGAGTTCCAATTAATTAAGGTTTTTAGTTAAGATAAAAAAGTCAAGGGTCACTAGCGGGATTCGAACCCACGATCTTCGACTAGATACGCCGCTGCTTTACCACTTGAGCTATCGTGACTTCGATCCACTCGGACACCAACCTCCCTTCTCAACTTTGAATTTTCCTTCCTTTTTGCCATCTGAACTGCATAAATTGTATGCATTATACTACCTCTTGTGTTGTTTCTGTTAAAACTAAGGGGTGCGATGTGGGCAAGTCCTCCTGTTAACTTTGTAGATTATCGCTTTGAAATTAAACCTTTCCTGATATAATTGCGGATCTCACTAAGCCGCAATTTCATCGCAGTCGCTGTAAAAAAATTACCCAGTTCCCTCTCGAAATTAATGTTAATTTTTAATGTTAATTCCTGGAAATAATCCCAATACCATGCCAGTGAGTAAGCGCGTCTTTCTCAATCGGTTCGTCGGGTTTCTACGTGCTAATATAAAAGAGCAACCTTGATCGGAATGTTCAACCTATGACTCATTAACGGAGGAACGCTTCTTAGTTTCACCCATTGTCCATTTCATCCTTCTGTCGGCCGCGTTCCCACTTTGCTCGGTTAAACGATAACAAATTTTCTTTATTTGTCACACAAAAAAATATAAAGTTCAGATAAAACAATTATTTCTTTAAATCTATTGTTCGTTCTCATTTCCCTTACGGAAAATCGTAATTGTTTCTTGAGGCCTAGTCATTCTCACCATTCGGGACGTTTCAGCTTACCAACGTTCAAAAGTTTGTGAAATGATTCATCCAGTCCTTGCCCATTTTGATTTTCTATAACTTTCTCCTTACTTTTTTCTTTAAGAGGTGTGAAACTACAAGCGACCTTAGGTCCTTTCAGAATAAAATGATCATATTTGAATTTTTATTGTTTTTTTACCGTGGACAGTGCCACGCGATTTAATATATTCGCCAGCTAAAGACCCTCGTTTTATGATGGATTACCGACTCTGGCTGTCTGCCCGTCGGCTATGATTTATTCCGTCTCCTCTCCTCTCGGATATCATCTAGCCAAGATCACAATGACTAATAAATCAGTAAAATGATTCGGCTGTAATTGCATGTGTGCTTGACGAAAAAAGCTCCATTTACAAGGTACGGTTGGTCCATTCTTTAAGTACCCAAATAAATGTAACTTTTTCACGGCCAAAAAAAGTGTAAACGAGCCAGATGTTCCGAAAGGGATTTCAGTTTTAATCAACTTCAAACGACTATGCACGAATGAGCACAGTTACCAGCTGTTTTATAGGGATGAGTGTTTTGTTTTTATTTTGCATTTTAGATATATTTTCTATATACGCCCCAAGTTCACACAAATCATAATATAATAAATAATGTTTTTTTTTAAATAATGATTAGTGTTAATTAAACATTACATAGTATACTGTTCATATACCTAGGTTAGCCGTATCAATGTATGATTTATGTTTTTAAAATTTCAGAGAAAAATTTAAACGATCGTTATTAAGTTAGTAGTGATTGTTGGTCAGCGAGCCGGTGAGCACAAATGGCATTAAGTTCAAAACATTGTTTAATCTTAATATTTCATCCGTATCTTTCTTTGAAGACTTTGTGTGCTAATTAGCTTTTTAGCAGCAAAAAAAGGTACATTGCCAATTTACTATAAACCTATTGCTATCCGTTAAGGCCCCAGCAAGATTGCCTTATCAAGAGGAAATTGCTGGAGGGAGTCGAATTTCCTTTACCAACTTTTCTCCTTGGAAATAATTGAATTTATCCACGACAAAAACAGTACCGAATATATATCTTGGCCCTTTAAAATTATATTGTTTGTTTCTCGGACGTTATATATATATTTTTTTTTTTTTGTAATTTATTATTTGGAATTTCACGAGAGCGACACTCGGCTTTGGTCTCCCACTTTTACTGATACCGGATCCGTGAGTCATTTATTATCAAGCATACATTTCCTTGCACTGATCACGTACGATTCATACTCATAACATTCAAAATGTTCACGCTTACATCGTCTAAGTATAAACGGTAAGTCGGGAGTTTTTTTATCGACTTTATACTAACCTATTTTTAAAAGTGGCCAGCTTTGTTTATTGCGTTTTCCTGTGCAGTTAATTTAAATGAGATAAATTTAACAATAATTAATAAATTTAGCAACTTATTTTTATAATAATTGGAAACAATATTGCCCACTAGCTTTATTTTATTTTTATTAATCAGTTGTTAAATTACTGATATATGCTTTAAAAGAGACCACGGTGGCCGGGTGGTTAGGTTACCCGGCAGAACCTGAATTTTTAATGGATTATATAATGAAAAATGTATTGTAAAGTGGTTTGTCTGCCTTGTCCGCGACACCCAACTTATAGTTAGACATTTATTTATTTATTTTTGGCTTTGCCATTTCGGCATCCACCACACTGCTTGACACACAGATATACATATACATATCCAGATATACAAACAGTTGGACATTAAGGCATCCTTAATTTTTACTTTAATTTGCTTCAGAATTTTTATTTTTAAAAATACAAACTTATACATTTTATACACTTTAAATTTGATATAGACTCCCTGGAAGGACAAATTGAACATCGTATTTAAAATTTTATATTTGGGTGTAATATTTTTCTGAGTGGATTGGAAGATGACCCTTTGAATCAATAATTTTTCCTTGTTATACATTTTTCTTTAATCTCATTTTGTTTATGTAAAAGTTAATGTATGTAATAATATCGTACGTTAATGGCCGTGGATAAAAGTTGTTGAGATTTATCTTGGCGTAATATTAAAGCGTACAAAAGGTTGTGCAAAGGGTCTAGTATTTGTTGGAATAATTTATATTTTCCTACTTACTGTTCTCCGTGCTCAATCAACACCTTTATGCTTGGAAATCTAAAAATGAAAGAAAAAAACAAAGGCGATTCTGAACAACAAAAGATGTGATGGTTGGTTGAATGGGTAGAGTGAATGAACTCTGACCCATTAATGATCAGCATTGGCCAACGACGAAAGAAATCCTTTCGATGGAGTTGCATTTCTCATGATCGCAATGCAATACTTCGATGGAAAAAAGCAATTAATGCCGGCGTTGTGAATCCGGTGCACTAGTTTGTATTTTGTTCAAAGGTGTTAATTTCTTCAATGATTTTTTATGTTTTTTCTATTGTGTAACGGCTTTTATCATACAAACCTTGGTTGAGATCGTATAACATTTAATGTCGCAAGTCACGATAAACTGGTCAGACAAGTTTCGCCATTTCTTCTGGACGGCCGTCACCGATTCCACATTCTGATTGAGAGGTTTTTATTTTCTAACAAACCGAGAAAGGAAATAATTTTCCCGGCGGACCCCGTGATGAAAGATCAACGCTAATTATGCGTTCCTGAAGGTGATTTGAATACATACGAGCTCCGGGTCGGAGGAGGCCCTTTGTCACTACTTTGGATCGACCTCAAGCCAAGTTGTGCGCAATTTACACCTCTCGATAAACCCTTACACGGTCCGGCGGGTCGCCTTGAAATAACAAGTCCTTCCTTTTGCCTATCAAACAGCCTCCAACACGATATCCTAATACCGAAAATATATTGGTGCTTATCGTGCGCAGTTGTGTCATGGTGACGTGCCATTAAATGTTGTAATCCAATTCTTTTGTATAGAAGCTAAAGGCTTGTTTTTCAGTGTAATTATGAAACACTAAGAGTAAACCAGGCGAATATATCTTTAAATCAATGAACATTTGAAAAATATTGAATTTAATGAATTGATAAAAATTTGAATTGAATTGGCGTTCATCACTGTAAGGTAAAGGTCCCGGGTTCGAATCCAGCGACCCTGCATTCGAACCCGACATACTGAAAAATGGGCGTTTTTTCAAAAATACCGCAACCTCGAGGGTTGATATGACCTCTGCTGTTGCGAAAAAAAGTTTGCTGTTATGAGGCCTTGGGCCAATGGCTTTCGCTTTCATTAGTTTGTTGTATTGCTGACCTCAAACTTCGTTATAGTCTTAAGATCCTCCAATACCCGAATTTAAAATAAATTCAAACTTTTTACATGAATTATATTAAGTAATTGGATCAAAGTAAGCCAGCGATTTTGGAGCAAGCACCAAAGACATTTGTACAGTTCCTGATGTATGAGTGTTTCTAGTGACCTGTTGTTTCATAATATGTTGTCGTGAGGAGCGGTCAAGAATGAGTTAGTTTACAAAAACACCTTATTCATTCATTTGCCGACGTTTCGACCTTTATTCGGCTCATAAAATGTGGTGCCCTGAGCATGACCCAAACCAGTAATTGATGTATTTGATGTAGTATCCTTTATGAAGTTAACTGTTACCTGGGGTTGATTTCCTTCCAGATTTTTTCAGAAGAATCAAAGAACTTCCTATCCGTGATGGGTGACTGTCGAATCCTTCCGGTAATTTATTTCAAAATTGCAAAAACTAAAAATTTAGGTGGTCTGAGAGAAGAGACCGGCTCAACTCTGCACCACTGTGTGCATATGTGTAAACAAGTGTATGCAGATTTGAGCTTATATAAATCAAAATCCAAGTATTCATTCATATAATTCCATTGAATTAATTGATCAGTAATCTTTACTCTGTTATGTTTTCCTAGTGCAAATAAGTCTTTTTCTTCTTAGAGAATTCAAGGTGATGTTTTTATTTGTTTTCAGGCTTAAAGACCTGACTTAAAAAAAAAGGAATACTAGTTTGTGACTATATTTTTGTTGTTGAACAAAATTGTTTGAATAGTTGTCGTAGGAGGTGAGTGTACTTTAAAAATGAATTCGTCAGAAACACACTGGAATAGGCTATTTATCTTAATTAATCCTATTTCCTAGTATAATTAATTTTATGACAGTTGCTGGCTCATTAAGATCCGTTTAAATCCTATTGGTATAGTGCCAACTCCTTTGTGGTGGTTGCAAGGTGAAGGAGTAGGAACGACAGTGCTTTTGATACAGAAAGTTCGGACGATCGTCAAGGGCAAATGTAGACTTAAGTCAGTTAGTAAAGTCTACTGGGCACCGTGGCTTCAGTCTTGTACAAAACTGAGGAAATATTAGGTCTATTTATAGTAGCTATTTTTACCCCACTAACTCTTACTATTTGGTCCTAAGATGACCTTAGCCTTCGAAGGTACGACTAGCTATTCTCAACTATTTGAATTGCTACTAACCCTAAAAGTTACCAAAGGTAATTTTTCAATAATTTAACGTTACTTTAGACAGTTTTATGGCATATTGTGTATTGTTTAATTCCTGAAAGATGAAATATAAAATAAAAATTTAAATCAAGTTTTTTCCATCTATAACTACTATAATACCAAAGTCAAATGCGTTAATAATGGTCATTATGTTATTCTTATTATTTTTATTTTAAACATTTCAATTTTGGAATATATGAAGAAAATATACGTTTAATCAAGATGTAGACTTGTAAAACAAAATCGGGACCGTTGCCTTTACCAGAAGCACCGGCTAACAGCGACGCCACGCGGATCAAAAAGCTTGAAAGTTCAGTTCGTTCACTCCCGGACCGTTCGACCAAACACGACTTAGACCTCGCCCAGACCAGAGGACAGTCTCACGATTCAGTTCTCATGGACGATTTCTAGTCATGTCTAGGTATTAGGCTGATACCGGAGACAGTGGGTGTATTGATTCCGTTCTCGGACTTCTATAACATTGTAAAACCGGTTTTCCATTTCACATGGGCGATTTGAGACAAGGCTGGTCAATATTTCAAAGCGTAAAGGAAATTTTAATTCCACCAGTTATTTCTCTGAAGACGGCATATTTCTAGGGCTTTTAGAAGGCATTAACGAAAGGTTTAACGATTTGTATAGTACCCCTGTCATATTGAGCAATTATCGTGCTTTATACATGTCTTTAGTTAGTGCTTGGTGTAAGGGTTTTATGCTTTACCGGCCATTTCCGCTTCTTGGGCATTACAGATAATTGCCTTCTAGGCGGTCCTCGTCTAATTTTCCCACCTTGAGAAACTTCATCAACATTGATGAGCCCATGCGCCTGCCCTCGATTCTTCCTACCGATAAACAAAAGGGAGTACAGCTACAGCGTTTCTCTCTTGAACAGTACCGACTTGTCCCTTTTAGAGTACTAAATTAGTCCGACAGCCGACTTCCCCTTTTTGGAAAATGTGCCTTGTGGTCAGTTGTGGAATATGGTCTTCATTTTTGTGAAACACATAGGGGATACGTATCTAATCGTATTTATCTTCTTTATCTAAATATTAACATTCCTCTCTTATCCTTTCAAAAAACATTTCGTTCAAATACAAGAGACGAGCAAGAAAGCGTTTATAGACGGAAGTTTAACTTGCATTTTTTATCATATAACGTCATCACTGTTTATTCTACACGTCTTTGATTCTTCAACTAGAAACTTTCATGGAAATTTAAATTTAATTTTTAGTTTCGCGTTCGTTTGCCTTTTATTGAAACTTCATTTGTGTAATGTTTTGTCACACGTATTTCCAATTTTGCTGGCTTACAGCAGCTTAGAGGGGCTTAGCAGCCAGCCCCCTTGGGGTTTATCGGCCTTGGGAAACCTGACGAGGCCGGAACCCTGTTTCGGATTTGTGTGAATGAGAGTTCCATCTGATTACCTCTTAAGAAGATTTTTCGAAGGTTCGTGTTTACCGCTTAAATATTTGTTTCCTTAAGAAATTTTCTTCATTTACATGGAAGCGATGTCATTGAAAAATTAACGCCTCAACGGGCCCCATCCGGTTGTTATTCTTAAGTTAAACATCTCAGGAATGTCCGACATCCTTCTCATCCACATTCTGTTCTGCTCAGTAAGATCGTAATGTAAAAAATGTATGCGATATTAAAACAACTTCGCCACTTCGATGAAAAAACCAAACAAGCTTTTTCACTCGAATGATAAAGCCCGTATGTTTTTGGATCTATAGGGAAAAATAATGTTTCTATAGGTTCTGTTCAGGTGTTTGAACCAATTATCTGCAAAAGTACTCGTTCGATTTGAAATTGATCAATTAATTTTCACCTAACGGAATAAATGACTGCAATTGTAATTTGAAAACTGTTCTACAGTTCATTGACAAATTTAAATTGTTAAAATGCCGCAAGGGTCTACGTTTGAGTTTTTAATTTCAGAAAAACGTTGCTTTTCATTTATTGTTACGTAGTGTATAAAAATGTGAGAATTAGATTTAGATCATGTTGTTTGTATGTCACTGTTGTTTAACACAGGCTCATCATTTTTTTACCGCTCACCGTTATTTTTAAGTGAAGATGGTGAAAAGGAGAAACGCCTCTGGCAGACCAGAATAGAATAGAATACAAACGTGTTTGTTATTATTATTATTACATTTAAAACCTTACATTTTCTAACAAAAAGAGTTAAATGTTATACTTTCTTAAAACGTTTAACGTCAAACACTTAATACCCATGGGCTGCGCCTAATTTTGCTCAGTATTTTATTAACTTTCCGATTCTAATAATTTTATGATTTTTTGGTTTAAGGAGTACAAGTTATTTTTATAAATGTAGATTTAAAATTTTCACAAAGTATATTAAATATGAACAACGCCGTCAATAAATCTCATCTCAAATTATAACTCGGAATAATATATATTTATACAGTTGACCAATTAATATCTTTCAATTAATTAAGGTTTTTAGTTGAGATAAAAAAGTCAGTGTCACGAGCGGGATTCGAACCCACGACCTTCGGCTAGATACTCCACTGCTCTACCACTTGAGCTTTCGTTGCTTCTATCCACTCGGACTAACCAACTTCCCATCTCAACCGCACCTTTTGAATTTTCCCTCCTTTTTGCCATTTTATCAAATGTCGTGTAATCTATTTGATTGACTTTTTGATCTCAACCAAAAACCTTAATTAATTGAACGATATTAATATATAATGTTGTATTTTAACATTTGCGCAATGAAGTATTAGGACATTATTTTCATATAAGTTAAAAAAATGAAATAAAGGAATAGATGGACGAAAATGGTCGGAAACGAACAAACTATATATACGATATATATACGAAAATTGAGGGCGAAAAATTTCAACTATAGTTTATTACCTTTCTGATAAAATTAGCATCTTTTTACCACAACGATTTATAAACATATAAAACAAATTTGCGAGATCTACTTTTTTTTACGATCGTCCCATAAATATCCATTGGTTGACACTGCCAAATCCTCTAAAAATAAAGCTGATCCCTGAACTTGAAATATTTATAGGCTTTAAAATAAACTTTGGCCGACGACTGATTGATTATTCTTGACTAACCTACTAATTTGATAGCGTAATTTAATAATGACCTATTTTTTTCCGTTGTTTCATTTATGATTCACGCAATTCATGCCATTCCGTTTCAAACCAATTATATGTAGAATAAGCTTAATTAGTTACTTAAGCCTAATGACTATCTCCAAAATGTAAACGCGTTTCACATGAAGTTGGCGGTCAGTCACAACCAATTTGAATAGGTGGACCCGTCAGCGAACTGAACTATTCCAATGAAACTTTTTATTTAAGAATGTATTTTTCCTTCATTCAGTATTAATAATTAATTAAATGTACCAGCGATCGTAGGCTTTTGTAAAGTTGGTTTGTTTTACATTGTATCAGTTAATGCTCCTGTTATCTGTTTTTGTTCTTTAGTTTTTAAAATCGAATATTGTTATAAAGTATCCAGCAATCCATTCTCTACTACTATTTTTAATAATTATTGAGATATCGTGAGCTGCGGTCTGGTGTGACGTAGGTTTCAGAAAAGCTTTTTCTTTTTCGTGCCAACGTTTCGATCTGTTATTGAGATCATCTTCAGGGCCTGGGATTTACACTGGGTTTTTTTTAATGTAAAAAATGTTTGGAAATCCCACGCTCTGAAGATGATCTCAATAAAAATCGAAACGTTGGCACGATAAAGAAAATGGTTTTCTGAAACCTACATCACACCAGCCCGCATCCCACGGTATCTCAATAATTATCTATTAACGGTCCACTAATCTCTACATTATTTTTAATTACGTATATTGATCATTATGTCAGAAACGCCACGTTGTTTTCTTTGCCTAACATGTTCTTTAAAATTTTGTTGATATGACATTTTATACACTGTACATTAAATTCCTGTTCGATCCATGTTCTTTAATCGCTTCCATGGTTTATTAGCTGGGTGTATTCGTCAATTGGCGAGAATTCTGTTGGATAACAGTTTAATCGAATTACGCAATCAATCGATGCAATGAATAATTGTCTTAAATGGAATGGGCTATTGCGCGATTCGAAAACAAATTTTGTTTGAAAACAGTTTTTGCGAAATTCATATCGGATTTCATGGAAAGTTAAACACGAACTCGAAGTTTTCATCTTTGCAAATCCAATATTGTTCATTGAATCTAGCTTTTCAACAAGTTAATAATTTTTAAACTTTATTTGTACGTTGAATTTGTCTACACCTCAAAATCTAATCCATGCCATCACCGGGTTATGATTGATGTGGGATTAAAATTTAAGAAGGGGAGCGGTAAAAATGGGCGGTTGCTCAGTTTGAAGTCAAATACGTATTGATACTTGTTAAATTCGGTGCATTATATATTATATATTCTATTCCACACTTTTTTAAAAGCAGATTCGTGTATAAAGACCGTCTCACGGTCGTATTTACAAAAGAACGCAAACTTTTCGACGAGAATCATCAACAGAACGTGCCTCACGACCTTCTTTGAACGGCACCCTCTTTCATGTTGGGATTTAAATTTGTTTCGATCCACCGAAGAATTGCTCATCACAGGGTGACAAGCCACTATATAACTAATATTTCCTTGTAAAGAACGACCTAATTCGTCTAAAGCAAATATTTTGTACTTATAACACAACTTCAAGAAATGTTCTTATTTGTGGGTTTTTATTGTAATTATTCAGACCATTCCACGTGTTCTGTGCACGGTTTATTTTCGAAAACAGTTATATTTTTCTACGACTCGTTACCAGTTATTTTGTAATGTTTACTCAGATCCTTCCAACCGCTATCGTATGTTTACTTCCTTATCTCTCAGCCGTAAATTATACGACTCTGAACGCGATTGTTCCAAATTGTGTTTTAACATATTTTGTCCGTATAATAATTTTTGATTTTTTTTCTTTCAGGTAAGCACAAACACCGTTTCCTACTTTTATGCTCGAATCGTGAGTAGCACATTTTAATCATACAGTTATGCTCAAGGATCGCAATTGTCGTTCTCTTTATTGTACAAGCGATATCCTTTCCGTAAAAACGTTATAATACTGATTTTTTTTTAAATTATAATAATTATTTCACCAGTACAGAACGATGTATTGGCTGGCATTAGATAATTTGGATAAATGTAGGTAATAATAGATAAATGTAGCTCATCAGTTTTGTACCGTAATTTGCTGCTCTGGAGGAAGGACAAGTTTCGCTTTTTACGGTTTGGTAATAATTCAATTGATGTTCCGCGGTTTCCAACCAGTGAATTGATTTTCTTACTCCAGCTTAGATATTTCTACTCTTGCTTTTTCCTGCTTCTCTCCGTTTGTTAAAGTGCTCAGGAAAAAGAAAAATTATTTGACAAGTCGAACCTCTTCAAGCCTCTGTAACTTACATGGATGATTGAAAACAACTTGCACACTGGGAGTGTAGAGAAATTCAAAATGTGTCTGTGCCCATGGCCGACGCAAAATATTCAAAAAAACATCTAAGTGTACTCGTGGACTGTTTCACTTTAACGGTCGGTCGCTTCAGAGACAAATTTATGAAGCTCTATTCCTAGCCCAGGAGCCGTAGTAAGTCATCTATTTAAACAGTGAACCCATAAATCAGTCGTGTCGTCGCACTAATAATTGCCGCTTGTATATTCTGGGGGTGTCTTTCATTCTAAAGAAATCAAAGGAGTTCTGGGGAACAGCACTGCTTCACTGTGTTGTAAATGATACCATAACGTCTAAATTATCATCCAAAGATTGAAAAAATCCCAAGTTCTCCGTGGTTGAAATATTTTTTAAAAAAAATTTTGTCTATTACATTGAGTTTCGGGCTTACGGCCCATCATCAGAACCTAAACATTGAAACCCTCATGATACAATTGCTATCCGAAGATACACTCATAAGTAATTTAGTTTAGATTATCGGGGAATCGTAAAAACGTACTACTCGTTTAATTACAGAAGAAAAATATTTTAAAAGCATTAACTCAAAAGAAGGATGACCTTTGCTCAGGAAAAATTGTATGTTAGTACATGACTGTCACATCAGATTTGGCTTCTATCTTTAATCAACATGATTTCGATGTAAATGGAAGCGTACATATTAAATTTATCCCCTGTTGGCCGTGTGCAGATTTTGTGCGGTTCGCTTTTATTTGTCAGTAGACTTTTCCAGTACCATCTACCGTTTTGTAAGATGGTTTTCACTGAGTTTGGGGTCATGAAGTTTTTTTTTTGTTTTTTTTTTTTAAAGGAAACCCGGTCACGTCAAGATAAATGCAGTTATCCGAAGTCGTTACCCAGGACGATTCCTTAAGTGATTTCCTCGGTTATCACCTATCTGTAAGATATACGGCGGGCGTTGAGATTGAGATGTAACCACATGTTTAGAAATGTAAAGTTATTTTTCAAAGCAGGTGCCACATCACGTTCAGATTAGTCACGCCGGTCTGGTACGTGGTCCGCCTTTCCTCGTCTATCCGTTGGGTCGGCCAGGTAGTCGGCGGCACACTCCACCAAAACTAGTCGTCAATGTCCCATTAGACACTGAATTATGAACGTCGGCACGGCCGTCAGCGTTGTTTCACCGGTCAGGCGTGTCACATCGTTGACACTGAATACCGTTGACTACCATCAAATTCGATATTGTTCAAAGGGTAAATTAATTACAATATGCATTATTGTGGATCGAACAAAATGATCGGAAAAGAACAAACTACAGGTTCATCCCTCGACAGTGGCGTGAGTGTGATGATCAAACTTTTTAAAAAGATAGTGCCTTCTGTGAGTAGCAGTTATCTTTCGAAAAAGATTCTCACAACAAATGTTGTTCATTTTAATGGAATAAAATAAAATATCAAAACAACTTTATTACTATCTGAAAATAATCTTATACATACAACGAGAATATTAATGACTATCCCACTCAATAGTTGCTCAACTAAAAATTATATGGAAATTAATAATTTTCAGTAAAAATAGATAATTTTTAAGGTTGTGCTCTTACAAAACTTTTACATGGAACAAATTTGAGTAGTAAACTTGTATTTATTATAAATGCCAACTTATTACGTTAAGAATATCTGTTGCACAAAGTGAAAAATCCATGCAGAAATGTTACAACAAAAGAAATTATGCCTAAACAATTATCTAGTTTTTATTTTTTATCACTTTTTAATGCGTTATTACACTTTGAAATTGAATATTGTTACATTCATTTCACATTTATCTGCATGCTACAACGGAGAAAAGCGACCGTCGTGAAAGTTAGTTTAATTGAGGAAAGCAAAAGTCAATCCTCAAATAAATTTATGTTTTGTTTATATCAAATGTGCGTTGACCGCCATTGAAGCTCTCGCGTATCATGTGCACTCTCAGAGCCCGCATATGTGTTCGGCATGTAGTATAAAAGTCGATGTGGCTCCACTCGTTGTAAGGTTGCATTTTCTTGGTTCAATATATATGAGAATCTGCCTGGGGAGAGTAGCGAGAATCTGGGTCCCCTGTTCCAATTTTTGGAGGAAATAGGGTTGTTGTATTGTATATAATAGTACTGAAGTATAGTACCTAGCGTGAGTTAATAGATTATGTATTTATTGGAGGGCTGGTGGTGGAATATTGAGTTCCCGTCGACCCTGAATTAGGTTAGTTATTATATTTATGTATAATAACTGAAAAGGGTGATGGAAGAACATAGGGTACTAGCCTAATTTGGTTAATGGTATGTAAATAGTAGTTTGTAAGTGTATAAATGAATGCATTTAAGAAAGAACGTGAGTATGAATGGGCTTTTGAAACTGCATGCGTCAGATGCAGAGTTGAACTCAACAACCCCCTCCCCCAACAGCTCGGTGGCTGGACGGATAAGACCGAGGTGTTCCCCGGACTACCATAACCACATCACCAGTGTTGAGTGATTGTCGAGGCCTGCCGATAGTTTAGTGTCAATTACAAAATTGCAAATGGATTGCTAGAGGTGATACGCCCAACTTTGCACGTGTGAAGGTGTGACGTTTTACTGATGTGTTGCCAATAAATTAATAATAAAACTACACGAAGGTCGTGGGTTCGAATCCCGCTCCCGATTTTTTCATTCCAAAACCTTAGATTAAAAAACTATAATTAATTTAAATAATTAATACTGTCAATTATGACTACCAAATACATTATTTGGATTGCCAATAAAATTCATTTAAAATATTTTTTTATTTGGATATTGCATTCGTCATTGGAATTTTTCAAATTTGCATTCACTTCACATAATTTGATTGTTTATGCTAAAATCACGTTTGGAACAAGGAATCTTTGATTTGACTGATTTAACTACATTTTTGTTCAATTTAAACGTTAAAATGCCTGTTTGTTTCACATTATTCAAATTTATAGAAATGATGAATGATGGAGTTAGTGCGGTGTTCATTTTTTTTTTAAGATAGTTCCCACTCACAGTTTGGTGTTTACCAACGACCGGATTTCGAGCCCTTAGCTCATCATCAGGTTGTACAAATCCCTCAACCTGATGATGGCTAAGAGCTCGCAATCCGAATCGTTGGAAAACAACATACTGTGAGTAGGAAGGAACTATGTTAAAAAAATAGGATTATTTAAATTTATTTATAGAGTTATATGTACGGTTTTCTTTTGCACTTTAATATTAGAATTTGTGGAATGTGGTGCTGACGTCTATTCAATCTCACGACACACGGGAAAAAAACCACCCGTGGATCGTTAGTATTTTCCATCTTGAAAACATCTATAATCCATGTTCTCTACCAAGGAGAATAAACAAATATATAACTGTAAATCTCGTAAAAAATGACTGGCTACAGTCCAAATACTTAAACTTAACTTACTTAGACCTGTGACATTACTGTTTTTAATAGAATTTCGAAGAAAATATTATTTTTTAAAAAATGGTCGCAACGTAGACAATTACGATCTCGCGAAAAGATCCTTGACCTGTTTCTCCTGATAAATATGTTGACAGCCTCGACGCTTGTTGAGCTCTCCAATAACGTGGAGATGAAAAGCCTGCATTTTTAGGTTTAGTGGCTTAATTAATTATTTGCTGGCAAGTAAGATATTTGAAAAGAATGGATTTATTGACCGATAATAAAAGATAAATTACATACAGTTTGGTACACTAATTTTGTATAGGTGGAACCTGGATGGGTTTCTTGGTAATTATATTGAGGGAAAATCTTGTGGCGAATCACCTTACCCCCTTTTTCACGTAGCTAATCCAAGGAGGCATTTATTAGATTTTAAGGAACTAATCGAAAAGGGTTGCTTTCCTTTATCTAATTTAATATCTATTCTCTATTGCTTTGGATCATTTTGTTGTTATTTCCCCCCCCCCAATCTTACAATAATTGAGTCGCTCTTATTTTTGCCTCAAATATGGTTACATCATCCAAAACGTGGGATCACAATGAGCTCATCGACGTGTCGGTGGTTCTGCTGAAGAACGGACAGCTATTTCTTCTGTGTAGGTTTGTTAAATCTTCGGAGATCCATCTGTACTCTCAACAAAACGCAAGTTCAAGTTAAAAGTTTCGTCTGGCAATGTTTCAGATGCAGTACTATATGCTGCAGCATAAAGGTTTTTAACCAAAATGCCACCCACCAAGGGATGTCCAAACGTGTCCTGAACCGCACCCTTGGAGGAGTCTATAAGATATACAATAATTGACCGTATGACGGAACGTAACTCTCTGTTGGCCAGAAATTGGATTTGCATCAATGAATTTGCATTGAATTCTTATTAGAAGTAGTCGGTCATTGACTGTCGCTGTTACAATGTCATTCCCTAGTTTTTTGTTGTATGCTAGGTTAGGCTCCATTGAGCCGTTGCTTCGCATTCGAAGATATGATATGAGTTTTGTACCCGCTCATTACGTAATCTGAAAATGGTATTAGGTTATGTAGATGTTTTATGAGCCAATTGCCATTTAATAGCACTATCTCCTCCGAATGTGGCACTCTAACTGCAGCAGTGAGCTTGCAATCTTGGTGAGGGTTGTTTTAGTTTAAGTTAAGCATAAATTTTCCTTAGGCTAAGTGTCTAGTGCCCCTAGAGGTTATCCACGTCTCCTTTCGTTTTATTTGGATCCATTCTGTGATAGAGAATTCTGTATTTGTTTTTGCTATCCCGAGTAGTTCAGGACCTATGTTCTTTCAGATCCTCCCTTCGGCAGTGTGTGTCTGTTTTTTCGTTTCCCAAAATTAATTTGTGTCCAGGCCCCCAAGTTATCAGATTGTTGTGTTTACTCAGGTTATGAAGATTTTGGATGCATTCACTGTTTAATTTTGACGTGATTTTTTTACACACTAATTGTTTAATAGCAGCTTGGCTATCCGCTGTTATGAGGATTTTTTGCCCGCGCAAGTGTCAATTTAAAAAACGATGCTTCTGCACAATCAACTGGTCCGGTAATGGTTATTACTTTTTAACGTAGTGCATTTACGTCATGTCATCCCGTTTGCCTAGCTCTAAAATTGAAAGTTAAGATGTTCTACCGGATGGGATTTCCATTTTCTAATGCCCGATCTGCATCAGGTTTAAATTCTACAAATTTTGTGTGATTCATGTAACCTGGCGGTGAATGTCTTACTTGGAAGTCCCCGCGAGTTAGTTTCTAAACTTGTGCTGCGTGACCCAGAAGGAATTCATTCATCCTTCGTCATATCCCGCCTACCAGGATTTTTTTCTCCATCTCCCCTCCCCCTTTTATAATTTTTTTAATAAGCCAGCTGTTGTAGGGACCAGCAATTACGCCATTAAGGAAGCCTTAACGGAGACAAACTGTTTAATTGTGTGAATGTGCCTTTTCGGAGTTTGTGCCGGCCTTCGTGATAGGGGATGATTATTGACCCTTCACGCCATTGTCGTCGAGACGAGGTTGGGGCGAGTATAATCCGTCCTTGGCCGAAACTCCGAACGACTTCCGTGAAATTTCCTTGCTCATGATGACCCATCCTCAACATACCTTAAAACATTAATCAACCATGCCGGTGAAGATGTGGACCGAACCCAATATTTTCGCGGAGTCGTTTTTATATTATTATATCTAGTTTCTCGTGAAATCTACTGTTTTGATATTGTCAAAAATTGAGCTTTGACGTTTTTCATACTGAATAGTCAGTTAATTTCCCATATTTTTAAAAATCTTTGCCCTAGGAATCTAACTTTACTTTTTTTATCATTCTGAACGCTCAGTTTTTATTATAATTAATAACTTACTTGTCTATTCGCTTTTATTTTATAGGTTTTTTAATCAAAAAATTATTACCTTAAATTTAACCAGCAAAAATATCTAATATTTAGGGAAAAAATCGTACCTGAAAAGAAAATGTCTTTACAAGTATACACTTTTTTAAACAATTTTTTTTACAGTACAATAGAAATGTAACTCCTAATGATACGAATATTTAAGTTAAATTAATTCCACTGCATTTCCATTACCTACAGTGCATCTTCCTCACCGATTGATTCACTTTACGTTACATCATTATTTTAAATGATATTTTTGATATTTCTGAACCGATTTACGTCGATTTTATCAATAGGAAATGTACCTAAGAATACAATGGTAAAAAAAGCATAAGTCGAAAAATTTGTAGAAACGGCATTTCTTTTTTGCAGAATACCATACGACTAGTATAGTACAGTATTAACAAATCTTTTAATACAGTTAGTCTGCAGAAGAAATGTTTCTCTTTTTTTGCATACTCATTCTAATCGTACTATACAGTTAATGCAATAATCTTTGCACACTTAATTAGCTGTACAAAAATAATTTCATCACCCGTGCAGGTGCCTCTTATGGAGAGAAAGGTCACATAGAGCGACCACATAATCGAGGCATGCCTTGGCTGCGTACAGAGAGTGTGCAAGCATGGCGCTGGATTTAAGAATGGTCCCTGGTTCCGCTTTTTAGGGGAATTTGTATTGTATACAGTTGTCAAAATAAGTGTTTTGTATGAGTGAGTGTATTTATTAGAGTGAATGGGGAGGAGCTGGTGGTGAAACAGCATCCCCATAGTCCCTCGAGGGGTGTACTTGACTTGGATGGTGGCGGAATATTTATAAAAGTACTTCATTGACACCAATTAGATTAGTTAGTTACTGTATGCAGGTCGATGAGGGAATATTGAGTACTCCATCTACTAAATAGAATAATGCAATGTATACAGGTTTGAATGTATTTATTTGAGTGAATGTTTGTTGCTGTACTTCCCATGCGCATACTCGAAATAAAAAAATCTCACGACACAAACATTTAGAAATAAAAATGTTTTTCTTCTTAAAGTCTTTTGCCGTTGTACAATATTGAGAATTTAATTGTAATTTTGTACATTGTTGGTGTGTAATGGTCCAATCGCGTAAGCCGTTTTAACTTCCTGGCCAATTCAAAAATATTTTTACAAGTCATCGATTTTTCTCAAAGTGAGTCATGGGCAGCTGCTACTCGGAACAAATTATTAATCAATGGCATTCCCTCCCTCGACTCTGTCTTAGTCCAAAAACCAACGCTAATCACCAGTTGTTTTTTTTTTTTCTTTAAATGTCAAAAACACTATTTAAATTTCTAGAGAATTGGTATAAGTGGGACGTTCCTCTTTAGGGACATCAGATGAGTCATATCTAATTTAAATAGCTTCGGAATTCTCGTCGGTTATTTTTAGGATTTTATTTTCAGAGTCTATTTGTGAACCAATTAAATTTATTTTCACTATAAGTTTAAAAATTTACTTCTTATTATGAAATCGTGAGATGAGGTCTGGTGTGATGTAGGTTTCAGAAAAACATTTTCTTCATCGTGCCAACGTTTCGATCTTTATTGAGATCATCTTCAGGGCCTGTGATTTACATTGTTTACATTTAACATATACATGTAGCATGTGGAAAAAATTGAATTTATTCAATAAAAAAATAAATTATATTCAATCAAAGACAACAACGTTTACGCAGAAAACAAACACTTTGAGTGAGTAGAGATACTTTGATTGAATATAAAAATTATATTTTTTGTATTGTATAAATTCACTTTTTGCTTTGGCTGCCCGGTCACGGTCAAGACGACACGCAAGAATGGCACAATTACATAGAAGAACAAACACATTGAACCCTAAAGATGATCTCATTAAAGATCGAAACGTTGGCATAATTAAAAAAACATGTTTTTCTGAAACCAACATCATACCAGACCTCATCTCACGATTTCGGAATAATTAAAGAAATTATGGATTCAAAAATAATCAACTTTCGTGTTTTTTTTCTTATAATGCCCTTATGAAGGCCAAAATAAGAGGTCGAAAGCTTGGCAATTAAATAACACATTTCCATGATTGACCACAATTCCAATATTCCAAAAAACAAATATTGTTTCAAAACTGACTTTTTTCGATTGCACCTGTTTAAAGATTTCGACAAATCCAACTTTAAAATGATTAATCTTGAACTTGGCGAATCTTTGAGAACTAAAACACATTGTCACGTGAATCATAGCCAACTCTTATAATGCCAGAAAATAATGTTATTTATATTGTTACAGTTATAATCTAAAACGAATAATTCACATATTAAATAGAAGAATTTGTTTTTAAATATACAAAAATGGAGGGTAATCGTCGCGCAGATAAACATTTTTTCAGAATTTGCTTTAGATTTAATTATCTAAGGAGAGCAGTGATGCAACGCCGTGAACAGTGTTTTTTTACAAAAGATTTATTCCTTCACTTGAACAAAACATGCCAAAAACATAAGTTCCACGCTATATTTCACAGTTAAATTTTCAGTACACGTTATGTATCATATTAGTAACTCCTTTTTATCTAAACGACTGCGCACTTTAATGTACTTTGTACGCAATTTATCACACAACTAGTCATAATTACATAAATCTTATTTTCAATTGATACCTTTTCAGCCGTCTTGTGTTAGAAGTCACTTAACTTTGTTACTCTAATTTTGCATAAACCTTAAATCCACTCCAGAAGGCGAAAATGTATAAAAGGCTGCAAGCCGGAGCTATTAAAGACCAGCTAGAACAGTTAAAAACGAGTTTCTTTCTGTTTTGTGTTGAATATAAATTAGAGTTCGTTAACCGTCCTAGGAGCGGTCAGGTCCGACCTTCATCCCGATGCGGGCCATCACAGAGCGTTCATTCCCGTCGAGGCCCATCATCACAACCGACCGGAGCTATTCAGTCCGTCTAATGTCTTATTTATTGAGTAGTCGTAAATTTATTTTAAATAATAAAAAACGCATTCGTTCTCGATTGTTCTGTGGTAAAATGATTGTTCGGAGATAAATTGAACAGATATTTTCACTTGATGTATTAGAAAAAATAATATATCTATTTATAATTGGTGATTGACGTGATTCAAATCCAGTAGTCAATTATGTCATCGTTTGACAAGGCTGGAACAATCTTTAACTAAAAATAAAGCGCGCTTGGTAACATAAAGTTTTGATGTTAACGGTTAAGTTTATTCATTAATCGAATAAAGTTGATAAAATATAAAGAATATAAGTTGGTGGGGTTGGTTACCCCCTGCGAGTAGATGGGTGAACTTATCTTATTAAAATAAGAGCTTCCTCTTCTTGTGAAGTAAGACAATTTAAAATTTAAGAATCTTGGATCATTAATGTGCCTAGCCTGAAACTTAAGCTTATTTCAAAATATGGTTTTATATATTGTTTGCTAATCCGTCGGTAAAAATATGCTTCCTTAAAATTTTGTGAAATTGTTCAGTTTCTATTATTTCTTTTCTTCTTATGGATTTTCTTGGCTTTATATATTAAACTAGCGAAGGGGGATATCTCATAGTTTGCACAATCTTCTTTGTAGAAGTTTCTTCATGGATTTTAAGGATTTTCATTACAGCCATGTTATTTCCCGAAGGAGAAAATACCGTCTGGCTTGAAGTCATTTCATATTATGCCCTGTCGTTCTTTTTTTATCATACTGGTTTGATTATAAAGCGTTTTATGACAACACTCGTACCTCAGATCGCTTTACATCCTGCATTGGTGCTTTTATTATAAAGACACATGTATACAAAATCATCCTTAAAAAGCTGGATTGACAAATTCAACTTAGCAAGTTTGTAAGCATCAGAAAAGAAAAAAACAAGAAAATGTTTGTCTGAAACCTACATCACACCAGACTGCATTTGATATCTGAATAATTATTTTAGATTATTATTTACATTATATTATTTTATATTTGTGTAGAGATTAGTGAGATTAGTGACCGTTAATCGATAAATATTCAGATATCGTAGGATGCGGTCTGGTGTGATGTAGGTTTCAGAAAAACATTTCCTTTATCATGCCAAGATCAATATAGAAATGCTTTGATTGAATATAAAATATATTTTGCATTGTATAAATTCACTTTTCCACATCCGAAATGGATTTGTTAAATGTAAACAATGTTTGTAAATCCCAGGCCTTGAAGATGATCTCAATAAGGATCAAAACGTTGGCACGATAAAGAAAATGTTTTTCTGAAACCTACATCACTCCAGAGCGCATCTCACGATATCTGAGTAATTATTATATTATTTTATGTTAAACCGTGCGCGGACCCCCTGACGTTGTTCAGAGACCCCCAAATCAATTTTAATTTTCCACGGACCCTCTAAATAAAACCGGGGACCCATGGGGGTCCGTAGGGACCACTTTGGGAACCTCTGCTCTAGATCAAGGTATGGTCTCGAAGAAAAAATCAAATTCAGCTGTTACTGCTAAGCTTTTGACATATTTTAAGGCCAGGGCGTACAGAACACATTCACATTACGAACAAATATGTGCACAATTGTTTTGTCTAATTTGAAAATGTGACTTTGGTACAGCATAAATTCTCAAACCAATGCTTAACATTGACACAGATCTAAGATAAACCACTTTCGTGAATGGTGACAGTAACTTACAGCTAATTCAAAGGAGACACATCCTCCTGTCACTTACAGTTTTTAATATTTTGCTATGTGTTACTTTTTTTTGTGTTGTGTGATGTGTATTGGATTATTTTTGATACTAAACATCAGAACGCAGCCCATTTAATTTCAGTCGGTAGTAAATTCGGTCGATTAATTTCAGTCCCAATAGTTCGTACCCTTTAGATCCTTAGTCTATTGACGGAGTGTACCGTTAAAATATTCTCAACTTGGCAATCACTCGCATGGTTGGCCAGCAACCAAATAGAACAGATCATGGGACCAGTCATATCCAAAAATTCCCCCGACCTTATTATAACCTACCGACATTTGATTTGTCAAACCGTTACGTCAAGAACTGGATCAGGGATGTGGTCCAATGAACGATACTTTTATAATTTTTCTTAGTTGGACCACATCCCAGATTCCCTTTTAGAATGGTCAATCACAACACCCTTACAAACTGTTAAGGCTCGCTTTAAATTCGCGGACTTGCTTTCTATAGTCGTAGCACTCCTTGTCTAAGGATAGACGACTTTTCATGCAGACACTTTTCAACGCGTAATTAAGAAAATTAATTGTCCTTTCCTCGAAAACTCTGACGGAAAGGGTGACCTTTCCAACACGTGCTTGCATTATAACGTGACATGGATTCGGTTCCAGAGAATATTGTAAAGTTTCGCAATATTGGAGATAAAATGTGATTGTAATAATAAATTAACTGTTTCTGTATAAATAAATTGTCGATTAAACGGAAAAATGTTTCGGCTGTGTTTTGTTAGTATTCGAATATTTATTGCTTTTTGGATTTCTAATGTTCATATATTCTTGCTGTATCTCGGTATATTCGTTTATGTAGTACTGAATAGAAATACTAACTGTATTCGTGTGTAACATTTTTAATCAGTTTATCGTTATATCGTTAAAAATGGAAACTGGAGCTAAGATATTTTGTGAATTCTAGTTTCAACAATTCAATTACAAACTTTTCTGTTAGACCTTGATTTGACGTTTATTTTCTGTGGTATTTTGTTAGGTGAATAGGGTGGTGAAAGACGTGTATATTAATTGTTTTTGTAAACTGCAAACTGTAATATGACCGATTCATACAGTCAGTATATTTTGATCTTTGGAGAAACTGCAGTAAGCTATTATACCGGTTTTAATTTCTGGCCCTCTGGTAACTTAGACTTTCCCTATTCTTGTAGTTTAAAAGGTGGGGTAAACAAAGAACCCATCAACAATACCTTTCGAATCCATTCCGGTGGGATTTATTGTCTTGAACTCCCACGACGATACAACTTCGAACCATCGCGGATTGGTTCAGATTCAAGAACAAACGCAGAATCCTGTGACAATAAAATAGTGAATTTATTAAAATTATTTAATCATAATTATATCGTTTGAACAAAGTGGAATTACAATTTATGAATTAGAAAGCGTAATTTTAAGAGAAAAACATTTAAAATCTGCACTGTACATTCGTTATAAAAACGGAAATAAAATTGAATTCAATTGACGTGATTTGTTGGACGAAAACAGAAACGAAAATGAAACTTGTTTGAAGTACCTATCATGAATTCTTTTCGTATATACATCCAGCCTATACAATGATAGCTCTTGAAAAATGGACATAGCTTTATTGATGATTCCGCAACACCCAGAAGAATAGATGGACATTGAGCCTTCCTGTATGACAGAATTAGTTCACTTTTAAATAAATGATGAGTACCTCTTTTTTTATGCTAGCAAATCGGATTTCTTTCAGTTTTCTTAATGTCTTTTGTCGGTGGTTTGGTGGTTTGCAATAATTTTTGTATTCCTACTACATAGACTTCAAAACCCTTTATATTTGCACCATTCATGCTGGTTTGTAAACTAACAATTAGGTTGTAATCGTTTTCATTTAATCTGTAGTTAGAAAAGTTTACTTTTCTTTATTTCTCTTCTTCTAACATATGTTTCCTCTTATAATCTGAAGTCTCTTGGTGATGTTTCGTTTGTCAAATATTAATTAGTTATAATGTTTTTGAAATTTGCATTAGGCTGAGCGGCATTATTGATGAGCTAAACCCAGAGAGTCTTGCTTGTCGATGTTATTTGAAGAAATGGTACAATTCTTCTTTCTGTACCACGAGCGAGTAATTTATTTTATTTTTTTTACAATGGATACAAGGAACTGGAGGAGTTCCCTCCTTGGCACTGCAGCTGTACAACTTATTGTACTACTTTATCCCTGGCTCCATTTTTGGTTTCGCGTAACACAAGTGAATTTGAATGAACCCCCGTCCCGCATACTTCACTTCCATCGAAGAAACTTATTTTTGAAGGAGACTGGGACCAAATTCAGGGTCGCTGAGATCTAATCCCCCTCCTTCCATTGATGAGCGCCGTGACAATTTCTTTCAATTGAGGCGACGGTTAGGGATCGAACCACGATCGCCGAGATCTACTAGGCGAGAGTCAGACGCCTTAACCACTAGGTTACCTAAGCCCCCTTACTATCAGTAAAAATGATAACTAAATAAATTGGTAATTAGTTGAAAAAGTATTCAATAAGATTGAGCTCATCCAAAAAAAGTGTTTGAAAAATGTTTTTGTCAATAGTTTATGATAGTTTGCTCTAATTTGAAAACCATTTGCACCGTTGGATTCGGAGTCCAAAAACCTTTCGAAAAACGTACATTATTGAGTACCTTGTCGTTTGAAACTCATTTCCCGCTGTCCTAAATAGTTAGATCAAAACGTTTTAGTTAATGAGAAATTAGACAAAAAATAAAAGTTCATTATAAATAATTGTTCCGTACATAAAACGTAGCCTGGAGTATAGTGTAGGAAAATATTCATTTTCAGACAGCTTGCTATTGTTCCAGCTGCTATTCCAAATTTGGTTTTTGTAGACCACAGCAAATATTTAACCATACTTTATCATACTGACCGGCATGCCACATGTGAGACTTGTAGTTTAGCCTGAAAGGGAAGGGAACATGTTCATTTATTGCCAAACTATTAAACAAAATAATTTTTTTTCTTTCTTGAAAATGCACAGCCGATAAATTTTAATGTTACTATTATTGCTACACATCGAAAATGCATATACAATACATTTTAATAACACTATTATTGTTATTTATCATATTTCCTCCTCGATTTGTGTAGATAAACCACATGCTGATGTAAGTACTTTAATCAGCCCGATAAAGCATAACAATCCTTTGTTCTGTTGCATTTATTTTCTGCTCGTTTTCAAACGTTGTAGACCGTATCAACGGAACAACGAGCAATCAAGAGCAACGATGGCAGTATCGCCATTACCAACTGACTCACTGATTAATTCGTGTTTGTCCATGAAGAATTTCGATCGTGGTAGAGAACTGAAGACAAGGAAACAAGATCGAGACTCTTATTGGATGAGATTCGGAAAGTTGGCAAAGTCCTGTGTACACGGCTGTATACTACGTAAATATATGCCCATTCCAGAACCCATGTTACATAGTATTTCCATAAAAGTTCCTACTTTCATCATTGTTCAGGATGATGAGGCGTCTAATGATGTATGGATGAAAGTAGTCATGGTATTTGGATCGCCTTTCCTTTGCAAATGTTATTATAAATAGATGTACACCATTAAAAATGTAACACTAAATTACTTAATGTGATATAAATATAGTATAAAAGTGTGTTGATAGCATGAAAAACGTACTGTATGTAGCATAGTTATAATCGTAGCTTTGTGAATTTAACGCCTCGTTAATTTTTTTTACTTTCTCTGTTAATCCTACCTTCAAGTGCTAATATTCCAATCTTTCGGTTTATTAAACGTAACCTATGGGCGAAAATCGGTGAAAGCATACATAAAGTAATTTTCCCCTGGTGCATTTTTGTTATCTAGTCCACCCTAGAGAACAGTACGTGTTCCGCAGTCATGATAGCAGCTCAGTGGGTTTCATTCGCAATGATTCAGACGTGCAACTGCGATAGATACTTGTTTTACAGAAAAAATCGTTCTGGGTGAGTAATGAATGATAGACAAAGGGATGTCAAAAGATATGTCAGGTTTTCCAATATAAAAGAGCATCAAAACAGGGATTTCTTAATTTTACTTTTTCTTGTAGCCCGCACATAAAAATTGAAAAACATGTGCCTATTTTTGTAAAATTATTTATTTACACATATTTATACGTTTTTAATCTAACAGAAATAACTGCTGAATTATACTTCTAGTTATAATAATTATATTCCTTTCTTTTCTAGCCCCTATGTCTTTTGTTTTATGATTAAATTCTACACCTCCATGGTTTGAACCGATGATCGTTGATGTCGATTTCCATCCTGCCTTGCAATTCGAACAGGTTTCACTTAAACATATTACGAAAGAGATTAACGTTGAAATTGAATTAAATTTATCATCACACCGTGAACATTATTTGGTGTTGAAACATTCCGAGTTAGTAAAGTGTCCATAAAAGGAAGTTGAACAATTTGAATTTCAGTGAATAAGTTACATTGAATAAGAATTTTCTTAATGAAAACAATCAGTTAACGCCAGTTGCGAAAAAAAGAAACGCAGCAGAATTTTACATATTTTACGGTACGCGTATAATCAATATGACTAAACTCATCTATTATGGAAGAAATTAAATATGGTTTCTGTACATTGATCCATCTCCTAGGGCATTCATTTTCGATTGTTCGTTGAAGCATAAATGTGTTACGAGAACAATTAAGCTCGTAATCACAGCGTGTACCGGTCAGGACATCGTTGATTGTCTTTCGTCCCTCCAGGGAAATCGGTTTACATGATTGAGAAGGTAAATAGAACGGAAATTCATCTAGTTCAAGCAGGAAAGTACTTCGGACGAAACTTAATATTCATTTACCCAGGAATTCAGCATTGTTTTGTAATAGGACAAGAATGCTTATCAATTGGAATTTCCAACGTTATTTATAATTATCGTTGATTTTTAAACCCCTTATGACAAGTAAGTAACTTAAGTCAGAATATTTTTTGTTAACTTCAATAAATACTCATAGTCAAGTCGAAAAAGTAGATGGTTAGATGTAGATGTAATTCGGGGTATGTAATGTTCTGCGCCTTAAAAACTTGTTCATCCCCGTTCTGTGCTTATGGTATTACATAAAATACCAAAACCACACCACCTAAAAATGTATGTCATGGGTTTCGCGCAAAACTAACTTGGGCGAGCTAACAATGAACGGAGTTGCTGAGCAATAGCACTTTTTGTAACATTACAGTTTCCTTGATAAAGGGTTATTTTTGCAGATATTCGACGTTTATGTCGTTCAAACCATTCCTGGTTCATTCAAGAAAATTAACTATTATGGCCGGTTTCAGTGGTTGAATTTGTACTACGGTTTTGTTGAACATCCGAAAATACTCCTGAAGGCAAGCATGGTGCCACAGTTGGTTAGAAGGTGTTTTGGTGTATCCTCTGCTTATTTTCAGAATCTGCACGTGTCGTATTATGTCCTCTTTTCCTGCTGTCTTTTGTTTCTTTCCTTCCAACATTTGCTTGAAAGGTGTTGGATTGTTTATGTGTGAACCCTATGCTGTTGAAGTGCTCAGGACTATTGGCAGTATAGCAGATACTATTTCTTGCAAGGGTGTCTGCTCTGTCATTGCCCTCTACTCCCACATGTCCTGGCACCCATCTGAGGGACTTTATTTTGACCCAATCTATTCAGTTGAGTTTTGCAATTCAGCACCATCTTCGAGCTGGTTCGATGACTGCTTGGCTTTCTGTTATGATAGCTATTTTCTTCTTGTCCTCTTTGTTCAGATTGAACAAGTTACATCATGCTTTGCACCGGAAGATATATGTTTATCTTTTTTTATAATAAATTTGATAATAACTAGGAGGATGAACACGTTTCCATCTTGTTTTAGCAAAACTCAAAGTATGTATTAAAATCTATTAATGTTGGTCTGAGTTTTCAATGCTGAAGCAGGGCTTCACAACAGCGTGATTCAAAATTAAACTCGGCCCAATAATTTTTCATGTTTTTTCCATTATTGATAAGCATTCATTCATTTTTAGCAGTTAGAGTAAAATTATATTTTCATTTTTATCAGCCACTTGGTTCATTGTTAAAAGCTAATATAGCCAGGATTGTGTTAATCATTGTTTTTTGAATCGGTCCGACGCGAGAATGTACGAGGGGATTGCAAGGGAAATCGTTAATTGCTCACAGCCTCCGTAAAACAACCTCCGGAAATGGATGAGTGGCGAACTTCCTACGACGGCCACCCCGGACCGGCATAAGGCCGCACAAACCATCCACCACCCTCGTCAACGGAATTACGACATTTTCCTTCCATTGTGTTAGTTCAACCTTGTACACATCGGGAACGACGGGTAATTACAAATGAAACCTGATGGTGTTTGTTAGTCAGCGATTGGGTGATTACAATTTGAACTGATTGCTTTGCTTGAATATGAAGACCTACACGGACTAGGAAACAAACAGCTATTCATATTCCACTTTATACGAATTTATGACAGAAACAAGGAGATATCTTTTTCTCTCATTAATGCAAGATCAATAGTCAATTTCTTCGTCGTAAAAGGCAGGAAAGTAGCTGAAAGAATGTGTATTTGTTTAAGCCCCCGCACTGTAAATATTTGCCTCGTCTCAGCAGAAGACTATCAATTTAAACATTAATTGATTGAGGAATACCCGACATTTTTTCTTGACAAATATTTGCTTTAGAAATTTAATTATTTCCATTTTGATGCCAAGCTGCGCGAAACGTGACTGTAAATAGCGTTTTAGTATAAAATGTAAAACGCGTTTAAAATTTTGCTTTCTCTGAGAACTGCGCGTTTACTGTCTCATTTTATTCAATTGGACGAGTGATTGGACATAAAATAAAATATTTTAAAATAAATATATTTATTTTACATTTGACTCTTCTTTTCTTAACGTCGTATTCCTATATATATATATAAGAAGGTAATTTTGAATGAAAATAATTTTTCGTTGGATCCGATGATTCAAATAAATCCGTTGCAACTAATTAACATTGATAAACCGTAATAGCGCTTGATTGGATTTTGCAATCGGTTTAGTGTAACTTAATTTAATTTCTCCGTTTGATTGAACCATTTTCAATTATTTGCTTAATTGTAACAGTTTCTGACAGCTTGTAGGACAGACGGGTTGTTTACATCTCTGGAGGGAGAAGGGCGAAACTGGAAAGGGCGTTGGTCTCCGTCCTCGTTCGATATCACCAGACGGACTCAACAAGTATGTTCCAGGTGCTGGCGTAGACCTTACTCCAGAAAAAAAGGGACCGGGATCATTGAGAGGGAGGTCGTCGTTCCAGTTACCCCGGATGTATCGACGCGCTAAGGGTTGAACGTCCCATTCCCGTTTCACCTACTATCCTACAAATTCCGGGTTTAAATACGTTTTGGTATACTCTGGTTTCTGAAGTCGGTAATGTTTTAGAGCCCGAAATATGTTTGTACTATTTTACGGATGATTTTCTAAACCTATCGGACTTTTCCTCTTTCATAATTCCTATTAAATTTTCTATTTAATTTTTTTTTTTTGCTTCTTGGATGTCCCATGTTAGTTATTTAAAATAATTAAATACATAAATCGTAATGTAAAGGAAAAAAATTCGCAGTATTGTCTAAACTTTTAACTGAGCCAATAAATGGGAACTAAGGGAATAAGTGGCCGAGTGCTTATAGTGCCCTACTCATATTTGCTACACTAGCGGTCCTGTGTTCAAATCCCCGCATAGCCTACGGTTTTATAGAATGAAAATAGTATGAAACATTTATTGTAAAGTGGTTTGACCCGACGTCCGAGAGACCCAAGATAGGTTATAGTTAATCCCACCTATAAAGATTCTGAAAACAACTAAGTTGACTTTTATTGAGGATACCAGAGATTTGAAGGGAACCACATTTCCAATGGACTAGAACCAAAACTTTAATAAAACCTTATGTATGACACTATCGCTTTATGTTTTTGAACTGCGAGAAAGACCATTTTCTACGTATGCTTACATGGCTTCTGCTTTCTAGGCTTTTATTTGCCGGGGGTAGTTAAAAATTAATAAGGCAATAAAAAAGCCTCGCCTGAACCCAAACGAGGAAAGCGTTTTTAAAGTTTCAACTTTCGTTCCGTCGGGAACTCTAATTTTAGAGGAAAAGGCCTATTTGTTTGGTGGTTGAGTCTATAGATAGTTGGCGGGTGTTGTGATCTGTTAACGATGGATGTTGAGAATGAGAATCGTTTTTGAAAAAGCAGCGGCTAAGGTGGAATAGTTTTTTTTTTTAAATTAAGACATTACCTCCAACGCAGTATGAGTCTACTGTTATCAGTAGTAACAAATTTCTTTAAAATAAAAAATACATTCGTTTGCAACTTAGTTATTTTTGTGCATTTTCTTTTAATTACTAATGGTACATTTTCTTGTGTTCCTTTCAAGTACCAATTCGTCAAATTTCTTATGTATATTACATTTATAATGTATATCCGACAATTTTTTTAATCTTTGGGCTAATTAACCACTTCAAAACTTTCCGGTAAAATTTGATTGACGATATCGGGTTAGGAGAGCTGCCTAATCAAAAAGAAAAGAATACAATCAGATGTGACGACATCAGTAAAATTAAAAAGGAAACAAAGGAATGTTTATGGTAGGGAGGTCTAATCCACACACTTGTTCATTAAACATAATAAAGAACTAATAATAGAAAAGTAGACAAATGTAACGGTGTGATAGGTCGAGCTAAGAAGAAGAAATTATCAGATAGTATAAAACATGCATTAAGAAAATCTAATCCAATTTTAAATGTGCAAAAAATGTAGCAAAGAAATAGATAAGACAATAAACAAACATAATGCGGTATGCCATAAAATATACGGATTACCTAAAATCCACAAGCAAGACCAATTTTTTCGTGTATCAATAGTCCAGGTTGCGATGTTTCTAATACCCTACAAACTTCTTAAATAAATTGGATTTGGTCAAAAAAAAAATAATGATGAAGTTATGGTTTCGCTTGGTATTAAATCACTTTTCACCGGTATTACTTTGGATTTGATATCCTATATAATTTCAATTAATTAACCTTTATGTGAGGTATTGGTTGTGATAAAAAATTCAGTGTCACGAGCGGGATTCGAACCCACGACCTTCGGCTAAATGCGCCGCTGCTCTACCATTTGAGCTATGGTAACATGGATCCACTCGGGCACTAATGTCCATCTCAACCCACTTTCCGAATTTTGCCTCCTTTTTGCCATTTTTCAAATGCCATTTATGTCAGTCAGGTCGTGGGTTCGAATCCCGGTCGTGACACTGGCTTTTTTTATCACAACCAATACCTTACATAAAAAGATTAATTAATTGAAGTTATTTGGCCAATCGGACAACGAAATATAATGAATCATGGATATTATATTGTGGCGAAGATCAGTGTTGAGTTAATCTTACAACTATTACATTTAATATGTTCTTAGAAATTACGAACAAAGAATAATAAAAATACAAGAAAAAATTTATTATCAACCCGTTGCTATGGGTGGGCCGCTTTCGCCCACTCTAGCAGACTTGATCATGAATAATTTAATAGATTGGATACAATTAATTGTAGCGATAAATATAAAAATGTTGAAGTAATATTTGAATGATTTAGTTTTGATTATTAAAGCCAATGAATCAAAAGATACAGCCCCGGCTTTTAATAGGTATCACCCATATTTAAAAATCATATGTAAACTCGAATTAGAAGTTAGATAGATCCCGTACCTGGAGGTGTTGGTTACACGAAAAGAGGGGAGACTACTTACGTTGGTATCAGAAACCAACTAGTACAGATAGGTCCTTCTCTACATTTCTCCTCGGCTCATTCGTTCCAAATGAAAAAATGTTGCTTGTATGATTATTGACAGAACCTTAACAATAAACCGTAGCACAATTGAAAATGAAAATAAACAAAAATTGGCAGACTGATTTGACCCATGGCTTTTATTAAAAGGTAATTAGATTAAAAACGAAGTGGTTGAAAATAATTAAAACATTAACATCAGCTGTAGGAGACGAATACAGGAAAACCTTCGAATCAGATAAAAAAAGATTCTAGAAGAGGGATGCAATAGCATGAAAGTGATATCATAATACATTAATAAAATAGCCTAAAATTTCTTTATGTCGTTCAAAAGCATAGGTCCAATAACCACAAATCGAATGTAGTTTATAAAATAAAATGCGTGAACTGACCATCTGTCTATTATGGTCTGAACGGATTAGACAACACCGATATGATTGTGAAGAAAAAGGGAGACAGGGCTCGGTATTGTCCAAATATAGCATTGAGAGAAGGCATATGTTCGACACAGACAATGTAAAGTTAGTGAACACAGAAAAAATCTATGGAGGATTGATAACCATTTAAAATTTAACCACTAGATTGCATGCTTTAATAGCAAAAATGGGGAAAACATTTTCAACTCTTTGAATTGCTTAAAGGTATAATTGGTTCAATTATGATTTTATCGAAGGGAAACATATTTTATTTAAGTGTTGGTGGTTTTGTTTGATCCAATTATTTTGTTTCTCCCTTTGGTACAAATTAATGTTTTCTATGTATCACCATTCAATTAACTAATTGTACACTACAGTTTGAAATGAAAAATGGCCCCGTGACATGGGCGATCGAAGTCACGGTTACGTAAGTGAGAGCTTGACCGCACTGATGCGAAGATCGTGGGTTCGAATCCAGCCTATGACAAATTTTCAAAAAATCATGTATAACAGGTATTTAGCTAAATGAAAATTAATGTAATGCAAAAAGGAGGGAAAACTTAAAAGGTCGGATTGAGATAGGAAGTTGATGTCCGAGTGGATCGAGGTCACGATAGCTCAAGTGGTAGAGCTGCCGCGTATCAAGCCGAAGATCGTGGGTTCGAATCCCGCTCGTGCCATTGACTTTTTTATCTCAACTAAAAGCCTTAATTAATTGTAATGTAATCAATAAACTTAGCAAATTTAACATCATGATTTAGTCCAGTGTTTATTGTTTTTACAAAGTACAAACACAAATACTTTTTGTGTCATATTGGTCTAACAAGTGATAAAAAGCCACTAAAGTACGTCTGCTGAACGGTTAGAGATGGAAACATTTGTTGTTTTATGAAGCACAGGCTGCTTTGGTTGGTGAATCGAACAGGTTGCTTTTATTATTATGGGTTTTAACCTTTTAAATTGCAAAAGGTCTCATGTTTACGTGGAATCAATGATCCATCTATTGTTAAGAATGGGCTATATTTAAAAACACATTTATAATTGTGGTAACGTTTTCTAGCTATGCAACAATTGCCTGAAATAACCGGATATTGACTCATTTACTACTCATTTTACCTACAAACGGTTGCCACTACTTATATCGTCCATGACACCCTGCGTTGAACTGCCGAAAGTCCTTCCCTTATTGGGTTACTACTAGTTCTACTAATGGTCTCTCTCCATTAGGATCGTGTCGAGTCAATACGATGACATTCTGGATCATTCTTTAAATTCAAATTGCAAAGTCAGAATTGATCCATGTGGTCTAGGCTTTGTTACGTCTAGTCAGATTTTATCCACCCACAGTCAGTAATTCATTCGTCAGTTGACTACTATACTGTAACTCCCGTAGCATTGTAAAGAAATGCAAGAACCAAATTAATCTAACCTTTGGAAGTTTGCACTAATATTTGGACATTGGCGATCTGAGATTTGTATTACTTTAGTACAAATAAACTCAGGTATATTACAAATATTTATTATTAAAGATCTTTTATGAATTAATTGTTCTTGTACTTTCGACTTTTACAAGTTGAACATTGTACTTATTTTATGTGAAACAGTGCTCTGGTAGACTTGCCGATTTATGTTTGTTTACTATCTTACATTTCATTGTTTAATTTTTTTTAATCTATACTATATTACTTTTGTAAGTTCATATGCATATGAAAATAATGGAAGCATTAATTTTTTTTTAAATTATAACGAGATGACGAAGTATTTTTGCCTGATATCATGCACGCGAGCCGCTGACGAAGTCCTGTTGCGAATATCAATTTGCGAGCGCGCCAAATTTAAATAAAAGCCTAAACTGGGAAAGAATTATGTGATTGTTCGGAGTACCAAATCGTATACGTTCCTTGTCAATAGATTGATTGACCATTAGGACGAATCTCTCTCGGTCCACCTCTGCACGCATTTATTCGCGTCACGACGGTGATGATAAAACATTTCGGAGAGCGAACAGAAAAAGAAAAATCTAACTCGGGATCCACTCCTAGAATGACGAATCAATTGATTCATTTTATTTTATCTCTGTTCGTGTCTTGATAAGATAAAAGCGTGCACAGGTTGTTTTGGCTTAATTTGAACATGTCGCAAATGTTCCTACTTACACGGTTCAATATTCTTAGGATCTGAAGCCACCTTGGATAATGTGATTTCCTAATAAGATGTTTTACTATATTCTTCTTTGTTGGTTTTTCTAACCCCTTCGTCGCGAACCATCTCTGGTATTGATTCGGCCGATTTCCCCAGGAGTAAAACGATTCTGAATTAATAACGGCAAGTCGTAGATAAAAACTTTTTGAAATGTTTCTAAATGATAAACATATTACTAACGCCATACGCGATGAATCCTGCCTTTTTCTGACCTTTCCGAACTGGTATAAACAAAGCACCCTTTGCAAGGGTGCCGCCCTCCGGCTCAGGGGATTCGTCTTAATAGCAAATCGATGTTTCCCATGATGAGGTCATACAAAAACGTCGACGTTCCGCGGATCCGCCGTTTCGACGTTTCCGATTCGTTGGAGGGACCGGCCGTCACATTATTGCTGATCATTACCTATTTGTGCTACTGTAGGACAAAAGTGCTAAAAGCAGTTTAAGGCGGAGGGCTGATAATACTGTTTATTTTGGGACATCCTCAGAAAGTTGCATGTTTGACAGAAGTCTGTTCCACTTAAAAAGAGTAATAGTAGTAAATGGGAAGTAGACAAAATTAATCGTGGTACAACGGCGTTTTTGAATCTTGATAAAAGTAGAACTTCGCTGTGTTTTCTCTAAATTTTTCTTCTTTATCAGATGTTTTTCCGTTTTAAGAAATACAGTTATAATCGTTCCGTATTGTTAAACATTTTTTGAACAGAATAAACGGTATGAACCCGGTAATTGGTTTAGTAATGAAAGATTAGACCTTAGATTTTAAAATGTGATATATTTCCTGACCTTTTACTGGTCACAAAGAGTTAAATTGATTGTACAACAAAGGCCATTGTTGAATACTTTTTTTCTAGCAACAGTTTTGCATTGAAAACAATAACAGTAAAGAAAACAACGGAATGCACTGTTTGATTGGTGGTTCAAGCTATTTTATTTTCCTTAACAGTAGATTAATTAGGAGGGCTTTACTTCCAAGTAAGCACGAAAGATAAACTGGACAATTTACATAATTTGCTTTATTCAAATTGTCGAAAAAAATCTGCATATAAACGCACAACCATGAAAAAGAAAAACCGTTAGTCAGTACAGCTGAATTTCTGAATGTTTAAAATACTAGTATACATTTGACACCATTCGGGTTTATATTTGGCCTTCTTCAGGACAATACTCTTGCCTTCTCTCTCTCTCTCTCTCTCTCTCTCTCTCTCCTCTCTCTCTCTCCTCTCTCTCCCTCCTCTCTCTCTCTCTCCTCTCTCTCTCTCTCCTCTACTCGAAGAACTCTTTAAGCTCGTGTGATAAGTCAATTTTTTTTTTTGTAAAAAGTATTTTAATTTTTCGCCAAACCTAAAGAACTGTCCAATATATTTCAAACTTTTGCAATGTAGTAATTTGGAATAATCCGCAAAAATCTTATCAATAAAAGTCTACCATTCACAAACAAGTCACAATCAGCCTTTATTTAGGGAAGTGCTATTGCGTGAAATTGCTAATATCCAAAGCAGACAGATATTAGCTTACGTCTCGTGATATGATCATAGACCAAGAAAATGGGCAGGAGGAACTGAAAGTTGAATGACATAGGATGTTAGAAAACGGGCGAGTTGCCTCCTTGAATAATGAGTGATCGCAAGCCTTGAATAGTTCAGTCCCTGTTGTCTGTTGTTTACCTATTCAAATGTATGGGGGAGATGGACCTTTGGATCTGTGGCTAACTAAGAATTTCACCCCTAATTAATTAATAATAATAATAAATTGATGTAAAATCACTTTACTTTGTGGAATCGTGGATCTCGAATTGTATCTAGCTGGTCGGTAGTGAAACATTTTGCTTTGTTTATTTATTTTTTCTTAGCAAATTTTGTTACTGGGGATACTGATTCTGGAGATCAGTAATGTTTCTAGAATCAATATGACTATACATATTAAAATCAGAATTATAACTTGAGAATAAATAAAAAAATGATAATTTCTAGATATAATTTTTTTCAATTTTTTTATATCCCTGCAAATTTTAAAAACAAATAATTAATGTAGCTTTGCTATTAAATAATTCCTTAATGCCAATCGTAAGAAAAAGATTCATAAATAACAGTTTTATCCACTTGTATACGAATAAGAGTGTCTGGTAACATAAATGCTTCCAAGAACGATTAACAATGGAAACGAAAATAGGATTAGCTCAACTTACCTAAAGCGCTCAAGAACTTAACATCCTTAAGTGAAAAATCGTGTAAACCTTGTTAACACTATTTCATCATTTTCTCTGAGAAACTAGTTAAATATGAAGCAATGAAAAACATTGTATAGTGGCTTTTGTTTGAGAAGGGTTAGGGATTGAATTTGTCATAATTTTGTGATTGAATCATCATGAAACATTCGCTAGATATAGATGTATATTTATCGGGGTGTGTAATGTACTATGTCCTTTAATAGCTATTATATCCCCCTTTACTTATACCACGCAGTCGAGTCCTAACTCATTAAGGAATTTGATTAGTAGGCCCGATTTCAGAGGCTGAACTCCTTCCATCTCCTATCAGCAAATGAGGCGCCAGTTTGTTAGATGGAGTGTTGGTGTCTTTTTTTGTTCTTGTATCGTGTATGCTCAGTGAGTGAATTTTCATTTTCTGATTTACAGTTTGTCCTTTGTTCACGACACTCTTTGATAGTGAGAAGGTTCCCTATGTCACAGAATGGCTCGGAACCTATCAGCGGTATGGCCATCCATTCCTTGCAAAAGCGTCCTTGCCTTCTACTCTCACATATCCTCGGGCCCAAGGGTGACTTTATTTTGCATAGCTAATCTATTTAGTTTTTATTGGGAGGATTGAGTACTGTTCTTCCTCCACTGCGACTTAAACAGAAAATTGTAGAAAAACTATTTAGTTTAGTTTTGCAATTTGGCACTACCCTTGAGTTAATTATGCTTAATGGCTATTTTCTTCTAGTTCAGATTGAACTGGGTATAACTCTCATTTGCATGAACTTCAACCAGAAAGATATTGGTAGTATTTCCCACGGGATCCGAGTATTTGGTTCCAGGGATACCCATGCCAGAGGGTACGGGATGTTCTAGTCCTAACCTCTAGATCTGTCACTGCACAAGTAATAGCTGTCGTTCTCATCAAGCGTTTTTTCCCTCTTTCCCCTCCCCTCTTTTTTTTTTTTTTTTTTTTTTCAATTTTGCTTGAACATCCTGTTCATGTCGTCTTTATTGGCGCCATTAGTGTCGGACGTTTCTTATTACACTGCTGCTATCTCTCCATTTCACTTTTATTCCAGTTGGTGGTTTAGGTAGTTAAGATAATAGTTTTCTGTGATGTCCTTACGATCATATTGTAGAGGGGTATTTCCCAATCTTCTCCGTACCAGCTTTGGGACAGCTCCCGTCATGCAAACGCGTGCGAGTCTGTATTTTCGCGCGGTCTCTCTGTTTTGCCCATATTGCGTCATGTGTGGCGATAGGTATCACCACCATAGTGTACATCCAGAGCAGGGTTTCTGGCCTGCATCCCCAGTTTCTTCCCGCTGTTCTTCTATACAAAAATTTGCTATTGTGTTTGATATAAACTTTATATTTTTAGCGTATTGGCATTTATGTAGGTTATTATTGAACGATTTATATTGTATTCCTATTAAATTCACTTGAAATGATAAAGCCTCAGCGAGAAGTAGTTAGCCGTCCTTGGCTACCCAACGGAAACAAACACGAACCCAATACTCCAGAGAAAAACAGGAATTAACTCTTCATGCCACAAGGACACCAAAAAAAACTGTCCTCCCGAAAGATGTGACAAAAAGGAAAAACGCGAAAAGTTCAGTGAAAAGGCGGACCGGGATGAACGGGTACGGTCTGGGTACAGACAAATGTTCAACAAGGCTTTACTAATGTACTTCCTCGTTAAACCTTGAAGCGACAGTCAATTTCAATTAAGGAAAGTGACTCGAAGGAAAGAATTTCCGTTTTTTGTGCGAATAAAGCTTCGTATAACACTTCAAGTGCTGAAGTAATATCAAATGGAAAATTTGGGGGGAAAACACAATAAAAGCTTAAAATCTAATTGAAATAACTGGATTGAAGGTGAAAAAGCTGAAATAGTGCCACGTTTAACATTTGTGTTTAAAGACCATTACAGAAATAGATAAACCGCTAGGATAAGCTGGTCGATCCGTAGCCTTATCGATAAACAAACGGTAACAATTACAAATCAAGCGAACCGACATCAAAAGTGCCTTAGAGAGCAAACTGTGAGAAAATGGGCCTCCCTTATTCTGTCACGCCCTCCCGATAGGTTGCCCCTTTGTTTGTCTGAGTTGTTATCCTTCAACCCTTGTTTATTAAACAGATCCGTTACAAAAAGTGTGGTGAAACACTAGAGGCACGCTCTTTGTTGAGAAAGCATTGTAAATAACCAGTGTCTCTTGGCTTTCCGAATCAGGATTAAATTCCTCAAATGTCGGTTAATTAAATCCAATTTGTACAGAATAACCACGATTTGTTAGAATCACATCTGTAAGAAAATCATATAAAATATTTAATAGGGCCTGGTTGTTTACATTCTATTCATTATGTACTGAAACTTACAACCAATAAAGAATTTTTGGAAATATTTAATACATTGAACATATTTTGAAATTATCTTAGTGTTACGGATTAATTGGTTGATTGTCTTAAGAGAATTTACGACGTGCTGGCAGTCGTATAGAATATATGCATTTTCCTCTTTGGGTCTGCGGAGGACATGGATGAGTTTGGATAGGGAAAGTTTCATAAAAATTCATCCGGATGGTCTGTTCTTTTAACAGAAGATGGCGAATACTTGAGGAGGACCGAAAACGGTGGAAGTCAAACGCGTGATGTCAGAACAAAAATCAGTTCAACTTGATCATAAACGACCTATTTAAGGATTGTTTTTAGCCTTGGTCGAGTGAAAAAAATTAATTAATTGAAGAACATCTGTACTACTGAAGACCTACATAAAATAATCTACTTTTGATTTGTTATTACAAATTTATTGATATAAAGGAATCCAAACAAATAGGAAGACAATAAAACTTGAAAGATAATCACGTTAAAAATGAAAGCAGTAGCAAGGAAGACAGAGAAAAAGTTATGACCGGATCAATTTACATGTATTCGGCCAGTTCGTACAAGACTGCTATTCTCGAACATGGCCATGATTTTGTCAAAACACCCTCGAATGTGGGATTCGGCCAATTCGCACAAGACCCTGCTATCTCGAGCACGGGTATGTTTTTGTTAAAACACCCTCAAAGGTGAGAAGAGGTTTTGAAGTTTGTTTTGCCCGGGTATACCGTGACAGCACAGAGGTCTATATTAGTTTTAGAAGGCTGTGCGCCACCCGCTGTCTAATATGAGAATAAACGGATGTATTTTTCGGTTGTAAAATCGTCTGTGGTCGGGAGATAAAAGTTCCCGAACCCGCAACTGTCTCGGATCATTCAACAATCGTGGGACGAGGGTCTTTTTCATGGTGACTTTACAGAAATAAAAGTACAGAATTTGAACCGAATCGTATGTTTTTTTACAGCGCCTGGAACACGAGGTCGGATCAGCTTCCTCCGCAATGCCCCAACGACAGCAGGACAAGGTACACATTTTACCATAATCGACTTCCTGTAAATTGTGTAACGCTTTAAAACCTAAAATCGAGGGCATCCTTCTCCTCAGTTACGCTTCAGGGAGAAGATTTGTAAAGAAATCTGCAATGCAAACAATGTCACGTCCTGCTGTCCCACTAGTACGCATGTTTCACTACCCGTACCCTTGACCCCTATGCTTCGGAATGAAAGAATTTTATCGTACTTGTATCAATTTATTTATACTATAATGGAAATACTTATAATTGAAAAATAAACATATATCCCAAACCTCCTTAGAAATTTTCATTTATAACAAATATGAAAAATTACCTACATTGCTTATGAATTATTAGTATCCATGTAGGCAAATTTAATAATTTTTAAAATAACTCTTTCACTTAAAAACTGGCGCTGCGAATGTGTGAAATTGAGCAATAGTAAAAATTAATTAGATCTTTCTTGAAGTATCTCATTGTTCGTTTTGTATATTTTGGCATGCAATATTTTCTTTTTCCACCAGGCGAGCGTGATGGCACTGACAAGTATAGCTGGCCATGTGGAAAATAACAAGCTAAAAGCTTATTCAAAATCACGCGACTGTAGAATTTTCATATTTATCATGTTAAAAAGCGTTGTTCATCAACTGGGCGATGTTCTGGCCGATACAATCAATGCACATAACTGGCGTCAGTGGAAATAATTTGGGGTTTTCACGATGTTCGTAAGATGTTAACTCGAATACAGTAATGTCCAGTAAGTTCGTGAACGCCCCATTCTTTTCTGGGCATGTTAATTTTTCCGCAATGTGTTAAATTGTAAGATGCCAGAAAGAATTAATACAAAAAGGAAAATTAATCAACTCTTTCATTAAAAATGCTATCTATTCACTCAAAAATTATTAACAAATGACATGCTTCAATTCGTGCTGACATACCTAACCTATATCCTAACGTCTTACAGCCTATAACTTTATAAGAAACGGGATGTATGTATTATGAATGAGAGTAGAAGGAAGAGGAGAAGGACAGGTCAGAAATAATAAAAGAATTTTTAATCTGATTTAATTAATGCGTATTTAAGAATAAAAATACATGTAAAGCAAAAACAGATGTTAAATTCATGGCTGCCATGTTGGTTACCTACGCCCTAACTCATAGAGGTTTGACTACATTTTTAACCTAGGATCTAACAATTAATTAATCTTTATGTGAGGTATTGGTTGAGATAAAAAAGTCACGAACGGGATTCGAACCCATGGCCTTAGGCTTAATACCCCATTGCTCTATCACTCTGTTTTTGGGTCAATCGGACCACGAAATCTAATGAACTATGGGCTAGCCGATTCTTACAAGTCTACGTCATCACTTTTCTCGAACTAACAAGACTTAACAGGGTTAACACAAAGATCGAGAATACCCCTAATATCTGTAGTTCAGAAGAAAAATCGAATTTCAATAAAATGATACTACCTCGAAAGGCAGTCGAATAATTGTCTGGTTAAATTTCCCTTTCGTATACCACTTGATCCAATGTTTTCTAAGTTGAGAAAAATCAAGAAACAGGAAGATCTAAAACAGAAACAGAAAATCTGTTCACTTGTTTTTCATCTTATCCAGTTGATGATTCCACGACGCCATGGGTCGCTTCCTGCATGCATGACGCAGCCGATCAGAAATAGGTAGAGTTCCTATTCTATTTGTGCGTTTAAAGCATCGAGCCGACCTGTCAGATCGTGAATCAGATGTGGTAATGATGTTTTATTAATATTTTAAATTAAGTTACTAACATGTGATTAGTATTGCTCTATATTATACTTAATTTTTATAAATAACACTATCTATATAAACGTAAGGACTTACAAATTTATTAAAGGATGCTTATGCATGTCATCCACCTCAGAGCTTCCGTTATAGCATTTGCATTGTGCGCATTTGTACGACAGACAAAAATGACTCATACACGGAAAACAAACACTTTGAGCCCTGAAGATCTCAATAAAGTTCGAAACATCGCACGATAAAGAAAACGTTTTTTTTAACCTAAGTCACATCAGACCCCATCTCACGATCTCCGAATAATAATTTGCATTTTTATTTCATGTCAAACTAATTAGGGTATATATCGATTTTTTCAATTATATACGTAGTTTTCATTACCGCTTTCTCGTCCTGTTTTGTATTATATCGAAGCTATTTGTTTTATCAGCGTTTTATTTCAATTTAATTGGCATAGTTTTCTCTTTATCGTACGCATTTAGAAAAAAAGATTGTGCTGAGTTTCTAATGCTAATCGGAATCTTTTATTACATAACAAAATGTAATACGGAGCCGTTTAGATGAGTTGCGAGCCAGACTTCTAGGTGAGGATGATTCACGGGAGCAATGGTCCCGCCAACTAGAAGGAACTCCTCGAACCCAATATCGCTACTCCTGTCCGGCTATTTAACGGACCGTTGTGGCCCTCAGGAAAGAAAGCGCGTAGCGAGGGATAGGCCATAAGATAGCAGGTACCAATGGGAACTCTGTTGGGTACTGCCACCTTACTACCAAACAATTGACTCAAACGGATTTATGAAGTCAACTGTGTCAACACCCTTTGCGCCAAAGACGGTGCCAATATAATGCAAATATGCCATTTGGCGTTTATGGCTGAGCGGAATCCGGTAAAAACGATTTCAAGAAAAAGGAAAAGGTCTCAACAAAAGCTATACCTCAATAATAGAATATAATTTCAGCTATTTTATTACAGACCTATATCATCAGAATCAAATATATCTTTGGCACTCTACTGTTGTTTGTAATTTACCTGCTGCAATTAACGATTAAGTATTAAAACTAAATTATCATGGTTCGGTTCATTTTAAGTAAATTTGATTCCATTCGTCTAACATTTGCACTCTAGTTCTTATGATGATACCGCGTTTATCCCAACTTAGTAATAAATCCTTGATAGTAGGTAATTCAAGTTTAGTAGAGTGCGGAATGAGATGTGCTTCTTCTCAAACAAAGAAATAGGGAATTGAAACAAAAATAGAACGAAAAGCTATGTTATCCAGCTAGGAGAGTTTTATTAATCATATTTTAATACTTTTGCACTGAATATATTAAAATCTCCTACTAGCACGCTTTTGTTAATCATCCCATCACCAAATAAACAGAAGTAATAATATTTTATGACGGCTCTTGTCGAAAAATGTCGTCTTACTTATTATGGGACCGGTTCCGACATATCTGCTGTACACCTGGCTGGTCCCTTGATGGCACTGAGGGGAGGACTGCGATCGTGTCGCCTATGATGTTACAACATACTGTACATAAGTTCAAGAAAGAAATTAACTTTGGATATTTGCAAATATTTTTGTTAGGTGAAATTGAGCCAAAGGTTGTAAGAAAATGGCGAAGCAGACGGGCTAGCAAAGAAAGTATCAAGGAATGAAGAGCTTGAAATATCTTTCTACAAAATTTCAAGAAGTTGCGTGACGAACCAACTAATTGACATGGCCATTAGTCGTCGGGATGATATTTGGCAGAAAACAAGGAAAACATCGCAAACTAAAAGGTTCCTTCTTTTCTCGAATAAAGAAAATAGGACTTACCGTTGGGCTCAAATTTAATATTTAATAACGATCCTGTTTGTGGACGGAACTTACTGGGGTAACCTTTCCTTCATCGATTCCATTTGTACAATCACAGGGCTGCACATTTGATACCATGAAAGCGCAGGACATGTCACACATGTTATATGTTTTTTTATATGATTGCTCTTGTTGGAGCCCATGGGGGAGGGCCTTTATGCAACTCATACTGATGGCGGTAAGCACTGGAGAAAGATGGCCAATTATTAAACGGTCCTTCTTGAAAGACAATGTTAGAGAATTTTTTTTTTAATTCGTACAAGTTTATTTTTTCTATTAGTTTTCTCTTATTGCTAGTTCTTACTATATTAGTTATATTTTTGTATTAGAGAAAAAGTCACATTAATCTACATTTAGTTTATCAAAAGAAGGTTGTTTGTCTTAGCGCTTTTGTTTTAAATTGTTAATTTATTCTTTTGTCTCTACATTATTTGAAAAAAATCACTGCATCTGTAAAAGTTCACCGTTAAAATGAAAAACATGTAATTTCATTTGAAATTTCTCTTGTCTGTCATCCCACAGTTGAATAGAAAAAGTAATTTTTCCTTTTTATGCGCATATTATTTTACAAGCATAAACTTTTGTGTGCACATATTGTACATACACCTTAATATTTATTCGCTTTCTTTCCGCGCATAAAAGTGGCAAAAGATTCTGTCAACACAAGAATCCGTTGTCACCCGGAAACCGCTGGATCGATCTATTTACGTCTGCACGACTTTACGGCGTCATTACCGTAATTGCCAGCGGTATCGGAATAACGTCGGCAGTAAACAACGACAGCTGATGTTTCGCAAAACTGTTGTTCAACATACTTTTTTTTTAAATCAGAATTCTGATCAGAAATCAATTATTTTTATATTTTCTGTGATGATAGCGTAGGGATTCTACTGTTCCTCGAACCCCCATAACGAAATGTTATGTTTTTAATGCTCTAAACGATGTAAACACTTGGCACATGTTATGGCCCAAAACATCGGTTTAAGTATGTGTATTATTTCGGTAATAATACGGGAACCTTCAGAATTGATATTTTCTTTAGGAGAAAAACTAACCTTCACCATAGCTTCTACCTGAAGAAAATTTAATAATTATCTGATACAAATTCAGGTTAATCACAGAAAAATTTATATTTAGATGGGATTTCAATAAACCACGTCGTTAATTAAGTTGTAATATAATATTATGTGTATAGCAGTTTGGATTAGGTGTTGTTTTAAAGGTGATTATTCGATACAAATAACTTACTTGATTTACATAAATATATCACTGTAAGATATTTTATTGGGTACTCAAATTCACTGAGTGTTGAAGAGAAACTTATAAAAGGTATGGTTGTCATTCTACCCGCCAGTCCACAGATTTCATAATAAAGTTTACTAATAAAGTGGGAAATTTATTGAACTGTTCTATACAATCCAACATATCCCAGGTCTTTGATCGTGTATGGCACGAGGGCTTGTGAAAGCTAATGGGCAATACTATACTACCTTATCCTCAAATCCATGCTAACAAACCGATAGTTCCAAGAAACCCAAGGTTCTTCTTCTATTTTGACCATTTCAGCTGGCGTCCCCCAGAGACGCTCACTTGATTCCTTACTATAACTCCTTTACAGCTGATCTCCCCTTACATTCCGAAACCTTCACATACGCTAATGACACGGCAATCTTCTGCCCCAAAACATCGATCCTGTTGCTTCTATCCGCAACCTCCAATCGTATGCGTAAACCCTAGCTTCGACAGTGGAGAATCAAGGTGAACAATCAAAAATCTAAATGCATATTTTTCACTCTTAATCATAAAACTCTCCCACTTGTCCATTTATACGATAATCCATATTCCTCTAGTGAGTAGTATGGACTTACTTGGACAAAAGACTTAAGTGAGATCTACACACCCGACTAAAACGAATTAACTGCAACTTTAGATTTAAAATACTGAAGACAAAGACCTGACAAATATCTAAACAGACACTAGTCAACAAAACCTACGGTCTTGAACTATACGGGTCAGCCAAGCGTTCCTTGTACCTTAACAAAATTCAATCCCTACAATCCAAAATTCTTCGTACCAATAGCCTATTTCCCAAACCTTGCTCAGTCTCGCTACAATAAATTTCACTCCAAACTATACTCTCACGACAACCCGTTATTTCGCAACCTCTCCAGCTCTGCCATTCATTCCAACCATTATAGAAGATTGAAGAAGCGCGTGTGGCCTCGCGCCCATCTGATTTTTTAACGTCAGCAACTGTAGGGAGTGCTGTTGACTTCACCCCATGATAGCCAATTACGTCCACTTTCACTGGATAGTGTTCGCATTTAAAATTTCAAAGTTGCTCTGGCTCGGAATTATCGTGACAACAAATATTTTAAAAAAGCAATAAAAATAGAAAACTAGATTAAAAAAATATATTATACATATTTCTTGGTTTTTCGTTAACGATGTCCATTCAAGAGAAATTCATCTTAGGAAGACACCCTATATATTATACATGCACTTTGAACAAATTATTCTCAATATTAAAAAAAAAAAAAAAATACATTCCAATGTTTCCATAATATAGCCTCCAGTTAGTCTCCCATATTTTAACTTTTTTTTGTTTATTTTAATTCAATTTATTTACTCTTTACGCTCTGTAACAGTGCAAACTCTATTGTAGAGGTTTAGATATTGCGTTTGCACATTTTTTTAAGGAGTCAAAATGTCAAAATGAACTAATGAAGTTTACAGATCGAAATGAGATCATCCTAAAAGAAAGAGCGACTCGAACTCAAAACGGTTCTAAAATATTTGCCCAGTTATTCATTTACAGTCAACATAACAGGCATTCATGTATCATTATCTTTGTTGATAAAATTGTACCTATTCCAGTAGCGCTTTTTCTCGATTCACCAATCGATTAGTTTGACAAAAAGCATGATTATGTAGAACGAAAAATAATAATTATTAATATAATATAAACATATAAGATCTTTGTAATAGAAAGACTCACTCTTAAGTTTCTTGGCTTTCGTCCTCGTGCCGACGGCTACTCACCTCATTTTCGTAATTGATCTTCCAGTGGTAGAACAAAAGATCGAGGCTGATCCCCCCCCAAAAAAAAAAAAATCTTATTACATTGTTCTATTTAACGAGTCAGACTCATTTCGATGAAGAATCGTTGCTCTCTTGAGAAAAGCGTGTTTTAATATTTATGCCATTCTCAATGCTAACAATCGTTCGGGATGTGTATTGCGGTTGAAAAGATGATGGTGATAAATGATCTATTTTGGTTCAGCTCACTGACCGACTATAATGGTATATCATAACTCAACAATTGATTTGTTCTTTCCTTTATAAAATACACAACTATAAAAAAATAACCTCAATGCGAAGCTCGAAATTACACCTTTAGCGTATTGTGTTTATTTTTGAAATTGCAGGGTTTATGTATTGCTGTGTACAGTTAGATGTTAGGATCATGGCCGTATAAACTTGCACGGAGCATTAAAATATCAATGAATTTTTCAACACATTTTCTGTCGTTCGTCAATTCGTGTAATAAGCGTTTACATATATAATTTTTATGCGTAGAAATTAACCCTTTTTTTAAATCAAATTTCTCCTTGAAAAGTATCAAAAATTAAAACTTAATTGGTTCCATCCAAAAGTGCTTGAGGGATAAAATTACGTTTGGTTAATATGGAATTTTCGATTTTATTTGTATTTAACAATAACAATATATACCTTTAATAAATGGTTTCGTTGAATTAGGCTAAGGTTTCTATTAAGTATTTATTATGAATAACGGTTTATTTACACCTTAAGTATAAGGTGTATTATTGTATTTTTGGTTATTATTATTGTATTTTGTATGAGGTGCTAATAAACCATTATTCCTAATAAATATTTAGTATATACCTTCGGAAAGCTGAATCTAAAAATTTTAAAAACTTTTTTTATAGATTAGTTATCTACGGTCATCGTGGTCTTTTCGTCAGTTGAGTGTATCACACATTAATATTTATGTTTTTGGAAGAATAGATGTTTCAGCCGTGCGGTTAATTTTGCAAATTTCTTCGGAATGTGGCATTCCTCTATGAACTCTCACAAATTAAAGGCTTGATTGGGTGATTAATAAAAGATCAATAGGTTATATTTTTGTTTTGGGAGTGTATTTTGGCTAGGGTATTTACATAGTGTTTTTATCCTTGTAGTTTATCCTAGTAGGCGAAGGTGTATCCGTGTTGCTCGACAGGTTCGACCGAGTGAACAACGGTGTATCCGTGGTTGACGGTGTAAGGGGTGGCAAGGTAGCTGTGGTAGCCAGGGTACAGGTAGCCGGGGGCGGCGAGAGCGACAGCCAATACGGCCAAAAGTACAAGTACCTGCAAACAGACTCGGTCAAATCTATGCCGTAGGTGGGTAAAATAATAAAAACTCACGGTTCTGAACATTTTGATGTGGAGTGGTTATGCCTCGAGGTTCGACTGCACAATGTCCTCGTTCTTGCGGCGAAGGGCTTTTATACCGAGCGGCCAGGGTGTGGTCGGCCTTGTCTTGATCTTGTAAAGGTCGACTTCCACCCAACTGTTTGTTGTTTTATGTCCTTTTTCCGGGTATTTTTTTTTAAATCAGTTATAAGCCCACCAGGACACACTTGCCAAAAGTTATGCGGGACACAAACTATTAGCTTCTTTGTGCCAACTTAATACGCTAAGTAATTAAGATGGTTGAGTTTTTTAAGTAATCAATTCAAAATCTAGAGGAAGTTGGCGGTGAAGGTCGGGCGTATAGAATTTACGAACAACAACCGGCAATTGGTGTGAAATGAGCAGAGGAAAACAATAATTTCCTATGACGTAGACTGTATGTCCTAAGGATTTTAAAATAACGCATAATGGTGGAAACAAACTCCTTTTTATTATAGGAGTACCTTTTAAAGTGTAGAAAACTTGAAAAACTAAATATATGGGATTTTGAACGTAGCAAGTACGAAATAGAAAATTAAAATACATAGCACTTTTCCCTACGATTTACTTAAGTGTCTTAAGTTGGGAAAAGCTACATTTTAAGAACGACGATCATTTGCAAAACTTGAAGAGTGAAACTCATAAAGAGCCAAAATGTTATAACGAGGAACTGGAAAAATTAAGAAATAATGTCGTAGCGATGAAACGTATCCCAGTTGGAGAAAGAGGTTCGCCATCTGGAAAAGCGATTTGGCGAAAGCGAGACATTGTGCTAGATACGAGGTAGGATTTATCTTTCAGGAACAAAATGAAGTGGAATTAGCTCACTCGAGCCAAAAGGAATTGGAAAATGTACCAGACGTGAGCATGTACACTTAGGGAAAAAATTGACCACCCTTAATATTTTAAATTATCTCTTATACAATCTTTCATTGATTAGCGTACAGCAATATTTGGTCTGTTTTAAAATATTAGAGGTAAATAAACCATAGAATAGTGAATCTCTTTTTTGTAGGTTTTTCTAAAAGGTCTTTCTCACGTACCGGTTGTTTGGTTTTTTAAGTTGTACAAGTTTAAAATTTGTTTGAGTGGTGGTTTTAAGGGATACAGATTCGACTAGAACTGCTGTGAGAGGGAAGAATTAAACCGTATATGACCAGAGTGTGAGACCGTATGAGACCAGAACCGTCCGAAGGGTTTTCCATAGCTACGAAGAAACTGGATGACTAAGAAGAACCTTATGCAAAAAGGAATGGAGCCGATCGCAATCACATCTCGGAGATATGATCGTTTGCTTGTTTCGAATGTGCTCCGTAATCGACATATTACTCCTGTTGAGATAAAGCAGCGACTTCGACAAGTTAGAAATGTTAAGGTCAGTTTACACACTGTAAGGCGAAGACTTTCATAAGCTAGAATACGTACGAGAAGGCCTGCCGCTAGTCGTCTGCTGCCATAGCTTGGTTAAGTTTCGCAAGAAATCACGTCAATTGGTCACGACTGAACTAGTCTAGTTTTCGAATGAGTCAAGATTTTGTTTGAGGTCTTCTGACGGCTGAGAGGTTTGGAGAAAAACAGGAGAGGTGGTATGATTTGGACAGCCATTCCTATGGAAGATCGCACAAGCTTGGTCTTCATCGAGGGTTCCTAGCGCTGCTCAATATGTTGATTCTATGTTATCAGAAGAAGTTGTTCCTTATTCCTTGTAAGACACTTATATGACAATTGACGTTTTATTTTTATGCATGCCAATGCAAGGTCCCACATAGTTCGTGATCGTTGGTGACTACTTGGAACGGGCTTCAATTTAATTGTACACATATTAGCAGTGTTAGCAACATTTGTCGGTGTGTTGGATGTATTAAGTCTGTGCTCTCGTGCTTGTTTTTAGTTCGTCTTTTTATCTTAGGTTGTTCTCCTATTGACGATTGTGTTATTTTGTATAAAGTGTTATGCTTAATTTTATTTTCCGTCCTCCCTAAGCGATCCGATATGATCTTTGTACCTTCCTTTCAATTTTCGTCCTGCGTGACCGCTGTATTTGTCTCCGCATTCGCGAATTAATTTGTTGAATAAGATAGGTTATATGTTTCTTTCCCAATATACTTGGATGTAGTCCATTTATTGTCAGTTTTGGAGGTGTTTTGTGTGCCTGTTTTGTTGATTGCTTTGTCCTAATTAACCCAAAATAATTCATCATTCAACATTCAATCAGAGGTTAAATTAATAATAACAAATAAGCCTTATTATGAACAGTTTGATAAATTATTACACTAATAAATTGCCGACTCGAAAGAAATAGAAAAGTGCAAGGCGATTAATGCATTTTAAACCTGCAAGGTTGACAGTTTAAAAACGTTCATCGCATAGCTACTTTGTGCTTATTTCTTCCTTTTCCGAGCGAAGTGTCTTGAAATTTTTTTTTTCATTATACTTAAGAATATAAGTAAATTATTTTGTCTTCAGCTTAATTTAATATTCCGATTGCGGACGGTGGTTCAATTTTGTCCTTGCACTTGAGAAAATTGCCCTTGCCAATGTTTCGACAACGCTGCCTCCGATATCCGGTTGTTCATATTTTATAAAGGTCACGGGCAGACCGCAAGGAAATTCTCCCAATATCGAACCGCTACGATTTTCCGTACAGCTTTCCATAATGATTTAGTAAAATTGGAATTTTTAAAACAGCCTAATCGGCATTTATGTTACTGTACATGTAAAGGTTATGTCACAATCGTCGTTCCAATGGACAATATGTTAAAAAATTTGCCAGGTAAGGCATTTGCATTATTAACATACTCTTAAATTGTTTGCTGGTTTGTGAACACTTTCCAACTTCAAAAATCTTAATTTTCATAAACCGGGCAAAACCCCTAAAACCGTCTGAGCTACACTAATTAGTTTGCTGTGTTCATTGAACAAGATTTTTGAGAAAATTATTGCCTGCGGGTTACACTCCTTTATGAATTCAAAAAGAACCACCTTTTGGATTTCGCACTTATGACTCGGCACAAGTGACCCCAACTTGGTGGGCTTATTTCACAACGTTACCTAACTTAGCCTAAACCGTTGACTTTATCCTAAAAAAAATCATACTGGGAAGATTTTACGGGACATGAAGAAGGCCTTTGATTGTGTTCGGTATAATGGGGTTGTTTATCAATAATCCATGACAACTTGCCTATGTATTTAATAAAACTAGTCAGTTCTTTTTAAATGACGGCCGCTTTAGGATCCATGTGGGGAAGCCATTTCTGAAGAATTTAAGATAGCAGGTGGTGTTTCCGCAAGTTCAGTGCTCGGGCCAACATTATTTCTTATTTACTTTTGTGTACCAAAGTTGCAGCATGCCCAATTGCCCTATTTGTAAGACACTCTAAAAAAAAGAATATTCTTACCACTAATTTGTATATAAGCACCTTATTATCCAGTTTCAAACTCGACTCCCAATAGAAATGCTGATACATGGCAATCTGATCTCGAGGTCCTCCTTGGTTAAATACTTGGGCCTATGGCGGCACGACACACGCTAATGTACTACTAGCAAATAGTAAAATAAATCTGTCAATCTCTTATTTCCAGTACTCTGTAGGGAGTCGAGTTTGAAACTGAATTAATAAGTTGCTTATATTCAAAATAGTGGTAAGACCACTTACTTATCCCTGTGTTGCCTGACAGTCAACATTGAAAAGTAACTATAAGGAAGTTGCTCAAAATAAATTCCTTAGGCCCTCGTTCCACAAGGATTCGCTTTCGCATGAGATGTGCAGGTTGGACACAATCCAAAGTTTTATTGAAAAATGCACCATAACCTTTAAGAAGGCTTTTAAGAAGAATAGCATTAGTAATCGATTGCTGGTATTGGAAGCCTTGTTTCTCCAAAGAGAAGTCATAAATCCCTATGGTAGATGTAGTGGGTCCTCTTTCGTATCAAGTTAATTTGAGACTGATAGGCCAGTCCAGTCAGTTTATTATATTGAACTTCCTTCCCAGTTTTTTAAAATATATTTTTTATACCCTCATTGAATAGTTTGTTATGCAGTTAGTTATTATTATTTATGGGTTGTGTTTATGTGAGTACAGTTCATTTATTCAAACTGTAATCCCAAAAATATTATAATATTGTGGAAATATTGTTATGTAGTTATGTAAGCTAAAATAAATATAGCAATATGTTCCGGTCGGCTTGGTAATAAAAATTTGTTTTCTATTAACATAATTGAAATTCACTCACTTATATTAATAACCCCACATAATAAAATTAAAAAACCATTATTTGAATAGGAAAATCCCGTAAACTAAACTTAGGAAGAACAACGTTAAACTTCAATTTCTGGTTATAAATTAGTTATCTTCAAAAACAGAAAAAAACCAAGCAATCGGAAATGTATGCTTTCCGTTAATGATTGTTCATTGGAATGCCGGTTGGACACGTAATGATTTAATTGCGCGAGGCTATTCATTAAAAACAAATAAAGATGCAATCTCTCTCGTGAGTATTGTTTAGGTTTTATGATTATCTGTTTATGAGTTTAATATCTACTTTACATTAATTTATAGTTTGTTGGATGCATTGATTGAACTGATCGACACTATGACTTTAATGGGTCTGTCTCTTCTCCCTGAAGTTTAATACAATTGTGTTTCGGCTTAATGCATCTTCAGTGAACAATTCGATCAGTTGGACAGTATTCAACATTCTTTTAATTGAGCGAACTGTTTCAAAAGATGTAAAACTGTTATAAGTACTAAATTAAATTTTAGGTTTGCTTTACTAAGTTAGAAAATGAGTCCTTTCAGCACTTAATGGAGCTTATATTTAGATTTATAAATATGGTCGTGTCGAATAAGTAGACTGGAAGAAGAACTGGAAATATTTCTAATCCTTTAACTTCATTTAGTTTTAAAAACCCAATATCTCTGCAAATCCATCCTCCAAGGTGTAGTATGTAAATTAGTCGTACAACACGATCTCCTTTTTCGTGAGAGCTGGTCATTAAGCTTGACAAATGTATTAAACGGAGAGAAACAGGGACTCGCCAGGCTGAATGGGGGCTGAATTTTCACGTAGCATGCACCGGGCTGTAATTGTTCCATTCAGCGGAATCGATTCCGTGCGTGCCACGACGTCAAAGAAGGGCGGATCTTCTTGCCCTGGGGAAAGTATCCTCGCCATATGTCCGGATGAATTCTTTCTACGTCACTTCTATGTTTTTGCTGAGATGTGCCATTTTAACAGTGTGTTGTTGCTTTTGTGTTAAATATGCGTGGCGCCCTTTCAGATTGTATAGCTAGGATTGGTACTCTGGTCCCCCCCCCCGAGTCCATCGTTGCCTAAACTCTTCGGGAGCCGTAACTTTCATAGAACAAGATTACGATAAGCTCTTTACGCGCAAAAGCATTTCTTCAAAATTGTATGCAAATGCCCCGAATAGGCCTGGGTTCAATTTTATAAAAGGCTGTTTGTCGTTACGGTGATTTGTTATTTGAAGAACAAGTGCATGTAATCAGTTGGGTTGTAAAAATGTTTACACTATGTACACAAAATATTTAGTAGTAATTAGGTTGACTCCACATGTTGGACAAAAAACGTTTATCGGAGTCCCTTCCTTCAACTACAATTTTTTTAAACCCTCTTTTGCTTTTTAATGATTTTATTTTATATCCTTGAAAATGGCCTGTTATGCTAATGCGTTAAATATTTTATTTTACGAACATGCTACAAATCGTAGCCATACTATTGTACGATAACCAATGTTTGTTTTAATTTCAGATACAGTAAGTAGAGTTGTAGCCATTAAATTTACATCGATCTGCCACGCCACAACATATATCTAATTATACTGCTCCGAATCGGAAAAAAAAACATAAAAAAAAAATTCCCTTTGTCCTTGATATTCCCCTTCGAACGAGAAAAAAGGACTAGCTTTTGCCGATGAATTCACTCCAACTAGAAACTTTTTTGTACAGTATGTAATTATTTCTAGTTTTCCTTGAGACTAATGCAAGCACTTTGTCTGTTTTAAGTTTAATTTCGACACAATCTTATACCTTCCATTTAAAAAGACAGCTATTTGGAGATTTCTTTCTTTCAAAATCGAATGGAATTTGCCGGACCGATTACGCGAAGCATTTATCTAAAAGATGTCTGCCCTTAAAGACAGCGAGAGAATAAGATTATTTATATGCGGAAAAATATAAACCTTCTAGTTGATTTTTACCACTAGAAAATGGTAGTTTTTACCACGGTTTTATAGGAATGATGGGTCTCTAAACCGACGTTAATGCGTTCTCTTGAGTTGATAGCACTTCCTTTTACTTATGGCTCGTAGTGCTACATTGCAGACCCAGTTTATCTGTCCTTTTTGAATATTTATGTTAGAAGATTTAAAAAAGTTTCAAATCGTAATTTGCCCACACCCTTCCTAAAGTAAAACTGACGCGCTAATTCGACGCGATTCACAGCAACAACCCCGGGCTTATTCGTTTTAAGGCTCGGTCCAGTTGCAATTTGCGAGGCGGGTTAACGGCTTGAAGGGTCGGAGAAAAATTATCGTTTCTCCCGGCACGTGTACGCCCGCTAATCTTCAGGATGGACGTTTAGGGGGCGCTGGAAGTGGAGGATATCCTGGCCCACCCACGGCTGACGAGTATTTTTAGTAATGGCTCTAAAAATCCGAAGCAAGTGTCTGAGGCATATGGCCAGACGAACGTTCGAACCCCTAACTACTCCTGCAGACGCCACAAAAATGTCCAACGCGTGTCTTACTACACCAAGTGAATATTGTAAAGAAGAAATTTCATGGTCGAATATTGTGGCCCTAAAAGTTAGACTACTTGCGTACTTCGGTCGGTTCGTCGTAATTACATTTCGGGTAATTGGGTTAGTAATGCGTGTGGTCCCAACTGAATAACATTGACTTTCCTTTAATATTAGATTTCAAAAAATACAAAATAACGTTTTAGCAATGCTGTTATCGGTTCATAAATGCTTCAAACTTACCATGAAAATACTAATTTTATTTAATGTGACTACCATTTGACGGAAGGATATAAACGAAATTACGAACACGAAAGTCAGCTTGTTATGATGATGATACTATGATCTCCTGGGGTCAGCTAGGTAATAGCCAGAAGCTTATTCGTTTTCCATAGTTATGGTCTGTCCATCTTCATTGGCCCTATTAGGCGCGTTTCGCCATATTCAGCAGTGGGTTAGCCAGTGCGGTTTTTCTTTCACGTGAAAGGTGATAGGAGTGTTTTCCCTTTCACTAGAAACAAAAAAAACTCCCAAACCCACCTCCGAAAAGCAGACAGAACCACGCCAGACAGACCAAATTGATCAGAAACGACCACAACTAATTTTTATTTACCGGAACTTCTACATTAAAAGTAAAAAGACATAAGATGTTCCATAAAATTTAGGGGAAGATCACCGTTATATTCGACGTCTTTTAAAGATTTTTTGCATAATGGTATTTTTTTTTTTTTTTTTTTTTTTTTTTTTTTTTTTTTTTTTTTTTTTTGGAGAGCCTGTAGTACTTTAAGTTATAGTCGTTTCTGATAGATAGATATAGAAAGTAAACATTAATTTCCTGACGGTTCGGGGCAAGTTCCGTTTAAATAATTGAGGACGAAATGTGTCAACAATTCAATTAGCTTTTAAATTAGATTAACAATTTTAGGAAAAATAAAATATTACAGTTCAGTTAGTTAAACGTATACAAACAGATTATAACCACAATTCTTGTCTATTAGATTTTTAGATTTTAAATTGTATTTAGGCTGATCAGCGAAAGGGTCTGTTTTACACAATTACCGTGGCTTTATTCAAAGAAGTATGAATAAGGTGGCTATACTTCTACCTGACATTCCTGCGTGTATGAAAATAAAACGGCTAAATATTTAATGTTGGAACACGAAATATACATACATCCTTAGGAGTCGAGTCATCAAAACTTGTACGGATTGAGTGGCTCAAAGTCACGATAGCTCAAGTAGTAAAGCAGCAGCGTATTTAGCCGAGGGTCGTTGGTTCGAATCCCTCTTGTGACACTATTTTTTCATTTCAACCAATACCTTACTTAAGATTAATTAAATTGGAGGGCGTCGGTGGCCGCAACGATTTAGGCATTGACACGGCGCTCATCACTGTAAGTTAAAGGTCCCGGGTTCGAATGCAGGGCCGCTGGATTACAACGACATACTTAGAAATGGGCTTTAAAAAAAATAAATAAATAAAAATAATAATAATAATAATAATAAAATTAAAAACCGACACCCCGAGGGTTGATATAGCCCCTGCTGTAGTGAACCCTCGTAAAAAAAATGAAAGAAGTTATTTGATAATGGAGTCAACTATAAATTAAGTTAATTATAAATTCACTTTTCCACATCCTAAATGTATTTGTTAAATGTAAACAATGTTTGTAAATCCCAGGCCCTGAAGATGATCTCAATAAAAGATCGAAACGTTGGCACGATAAAGAAAATGTTTTTCTGAAGCCTACATCACACCAGACCGCATCTCACGATATCTCAATAGTTAACTATAAATTAGACATATCAAAAATTGTTAATAACATTAACGAATTAAATACATTTTATCTTTATCGACACTTTTTAGGGTTCGTTTAAATCTGCGCATCTCAATGAGTGTTAGCGTTCATGCTAACTTTATGCAAAGTCTCTATTTTGAAATAACGGTTACTTTACAAGTCCCGCTATTTCCCAGGTAAAGAAATATAACTTGTGTGCAGAGTTGTGCCCAAATGACGTTTGCGCCTATTACTATTTATTTGTGTGTGTGTCTCCTTTAAATTTCTTTAAAATAGTTCCTTTCTGGTGATTAGTTTAGAAAAAATTGCCCAATTTGACGTTCTGTTTTGCATGGAGACGAGATGAGCTTTCAGAAGGGGACGGAAAATAGAACCCCGATCCGCGTATAAATATTTTAAAGCTGGTTGTTTTCTCTAGCTCTTGTGGTATGTGAGCTGTCACGTCCTACGCTTTGTCAGATCACACGTCACGGCGCTATAAATTAATCTTGAGGTTTGGTTTTATTAGGGCAACGTTCAAGAGTAAAACGTGGGTCGAAAGTACTTTCTCTTCGGACGGACAGATAAAACACTTCCGAAAGGGAAAAAAAACTTCTTCACCGAAAAAGTCTTCCGTCGTTTGGAAGATGTCCATCTTCGCACGGAGCCAGCTGGATATAAATCATACTCAACGAGCTCAAATTGTGTACAACTATTAGCCGCTATTTCGGTCTGTTAAAGGCCTCAGCCGTAATACATTCGCTATGTCTTTTCATTCATCCTTGAAATTAGGTTCAACGCTCTAACAACCATGTCCGAAATATTCCATTTCCAGAATACGAACTGCAATAGTTAGACAGAATAACATAGTGGAATAATGATATTCATTACAATGAACATTTCAGACGTTATGTTTTTTCGTGCACTTTTACGCTATTGTACCTCCTACTCTTGAATTTGATTACCCGGTTGAAAAACTTGTGTTGTTAAATTCGAAAACACTTTCTCATGCAGGGAAGTTTGGTGCGACCGTCTGCTAGCAAGTTGGGGTTTCCTTCGTCTCTAGAATGGACCTACCGTTGGTGAATGCCTACCTTTCTCAGACGACCATTGAAGCGTTGTCAAACCAATTCATATTTTGTCCCTTTCAAATTTTGCTATGTACCCAAAATAAATTACGTGGAATTTCTCTTGTAAGATTTTGTACGTACTTGATTATGGGAGGATTTCCCCACCAATCAAGTTTAACCTTTAGTTACTGCTACCACAGCCGTCTTTCCTGGTGAACACCAGGCTTATTATTGGAGATAACGAAATAGACCGATCAAACCATCGAAAGTTGGCAAAAATGATCGGTAGCAATCAAAATAGCAAAGTACAAATTAGACAAATTTTAAATTTGCTACACGGAATTAATCACAATTGTCATTGTTTATTGCAATATTGCTTCAGGAAATTAGGGAAGCCAGTATTCATGCGCGAAGTCGAAACATTTTTTTGACATCCAAAATCAAAATTTCCACTCGCAGTTTGAGTTTTAGACCTTTCAACAAATTTGGTTCCGTCTCGCTGTCTTTCTGAGGTCAATTCCTTGTACCTGATAAAAATCCGAAACCATGTGGCCAATTTGTATGAAAATTTTAGAGGTTGTGCGGATTGGTTCTAGATGGTCCCCTATGAATATCGTTCCAATCGGATCAACGGTACCGCTTGGGCATCAGTAGTCGCAAGATCCCTTACAGAGGTATAGCTCTGAAACCTTTTCTCGGAATTTTTGTGCAGTTTAAGGGATTGTATTGATTCCTTTCTAGATGATTGCTTATGATTATGTGCGCTTTCTCGATGTTGTATGAAATTTATACCAATCGGATCAACGGTATAGCCTACGCGTGCTTAAACGTAAAACACGCACAAAGTTACATCTCTGAAACAATTTGTCGGATTCTTAAATAATTTTCTGCGATTGTGCAGCTTGTCTTCTTACTTGTTCCATGTGTACAAAATGTGAGGAATCTGGTGCTCACCCACTTGGCAGACGTTATTGAATTGTTTTGCATGTCTGAGCTCTCTTTTTGTTAGCTTCATGCTCATGGACCCAAAGTATCAATTTTTTTAAACGACAATTGGATAAACCTGTAATTGACCATATTGATTGTTCTTTTTATCTAAGTTTTTCGTTGAAGTGAAAAATTAGTGTTATAAGCGGGATTCAACCCCCCGACCTTCGGTTCAATATGCAGCTGCTCTAACCAGTCTCAAAAGCTCAAGTAGTTAGAGCAGCCATGGGTGGTTCAAATCCCGCTCGTGACGCTAATCTTTCATTTAACCAAAAACCTTAAATAAAAAGATTAATTAATTGAAGCAGATTAGATTTTATTAGATTAGGACATGGCATGAGCGTTCCCAGGAATCAACTATCAAGCGTGATGCCTTCCGATTTGTCCGACGGCTGTTGGATTGCCGGTCAGAAACTTTTCCGGCTCCGCGTCGACTCAAGTGAAAGTCTGCCTGAGATACTCTATAAAAATACACAATTTCTAATTGCTATTAAAGGCATTGTTTTCATCTGGTATTCATATCATTTTCTGTAATATGAAAAACTCAGCGGCCGTCGGGGAAATTCAGTATTCATAGCCTTTGTAGTGCAAAAAGAAGCATTTAGAGGTGCACGTTCGCCACAAATTGTTGTTAATCGGTCACAAGTCGCCGGCTATGGAGGTAGACTGTTATTACAGACATGGGAGAGTCAGGTCACGACTTTTAACGGCAGGTCTTATTTATGCGAATTCGGAAAGGCTGCATTTTTGGGGGGAAACAGTGTCCGCGGGTGTTGCGCCGGGTGCACGCAATCCATGCTAAGCCGTCAGGTCGTATCGGCGATGCATATGCCATTCGCCTTCAAGCAGTCTTAATTTTAAAATCTCTGTGAGTGAACACTTGACCTCCTAAACGTGTGTCAGTAGGCAGATTGATTGCCGTTGTGACTGAATTGAAATATATAGACTTGAACAAATAAAAAGTTGGATTTGAAATGCCGCACACTGTCAACTGTAACTAAACAAACCTTTGTTTAACAAACGTTGTGATTGTTGGTCAACATATTTAACTTCCCTGGAAAAAAAGGCCACCGAAAAAATCATATAGATATAACGTTAGTACGGATATCTAGTAAAGGAATTGTAGCATGTAGTTCAACGACCGAATTCCAGGAATGAAAGTTCAGAAAATAAACATCAATAAAATACGGCCGAATGAATGAGATGACTTCCTTTTTACATTTTAAGCGCCTTCGGAAATAGCTAAAATAAATAATTATCTAAAGATCGGTTTAATATTGAATGATTGTTATTTTCAATGTGTACGCAATATTTCTCATTTATTAAAAAAAAAAAAAAATTAAACTTGTAAATATTTACATCTATGCCCGAATTTCCGTATGAACCTGTAGTTGATCACTCCGACGGTTTGACCAAAAGTTCGTATCGACTCGTAGACCTCGTAATACGTACTTCCAGAATTAAACGCTTCTTGACGATCTTGGAAACACAAATGCTTGGAAAAATTCTATTCCAGATAAAATAAATAAATTTTCTATGAACGTAAACAAGAGTCGAGTAGAATTAAACGTTTTTATGATTTGCACCGAAGAAGACAATTTCGAATTAAATTAACTAGTTTTCGTGGTCCGCTTGACCAATTAATATCTTTCAATTATTTAAGGCTTTTAGTTGAGATGAAAAAAGTCAATGTCACGAATGGGATTCGAACCCACGACATTCGGCTAGATACGCCGCTACTCTACCACTTGAGCTATCGTGGATCAAGAGCGCTGTCGATTAGTGGTCCTCGGAGGATCTGAAGGAGGCATTTAGAGAAAGGTTGTTCGCTGTGCGTCTAATGGAAGTGTACACATTTAGTTACACGTATAGGAAGCCATCGATATGAGAATTGTGTTTGAGCACGGTGATGTTCCGATTCTTGGACGAAACAAGGTTTTTTCATTGTAATGAAAGTTTTGTGCTCCTAGCCTGTCCATCAATGTTTGCTGCAGAACACGTATGGATAACAAGATTAAGGGAAAAGATATTAAATTTTTTTCCGACAGTCAGGCCAGTCTGAAATCATTACAAAAAGAGTTATCAACATCTAGACTGTTGGAGGAAACAGTTGAACCCATTAATAGGATTACTAACAGGTATGAGAATAGGGTAACCCTCATTTGGCTCGTATGGAGCACAATGGCAATGAAGAGGCGGACGGCCTGGCCAAGGAAGGCTGAAAAACTGCGTTTGTCGGGCCACAACCAGTATTACCCCACTCTTTAAGCACAGCGAAAGAGAGTATAAGTTGCTGGAGGATGAAACAATTCCTTAAAGAATGGCATATGTCCCCCGGATGCAGGCAATCTAAGAAGTTTCTGAAGGAAATCAAACCTAAAGAAGCGAAATGGTTACTATCTAACCCTAGGAGGGGAATTAGGAGGCTGGTAGGTATCCTAACGGGCCATTGCCCCTTGTGAAGACACCTCTTCATAATGGGTACCCTACCAGACCTCTTCTGCCGCTTCTGCGAAACAAAACAAGAAACGGCTCGACACTACCTTGCAGAATGCTATAGGTAGGTATGCCAGGGAAAGATTCGATACTTTCGAAGGAAAGGACATAACTAAAACACTCCCCAGGATAAAATGGTCCACAATTTTGGGGTTTGTTTATGCAGGACTCGCGAGCCGATCAGATCTCGGACCTTTTAGGGACGGGGTACGGGCCTACCCAGGCTTTTAACCCCTCGGGGTCCTGGTCGCCCGCCTTGTGTAATATATATATAGCCTAGCTTGTGTCGAGAGGTGAATGTATTTATTGTTGTGATTGAGTGGTTTGAGAGGGCCAATGGCGAAATCCCATCAATCCTCAATTAAGGTTTACTTATAAATGTAGAGGTGATGGAACAGTATCTCCATCAAACCCTAATTGAGTGAATGGTATATAAGTAGAAGAGAATGTATTTAACGTGAGAGTGTGATCTAAGGGTTTGGATCTAATCGCTGAGTGCGTTGAGTGCTGAATTGACCTAGCTGGAATCCATTTTCAGTGGATGGACGGATTACCCCGATGTCTGCTCTGGGACAGCCAATCCCCGGGGTGGCCTCCTCTCAATTTATTATAATATATAAAAACTAGAATTGCCGGTTGACTGCGAGAAATGATAGGCTCAACTTTATACATATACATACAGATGTTAGTTCGTACACTTCCAAATCCACCCACTATCCAGTTCAATTAAAGGTAATCTTTCATTTGATTACTTTATGATTGACCTGTATTAAATTTGGTTGGATCGGTTAAGGTCATCTACTCTGTCTGTGATTTCGGATTAGTGCGGGGGCAAAGGTATTTCGCTGGTTGGGATTTACTACCAGTCAGGACAATTGTTTCCATTGTTTCATAATTCTTTCATTACAGCCGTGCTTTTTCATTCGGATCGCGGGGTTGATTTATCACGACGGGGATTTGTTGAGTTTCCTGATCTCGGTGGTCCAAAACCATTTGAATTGTCCGTTTCTGAAATGACTTGGCTCTTTCACGAGAGTGTTAAGGGAGTTTCTATTAGCCGACCGATTTTTTCCCCAACTTGGAAATCCACGCCCTTTTGTATTAAGTTCGATTGGAATCCGTACAAAATAAAAGTAAATCCACGATTTACAAACACGAGGAAAAGAGAATTTACAAAACGGTATTTCGTGATTGCATTTCACAGTCCTTGACTGCTCTTTACATCTATTTTATTAATTACGTGTTTTGTATGATGGCAAGTTCATCAACTGGAAAACAAATTGTTACGATAATTATCAAACGCTTTTTCCTATTTCCTTTTTTTCCTTCAACTGATTTAAAATCCCTGCTCGATAAAAAAATATCAGCACATACAAAATTATATTACTGAACAAAATGCATTAAATGTCAAAAGTAACAAGCATTCTGCAGTATTAGGCGTGCTGGCTTCACAAATATTTTGTTCAGTTGTGTTCGCCGGAGAGACGGAATAATCTTCCTCCTGCCAATTTGCACCAAGAAGTCTCACGAGAGAAATTAACAGTAGTTCAGGTTTCTTGTGTACAAATTAAGACGTGTAACTTTTTGCAGGGCAGAACAACCTGGTACAGCATTTATTAGCATAACCACAATTCGTATTATTAATTATTTTGTCGTTGAAACCCAGTGTTTTCAAACTAATTATTAAGCTAAAAATTTTAATATTTCCTTGTATAGCTAATTAGTGACTAATTGATAATTAATTGTATAAAGATTATTGCATTAACTGTATGGAACAATTAGAATGAGGATATGTAAAAGAAGAGTGACACATTTCGTGTCTTCCCTAGACGCTAGAGAATCCTCTCCAGAGTAAAACTCAAAGTTGTAAAATAGTGAAGCTAAACCTAGAGCTGCCTCGGGGAAGAAAGCCCCAGGTAGAGCTCTTTGGGAGGGGAAAATGTAGTCACTATCAGTGGTCGGAAGGAGGACGGTGTAGGCACCAGTCAGTGGTTGACATGAGTATGGTAGGAGTAGTTGAGTGACACTGTTGGTCACGGATATGAGTGGGCTAGACCTTTGTTAGATTTTTATAGTGAGCGAGCTTTAGAGAGGGGAGTGACTGGCTTCGGCTTATCCTTTTGTGGATTTTAAACAGTTTTTTTAAAGTGAGGACCTGGGTTACTTTTAATCGCCCCAATGACAGATTCGAAAGAAAGGCCGGTCCTGAGAAATGATCGAATTTTCCGAGATATCTGTCTCTCGTTCTATCTCCTCCGCTATTTGCGTTCTCAATCTACGACTATGTTCAATGTTGGCCGAGTGGTTTAGGACGTGTGACTCGTAATTCGATTCCGTTAAGCCCTTCCTGTATGACAGCAATTACTTTACGCTTTTAAATTGCTTTTAAAAAGGATCCATTTGTTCTAAATTTGAATTTTAAGATCGGAAATATTGTTTTTTGATGTTGGTTTAGACCTGGCCATAAGGCGATAATAAGTTGAATTATCTTTTTTTAAGATATAACTAATTAACGGATTAATGCGCTATAAAAATCTTTGCGAAAACGTGCATTTAAATGTATCTAAGGACGAAGGACAAACTTACAGACAAATAGAACTGTAAGAAACCGCTATCGAACATCCCACATCTTCAATCTTTTCAACCTAAAGTCCTCAGATCAATTATAAATGGTACGTATTTGTCTTAAATGTTACCCCTCTACAACGACTCTAAAATTTCATTTATACAAAAATTAATCCCCAAAATATTTACCACAGCAAACTCTTCCATCTCTCCAGATAGTCTTGTCTAGTAGAACCCTTCCCTACAAGACGTAAGGAGTCTCAAGAGGAAATGGTACCACGACCTCCTTTTTAACGAGTAGGTAGTGAGTGAAATGGGCGAATAATATTTATTATTGGCTCCCACAATGTAATTAGTGGAATGTATGGGTCTGTATGCATCCGCAATTACCAAATATCCTTATTATAAATCTATTCAATATATAATTGGAAAGATAGATCATTCATTCCTAATCTCATAATGTTCGCTTTTCTTTCAATGAAATATCTGTTTATTAAATAATGATTATCGAGAACAGTAGCTCATCTCATTATTATTTTAGATAAAGGCTGTTGCTGTTGCATTGTTGGGATGGTGCGTTGAGTTGATTTGATTTACTGTATAAAATCAATAATAAATGGTAGTGCATTTTTCAGTATAAAATTAATTTCTCACTAAGTGAAATAAGTCAATGTTTTAATAATGGTTAGGAATTATGTAGATATATTTCGGGGTACTGCGCCCTTGTATGCTGTATAATTGTTGCATCTTCCGTCCTCAGCCTAAAGCACATCGGTGAGTCCTGTTTCATGAAGAAACTCGATTAACAGGCCCGGTTTCAATGGTTGAAGCTCTTCTATGGTCACATTATATTTCCCAAAACATTTCCTCCTGCGGTCTAGTGTAGCTTCGCAGTTTGTTAATAGATGTGTTGGAGTCTTTTCTGCCTCTTCGTGTATTATTCCAATTTTCTTTAAGTGTCCATATAACTTGCAGTGTCCTGTTATTATTCGCAGTTTGTTCCTGCTTCCCTTGACACATTCTGTAATTGCTTTCCTTCCAAATTTGGTTAGAAGATTCTCGGATTGACTGTGAACAATGAGTGAATTCCAAAGTTCCCTCACATTCTTTTTGCCCTTCTGTCTGAATTTCTCGTTAATACTGTGGGTGCCTATGCCACAGAAAGGTTCAGGTCATATCAGCGGTGGTCCTTTTCTTGTAAGAGTGTTCACTTTCTTGTTGCCTTCTACTCCCATGTGTCCTGGGACCCAGCAGAGGCTGAGTTTATTCTGTATACCTAGTATGTTTAGTTTGGTTTTGTAATTCAGCACCATCCTTGAACTAACGATATTTGAGCTTAGTGCTTTGGACTGCTGTTTGGCTATCTGGCATGGTTAGGGGTTGGATTGTTGACGAAATACTAAGGACATATGCGTAACACACCATAGGCGTATTCCTCGATGTTCAAAAGCTTTTCCGTCGGGTGTGGACACTGGTTTGTTTTCCAAACAACAACCTCATATTACAGATACAATGGTCCGCCTTATTCAATCTTTACTGCCACAACACTCGTTCATGGTGCCCTAGAACGATCAACTTGTCGAAAAACAGTAAATCCAGGCCGGTGTGCTGCAAGATAGCATTACTTATGTGCATGATATGTCTCGCACAGCTACTAGCGCAATTCGTAGATGGTACCGCAGTTCGTCCAAGTGGAGCTTCAGGGGTATCGCCCAAGTACAAGCATCTATTGACACTATAGACCAGCAAACGAAGAAACAAGATTAATGCCAGCAAATCCGTTTATAGTCGTTTTCATTACCGACGGAACTAGGAGAGCTCACCCATATCTCCAGTAGGTTAACGAGTTCCTTGCAAAGACTCCGTCACATATTTAGGATTATCATTCGATTCAAAAATCACGTCTCATGCCTGCACCTTAAGGCAGAAGTCATTGCTTATAAAATGCTAATCCTTCCAATCTGTCTATACGGATCGGAAATGAGGTGTTCCGCATCCTGCTCAAAACTCAGTGGTGTCCAAATTATGCAACACAAAGTCACGCGATTTAATAACTGTATCGCCATGGTATTGAGAAAATCAACTCTCCACTGCGACCTTGAATAAACAGGTTCGTGATATACACTCATCGCCTTGTACAACTTTTCTATAAAAAAGCAAACACTAATCCAAATCTCCTCGTTTCTCATATATCATAGGCCACCCTCTCGTCACCTTAGAAGACTGAAATGTAAACAGTACAGGGACCTGACTGAAGAATTCGGCTAAATCCAAATAATTAAACTGCTAACTATTAGTATTTAGCGTATGCAGGGTATTATTATTTAAAATACTCTACTACTTAAGCATGTAATGGTCAAATTTATTTAAATTAATTATTCTTTTAATCTAAGATCTTGGTTGAGATCGTTTGTGACGAGACAAGTTAGTGTCACGAGCGGGATTCGAACCCACGACCTTCGACTGCTCTAAGCAGTTGATCTCACGATAGCCGGTTATATATTGTGCCGAACGACGTGGGTTCGAATCCCGATCGTGATACTTTTTACATTAAGTATAATTAATTTACATAATAGGTCAATTACGGCTACTAAATACATACATGAATTCATGTAAAAATGTATGTTTATTTTGTTCTTCATGATGAGCCTACCGTAGTCTGTTAATATTATTGCCATTGTAATGGAGAAATGTACCTATCTAATGTACGCTATGGCTCACATCGACAGTGCTCAGCATATGTTTATGTGTTGTATACTGTAAATAATTTTTGAAAAATTATTTATATATGTAAAATGAAAAAGTTTTGAAAATGAAAAGAATCGTTACGCTTTTTGTTGGGCCCCCACCATGAGAAACTGTGGGCGGCGAGTAGGATTGCCATCCCACCCTTAGCTTCCGTACCTCGCTGTTAATCGATATTTTCTCAATAAAAAAAGAACTCCTTTGCTTCCAGCTTCCTGAAAAAGGCGGCCGGAAGTGGGTCAAGGCGAGGCTGAGGTCACAGATTAATCCCGAGATTCATTCGATTTTCTTCCCTACACACCGGGATACTCCCTTTCATCGATCTGCCGAGCCCCTAGGAGGAAAACTCCGTTGAATGAAAACCCCGTTAAATGTTGTTTTCAGTTTAAAAAAACAAAAACAAAAAAAAACGAAGTCAATTAAGGGCCTCACGCACAACGACGTCTAACGTTTTCTTCCTAGTGTAGGCGTATTGTGAAGTAGGTCCGGTTAAACAGGAGTCAAAATGTCAAAACGCACGAATTATCATTATAATTTTTCTTTTGGACTATTCTTCGAACATTTCCCCAGCACTCAAAAACAAAGAAAAAATTATAGTTCATATGCAAATTTTAAACTTTATACATGTCTTGCGATGATGAAAATCCTGTCGCTTTACTTTATGTTTAGGGCTAATCTGAAAACAGATTTTTGTAGTTGGTTCAAGATTGGCAAACAGAAAAGCTTAAGTTGTTCTCATCTTTCAGGCTCTCTACCGGATATGTTTACGACAAGTTTAAGATTTAGGGAGAAAGCTATTAAATCTGGAATACTCCTCGCCCATGCTGTTTTCAGCTTTGAATAAAATATTCGACATTCTGAAGTTTGAGCTTTCTCAGGTAGGGGGCGAAACATGTAAAAGTTGTCGAAGCTTTATAATATTTGATAGCAAGTGTTTGAGGGGAAAATCCCGATGTAGAAGGCCATACCAAATGGGCTCCCTTAATCGATTTAGGCTCTCGAACCAAGTCGAAAACAGAAGTTTCGTTTGCTTATTATTTCTATTCTACCCCACGAGTAATATTTCCGTCCTATACACCCCTTCCTCTTTACGGCCTTTTGCCATTTTTATTTATGGGAATTTGCTTCCTGAGAAATATGACATTCCATCCATGTTCGCACATTGATTTCTCAGCTCGTTTTTACTGTGGTTTTAGGGATCTAGTATAATTGTGAAGTCAGATGATAGGTTCATTGCTTTAAAAATATATTATCAACATTGATATAAAATGAACAGGTATTGTTTTGCCGTTTTTGTCTTATCAGGAGAGTTTCCTCATTTTCGTTATTTCGAGTTTTGGTTTCGTATGTTTAACCGTAGACTTTGCTCAAGCAAAAGCTCTTAAAAAACTACCCAACCATGGACGAAAAGCCCCCCCCCCCATACCGAAATATCCGGCCCGCTACTGGAATAAGTTTCCATTTTTCGTTATGTCTATATCCATTATAGTTAAAAGCTTTTCTTCTTTCACATTTCTCGTACTAAATACGAAGTACGTACGACTTTGACATCTCACAATTTGTCCTAGCTCCAAAAGTCATAGTTCATTGTGTTAATTTTTACTTATATAGTCTTGTGGAAATATGTCAAATTTTCAGATGTCAACTTCCACAGATTACAGCATTTAAAGAAACTCCTGGGCCTAATTTTAGTATATAGTTTATTCATTTAAATTTATAAGGGTGCTTTTATTAAGAAAATAAATTTTGAGACCAATTTGTTTTTGTTTTTATTTTTTTTAAATAATAATAAAAAACGGAATTTTTTAACACATTTTTATTTTATTTTTATTGTTATTTATTTTTGAGCCTAATTTGTTTTTGTTTTTATTTTTTTTCTAAATAATAATAAAAAAAACAATTAATTAAGGTTTTTAGTTGAGGTAAAAAAATCAATGGCACGAGCGGGATTCGAATTTTTATCTCAGCTAAAAACCTTAATTAATTGTAATCTATTAATTGATCAAGCGGACCACGAAATTAGTGAATTTAAAGAACAATAAAAAAACGGAATTGTTTTGAGCACTTTTATTTTTATTATTTTATTTATTTAGTTATTATTTTTGAGGCTAATTTGTTGTTTTGCATTTTTTTTAATAATAATAAAAAACGGAATTGTTATTTAACAGTTTTATTTTTATTATTTTATTTATTTATTAGTTTTGAGACTAATTTGTTCTTTGTTTTTAAATCCACTATATTTTTAGTGTTTATTGACCAAATTACTCCTTCAATTAATTAATCTTTTTATGTAAGATTTTTGGTTGAAATGTTTTGGTTTTTTTTTTAATATATATAAAGAAAACTTTATTGATCTTACATTCATTACAGTTTTGATAACAGCAGTATATAGTAGTATACAAAGTTTTTTTTTTAATTCTTTTTTTAATTATTTTTGTTTAAAGTTTTCCTCATAAAGTTCACCTATTTAAAGGGTAGATGAACAACAACAATAATAGTTGTCTCTAGGAAGGTTCTTAAAGATATAAATTTTTTAGTTTGTCGGTGATCCATTCAGTTACTTTTCTACAAGCCTTTTATTGAATACGGTTTGGGAGAAACTTGTGCATGTTAGGTGCATCATTTGAACAAATATAAATCACACAGGACATTTTTATGAAGTCCTTGGCAAAAGTTTGCCGATAATTGGTCGAGACCTAGACCAAGACCGTAAGCAATCGTATAGCCCTAAAATTTAAGCCAGGTTTTTTTTTATTATTGAGGGATTTCAGTTCATATTTTTCTTATTTATTTGGCACAGTTATTATCATTGTTGTAAATGTTTATTGCTTTATTTTTGAGGGGAAAAACACGATGCTTTGCTCATACTCTTTGACAGTATAAAAAAAAGATAATTTCACATTTTATATGACTAGATAAAATTTTCTTGAAACGGACATTTACTCACATTGTCTAACTTCAATTATAGGTTTGCGAATTTGAAACTTTTAAGGAGGGAGTGTAGCCTTGCACTTTTCTTATTTGCAAAATACTGTTTACCAGGGACATGCATGGTTGTGGCCTTGTATTGAATAATAATAATTTGACCGAATGTCTAAACTTAATAACCGTTGTGTTTGTACATCACTGCTGTTTCTTCACGACATGCAGTGGAGTGGCAGATGACAATTCCAATTGGTCGCTTAACACGCAACCCTTATGGAAGTGTCATCTTTTAATGAAAGTCTCAGTTCATTCAAGTTCAAGCAAATTCAATCCCAACTCACTGGATACTGATTAGAGAGTATGCTGTTGTCTATACAACGAAGACAACCAGATTGTTGTGTGTTGATCGTTGATTTACCATTCGAATTGAGTCATTAAACGGTGGCTGAAAAGCTTGTTATGCAATGTACTTCTGGTGAGTGCCATACCTCATAAAATACATTTACTTTAATGCAAAAGGGATTTTCTTACACGCTAAAAACAAACAAAAATATATGTTATGAGAATTAAACACACATGAAAATTTTCATTTTATAATTAAACATGAAATGTATCTCACGAATTCTAATGTTATTTAATTCTTTGATTGCAGCGAGCAGAGCATAGCGTCTGCCAGAGCATCTGTGATGGTCTATGATGACACAACCAAAAAATGGATACCTTCGGGAACTACTTCAGGGCTTTCAAAAGTGCATATATTCCAAAATCAAGCCAACAACACATTCAGAGTCGTTGCAAGGAAGCTTAATGATCATGAGGTTAGTTTTATATTTTCAAAATCATAAATTTCCTTAGATCGTGTAAAATGAAACAATCATAAATTATGACCTTTAAATCTTTCCGTTTATTTATTTCTATTATAATAAAAAATGTATTATGTTAACTTTGCTGTTGCATGTAAAAAATGCAATAAAAGTCTTTTGTTTAAATAATAATTCTCTCGGTATATCCATACTTTTTTAAATTGATTTTTAGGCTTTGTGACTTTCATATTAGCCAGAGTAAGTTGGATGATGAATTGATGATATATAGTGGGGAAGGGAGTATAAAAGAAAATTCCAGGGACAATGGTGAGAACTGAACCCATGACTCCTGGGTCTTGGCTAACATGGTGCTATCCCTAGTAATTCAAGGAGTTCAAAAAATTAACAAATGTGATTTTAATATTTTGCTCATTTTTCCAATGTTCTGTAATCCTCTCATAAATTACAAAAGAATAGTTTAAATTTCTTGAATAGTTTATTAACCAAAATTAAAACGTTTTAACTATTTAAATAAATTTTACCTGCTTGCAAATATTAAATGTGACATTATTGATAATTGCTTATTTCAGGTTGTGATAAACTGCGTTATACTTAAAGGATTAAAATACAACCAAGCCACTCCCACATTTCACCAATGGAGGGACAACAAGCAAGTTTATGGCCTTAATTTTAGTTGTAGAGAAGATGCTGATGCATTTGCACGAGCAATGACCTACGTATTAGATGTAAGTGGCTATTTAAAACTTTTACCAAGAATTATTCAGTTCGTTTTAATTGAGTGATAAACATATGTTGGGTACAATGTTATTGTGCAGATTGCCAAATTTATTTGAAATGGACTTCTCCAGAGTTGAAACAGTCATTTTTTTCAGTTCTTATGATTTGACTCAGTGAGTGTTTGTAAAGAGTAGACAACATGAATTTATTTGTAGGTTTTAAACAGCAATTCTTTACCGCGACCTCCGCCTCAGGCGATGACACAGCAGCCTCAGTCTCACTACCAGCAGGCGAATGGGCAATACGACGAGGATATGGGCTACAGGTAATCAATTAAAATTCCTCTTGAAAATTTAAAATTGCGAAAACATTAGCATAAACTTGGCATGCTTTTCCAAGGGCATGTTTGGGTTTTAGAATAAGTCAAATGTAGTACAAATACTGTGCATTTTATAGCTCTATGGTATTTAGTTTCTTTTGGGTTTTTGGTTTAGTAGTCAGATGATTCAGTGGCCTAATATTTATCACCAAGTATCAACGGGAGGACCCACTCGGACAGACCTGAGCCCAATTTCACATTCAAGGTGAGTTCCCCTAGGGTTAAATTATGTATAACTGTTGCAATTGTTTTACTGGCTTTGCACCAAAACACATAAATAGCATAGAGTAAAATTTATCTAATATAAAAAGGATTTTCAATGGAAACAAACGAAAAGCACTGCAAGATTGGAAAGAAATTTACACACAAATTGTATATTTGGTATTTTATTTGTGTGCTTCAGCTCCCGATGGATAGATTCTAATCACCAAATAGGACACCAGATGTCTAGGAAACCACCACCTCAATGCTTGAAATACATTTGCTTTTGTCTTATACAAAATACACTTTTTTTCTTTTTTGGTAGCTTCTAAATTCTGGGTTTCTATTGAGAGACATCAGATAGATTGATGGGATCTGAGGACGAATCGCTGAATGTTTTTTACTTGATGTAATCAACTGAATAATTTAAAATAATTTAGGCAGCTTTAATCCTTTAATCCCAGGTTTTTTTTTGTCTTATAAAAGTGTCTTATAAAGGCTCAGTGTTTGTAAGGATAGGTGAAAAAATAAAAACTACCACCTGTCAAGACTTGATTTTAACCCCAAGCTTCTTTAAAAATTAATTTAAGAACCCACATCAGTCATATTTGAGTAAAACCTCAGTTAGAAAAGATAAAATGGAAAAAAAGAGAGAATTCTTACTGCAGTTCTGGCCAGGGTCGCATTCTTTTGTATGAGTGTACTTTTTGGAGTGAGTATTAGTAAACTTTTATTGAAAGAAAAAATAGAAATATTAGTTTTACCTTAGCAATTTGTACACATAGGACTACATTTAGGATTAAGATTAATCATTTCAAAATGTGTTTATGCTTTTAAGAAAAATGTATGCAATGGTTTATCATATTACAACACACTTTGGAAGGGAGATAGCATTAAGGTAATATGACACAAGGTTAAAATATTTATACCATCTCAACACCTTTTCCCTTGTTTTATGCTATACTATGAAACAAAAGAGACTACTTATTATAAAGATTTTGTTTGCTTTCTGAACAACCCATTCGGCTCCAAGCCTCATTCAACATTTTTATTCGATCCATTATATTTCATGGTCTGATTGACCAAATAACTTCTTGCAATTAATTAATCTATATAAGGTATTGGTTCAAATGAAAAAGTTAGTGTCATGAGTGGGATTCGAACCCACGACCTTTGGCTCAAGACGCCTCTACTCTAACCACTTGGACTATCGTGACTTCAATCCACTTCTGACACCACCAGGTGACACTAATGTTTTCATTTTAAACAATACCTTATATAAAAAGATTAACTAATTGAAAGAAATAATTCGGTCAATCAGACCACAAAATATAATGGATTTAACAAGTAAAACGATATCTAACTAAAGCTCCCAACATGAAGATGTGTTGCCAAGAATGTTGTGACATTTGAAAAATGGCAAAAAGGAGGGAAAATTCAAAAGGTAGGTTGAGATAGGGAGTTTGTTGTTAGGACTAAAGTGGTTGTAGCTAGCGGCAGTATGTTGAGCCCCGAGGGTCAGGGTTCAAATCCCGTCTTTCGCACTAACTTTTTTTTTCCATTTCAACCAATACCTTTAAAAATATTAATTGTTATTAGACCAGAATAGTTGCATGCTTAGTTGTGCGTTTGCATTTAAAATGTTGTCGTAATAATGTAATTTTTTGTCCTGGGTAGACATGACGTTGACAATGCATGCTCGTTTTTCTTATCCGCACATATAACTGAGCGGATTCATTTCGTATGTTTGAACAATTGTTGTAAGCTTTATGTAATATTGTAAAATGTCTGTACAAAGAAGAAAATTGCAATGCGACAAGTAGATACTGTTAATTATCTTGTACGGCTATTTACAAAAAAAATGGTAAGTTTTGTTTTGTATATATTTATTCTTAAATACACACAAAGACAAAAAAAAGTCACTTGTATTATTTGTTTCTTTTCCATAATAACTAAATATAAAAGGTTAATTGTTGGCTTATGTAATAAGAATAGCATTAATGACTTATTTACCCTTTTAGAGTGTTCCTTTATATTGGTTAAATTAAAAAAATTAAAAATAAGTTCACTTTCTTCTTTTGTATTCCTCTACAGCCAGCTAATCAAGTGGGGTTGTTTTTTGTAATTTTTTGCCTTCAATAAAACAATAAATTTGATTCAAGATCTCTCCTGGATGGCGATCATCTACTCAACTACGATGGTCAACCAGAATGTATTACATGTAGTGGTTTTTTTTTTTTTTTTTTTTTTTTTTTTTTTTTTTTTTTTTTTTTTTTCCTCTTACTGCGTTTTGGAATTGCATCATTTATCAACTTCCTCGATAGGAAGTGAAATCTAAATGGTCTTTAATGTAAAGGTCTCTTTTTTTCTGGGATTCTGTTCTACAAGACAAAATCTGCTTGTGGAGCCAGAAGAGGTAACATGCAAAGAGCAAAAATAAATTAATTGTTAGGTAAATTTTAGTTTATCACTAAAAGATTTTCTTTAAAATTTCTCTATAGATTTTCTTCTTTGTTTTGGTGGATTTTCTTTCAAAACATCATAATTAACTAATTTTTTTTAAAACTAATGAAATTCTCATCTTGTTTAATTTGGTTATTAAAACAATTATACTTTAATTAATATTATGATAAAAAATATATATAATTGGAAGAAAAAAAACTACAAAATACGAGGGTCTGGTTTTTTGTCTTTAAGTGTATATTTTACGTGATGCACCGTAACTACAGGATATGATAATTAATAAAATTTTTAAAAAATTTTGAGTGACTCAGTTGCTAGGAAAAATGTACTTGGTTTGATTTAATGGGCGAGTCATGCAGAAATGGTTTCTCACAATTGTTTTTTTCCCCCATTCTCAGCAGCTCTTGTATTGGAGGAGAGCGATATTTGTGTCACATATCAACCTGCAAATGAGTCATGCTGGACATTGGACAGCCTTTATCGCTAATCATTCACTTCCAATTGATTCGAGTTTTAATTGCAATTATATATTTTCAGAACAATGACAAGGGAAGATGTAGCAAACATACAAGAGAGGAGGATGTCACAACAGTCCCAGAGTAAGTGTCTTCAATTATTATTCAGTATTTTCTCCTTCCACGATTCTTTTGTTGATTAGATGAATTCAAATATAAATTTTAATAAAATTGTTTTTAAAAAGATCAATAAATACAAAAATTTCAGATTATTCATGTTTTAAGGTTAATTTAATGAAAATTTAAATAAGCAGATTTATTGCTATTTATTAGGTCATTTAGATAATAAACATAAATTTTATTCTGTTTTATTTTTACAATAATGTAATTATAGTTTTATTACGTTTTAATGTTTTGGTGCATTTTTTAATTATTTCATATATTTTTGAGATAAAATAAGATCTTGATTTTTTTTTAACTGTGTAAATGGAGAGGGCATTAAAGTGTAATTTAGTCATGCTCATCGCGTTAATGAATCGGCCGTGTTGTTAATACCTGACTCAGTGACAGTCCTCACAATGGGAATGGGATATGAAGTCAAGGCTGCTTACCATTTTATCCGGGCAGAATGGCCTGCTATAGCAGAGAGGTTTAGTGACCATTGAAAATTTTTAGGAAGCACACTTGGTATTGTGAGGGACAAATAGCCAACAATTCATAGTACCCGAACTATATGATCATCATAGAAGTGCCTCGTATAGTACTAGCAGTTTTTTAAACTACCTTCCATTCTATTTGATTGCTTTATTTAATGTTTCTTTCACTTTTAGTACAACAAATTCACTCGTAGTTAAATTATTCTCTCAATACTATTACGTATTTATTTATTTTTCGTTTTTTCTGTTATTTATTCATATCTCATACAACATGGACCAAGCTGGTGAAGTTCATGGTATGATTAAACCAAAAAATGCTCTTTTGCATGAAACTATTTCACTGTTAATTGTAATTGAGTTTTTATCTCAGTAAAGTATTGAAATATTTAATAATTTACTAATTATGATTAGTCATATCTAAAGCTAATCAAACATCCTTTGGTTTTGTAAATATTATTAAGTTTCAATGTTTTTCAGTATCAAACAACGGGAATGCTTGTTCACCTTCAGGTGTCCCAGTCCCGCCAACACCGCCTGGCCACCACAGAACCTCTTCAGCTCCACCTGCACCTCAACCGCCACCGATGTCGTTAGCACCGCCGCCACCTCCCGCACCACCCAGTGCCCCTCCTTGTCCTCCGATGGGACCGCCGCCACCAGGGATGCCACCCGCAGTTGTGCCGGCAAGCGCTGCACCGCCACCGCCTCCTCCACCGCCACAGCCCAACATGTCCAGGTCGTCGAGCAACGATGGCCAGGACAGCTCTTCCCTTGCCGCTCAATTGCAAAGTGCCAGACTTCGAAGATCAAACAAGGTAAATGATTTTAACATAATAATGTTATTTTAGCATAAATGAATATTAAAAACTGAATGGCATTGTTCAAGTTTTAATGTTTCAATCAATATTCATGTAGTGCCCACTAGTTTTCAGCACAATCATATTTGAACGGAATAAATTAGCTCTTGAAAAATTAAAATTATAATAAATCAAGTTTGACACTTTATGGTTTGTACAGTTTGAACAAATTTTCATTAAATAAATGCACATAATAAATTGTTAGTACCTGACCATTCACCTTACTCAATCATTAAAGTCAGTAGACCGGCCTTCGCCAGGGGTCGGAAAACAAATTGAAACAAAACAAATAAATAAGTATAAAAAAAAAATCTGAATTTAGACAAAACAAAATTCTATGGAAGCAAACTACTAACCACTTGAAATAATAACAAAATTCTATTAACTATGATTTGATTTACAATAGGGTTTTTACACGAAGGCCTTACAAACAGAATTAAATTTACAATAATTGGAGTATCCTCTCAAAAGAAAGAAAATTCTTAACATGTAAAAAAAAACTGTCTCCTCCACCGGAGCACCTCGCCTTGATGTCGGTCCTCCTAGCTCCTGCCCTGAGGCATATCCTCTCCCAGGAGAAGAATGGCTGTTTCCCACTCTGGAAAAAGAAAAGGATGTTCCTGTTTTCCTCCTTTTTGTTTTCTCTCTTGTTTCTCACCACTCGCTCGCCTTGCCTGTTTTGCCTCCTAACCCTCGTCCGCCCCTACCAGTCCACCATCATGTTTTCACGGCCTCCGCCGTATCAGTTCACGATCTAGGCGTCCAAACCTATTACACGGCTTCTGTCATTCTCTCCTAGGTCGGCAACAGTTCCTGCCATGTTAGAGGGTACCCCTTACAAAAAAAAACCGTAACGTCGAAATTGATATACTTTTCTAAAATTTTGGCTGAAATCCCAAAATCGGGGCGTAACAAATTAATTAATTATACCAGTCTCTCTCTCTCTGTTGAAGTATAGAATGATTAAGTTCAACAAGTTCTACAGTTATGTTTATAATAGATTGTCTTATATAAGCGCAAATTTGTGCAAAGTTGAGTCTTTTACAATAAATTGCCGGCAGACCTTGAGATTCACACATCCCTCATGTATTGGCTGTCATTTTAGTCCCCTCGTTCTCGCTCTCTCCCTCCCACTTTATTTCTCCCTCTCCCCTCGCTCTTGCTCTCTCTCTCTCTCTCTCTCTCTCTCTCTCTCTCTC